>OY730197.1:110065916-110627106 GCA_963422505.1 Pseudognaphalium luteoalbum | reverse complement strand
GGCTACACGCTTGGTCTACGATCCCTACCCTCAGGTTTACTAAATGTGTGCACAATGACACTGAAGATGAGAAAAAGTACATGCATTTGATCGACAGCACGTTAGTGAGGTATCACCGTGATAGGATACCAATCGAAAGTCTTGATCTTCACTTCACTATCCAGAACTATGAGTCGGCTTCTGTTGCTAGAAAGTTGGTTCGGCGCGTTTCCAAAAGTCGTGTTAAGGAGCTTTCCCTTACAGTATCAGTTGACTGTTGTTCATTCACATTGCCAGATAACTTATTCTCCGGTGAAAACCTAATTAAGATAAGAGTAACACAAAATCCGCCGAAATCCAACTACCTTTCGCTCAGTAGATATACTGTGATCAAATGTGTGTCATTACGAGTACTTGAGCTACTTGGTGTACGTATACGTGAAGAGGTACTTCATGACTTATTGTCTACTTGTAGCTTACTTGAAAAAATTAATCTTTTAATTAGCAACCGAATGAAGATGATCAAGATTAAAAACCTTCGTTACCTTCAAGAACTGCAAATATCTTCAGAACGAACATTAGATTCATTGGAAGTTGATGATGTCCCAAGTCTACAGTCCTTTTTTCTTAACAAGGTAGTACCACTTACACGTATCTGCTTCAGAGGAGTATCATTAAGCATGGATTCTTTAGGAAGCGTGACACAATTATTTTTGGATGGTGTTATCATAGACGAAGCATTTTTGGACTTGATCAAATCGAAATTTCATATTCTAGAGAGTTTGACCCTTCAATTAGGAACTTATAGTCTCAAAAGTATGAATATCACTTGCCTTTCGTTGAAAAGATTGACCATACGGTTGTCTGGATGTACAGAGATCTACCTACAAGGTTATGCTCCAAAATTACTTCATTTCACCTACATAGGCTTCACAATTCCTTCACTTCTGTTTCCAACTGTTTCTCCCAAGCTAATTAAGCTGACAGTGCACTTGTGGAGTCGCATCGATCATTCATTCTTTCTAAAATTTAATGAAATGCTCAATCTACCAAGCACGTTTGATATTGAAATAGTACATAAGAGAAGATTGAGTTATTTTATGTCGTTACGTTTAGGTGCTCAAAGTGTTCCATTTATGAATATGAATGTGCGACGACTATTGTTTTCGACATATTCAGATGTCTGCTCAGGGGAGCACCTGCGGTGTTACAAGGCATTTTTTTCAGTTTGCCATCCTAGTTATGTCACTGTGTGTCAACCCATCATGTGTCAACCCATCATCACGGCTAAGAACGAGTCTCTAAGTAACCATCTGGTAAATGAGGTGATGGAGAAGAAAATCAAAGAGGGGTATTGGCCAGAGTTGAAAGATGTTGAAATAAAAAACCTTCACACTGCAAATTGGGAGGCAGTGACAAATGATCAGATCAGGGATGAAACACATCTTCACGACTGGTCTTACGTTGAGTTTAAACTAAATTGGGGTTCTCCATAAAACCTGCTCCTTTTCCGTTTGATTATTTGATTACTTTTTCAGTTTTCCAGCATTATGTTCTTGTTAATTTACATTTTTTTTTCTTTCTAAATTATGTTTTGGGACTGCCTGAATTTGTTTTTACTTACATATTGTTGGTAATTCGAATATTTTTCGCCCTGCTGCACATGATTAGTCATATTTTCGATCTATAAGTCCTAAATTCTTCGATCTGATGCTACTTATCTTCTATTGATTCTACTGTATGTGTTAATTAGTTTGTATATTTATTATGCCATGATGCCAGATCAATCCAGTTTAGTTTAATATACATGCCCAGCTTGACTTAGTCTGTTACTTTGGTTTGGTTTTTAGCTAATAAGCAAAATTGATGTATTTTTCTGCTACTCTGTTACAATTAGAATGATTGTTTGAAGGCATTCGATTTATTTTTATATAAAAATTATAATAATAATAAATAAATAAATAAATAAATAAATAATTAGTAAGTGTTGAGGACTATTATTTATAAAAACAATGTTACATTTTTTTTCCAGAAAAAGAAATTAATTTTAATACATATAAGTAACAAAACACAAAATATTGCTGTACAATGTACATGAAGACTTTGTGTGTTGGGCCTTCTGTAGCAAATAAATAATCATCAAAGTCAAATTACATATGTTCCATCCTTAATACTGTAGCTAATTGAACTAGTGTAATACTTGGGCGGTGCTTCGAGATCTCCAGTTTTGATGAATGAAATTTTTGGTATGGTATTCCTGATAGCTAAATAACCTCACTAAAATTTAAGTCAAACTAAGGAATATCATTTTCATACAATAAGAAACAAATACACTTTATTCAATTCAATACATGGACCATATATCCTTCACACAAACTGATCGCATTTGTACATTGATTGTAGGTTCATTAATAACCATTGCACACACCTTGCAATTTTAACGCAACCAACAATTTGTCCATCCATTTACATGCATTTAAAACTACTTAAAAAGTGGTACAACGCAATGTTATCATCAACTAACCATACATCCGATCGTGAATTTCCTCTTGTTTTCTACCATTTGACTCGACATCTCCAACCCTTTCAAGCTCGTCTCTAACTCCACTCTAACTCCACAGGGATCACAGCTGGAAACCAAACATATATTCAAGAACAACATGTTTACACCCGACCATACTAACAGTGTCCGAATCTCTACTCGATGCCCATGATCCACTTATTTTACGACTGGTGCAGCATACAGTTTGACACATGTATATCCTTTTTGCATCAACATTGAACCAACCTCTATCTTTAACCAAGCACCACAGGTTTCGACTCCAAGTCGCCTGTCTTCAACAAAAAGAAGCTGCCCACCTTTCATTCAATATTATCATTATGAAAATCATGACAAACGGATTAGACACCTGTTAATGATACTAAACTAAGTTAGATATTGTATTATACAAAACGTAGTGCATATTAAAAAAGGGTGGCAAAATGGATGGGTCGTCCTAGAGAATAAGTTTAAATGAGTTAATGACATAATATGTATGATTCCAGCAAGGTATAAGCAACACCTACCAACTCAAGGATACCTATATGGCTACTTGCACCAAATGCATTTTAAGTTTAGGCTAGCACAAACCTCTCTCCCTATATTGTTTTGTTGAAATGTCCCACCCAATCTCCATAACGTCACAACTTCCCTCCGAGTTCTAACAATTCTAACAACAGGTACAATTTTCAAAATATTTAAATTATCATAGACTTCATGAGTTAATCTAGTGTTTATCAGTTTTTGAATTGAACTCTGAACTCCTTATATTGGGGTAACATGACCAAGGTATATTGTTCTCTATATACCTCTAAAGTGCTTTCTAACTTGTTTTTAACTAATTGAGTTCGTCGTTGTAAGTATAGGATGTTATGACTATCACGGTAGCATGTTATGATTAACATTTTGTGATCAACAGTTCCTTTCCTCCCTGTTTCAAAATCTCATATTTCAGTTAATATGTTATCCACATATCGAACGAACTTATAAATATCATTGTAGGTAATTTCAGTGAAATCTTCTAATGTAAGGATTATTCTGAGATTGATGATATCATGATCTGCTTCTTAAATGTTTATCTAGTCGAGTTGGTGCCAATCAAGACACTCATATACTTTGTAGGCCACTTAATAAATTTCTAACAATACAAATAGAACATTATTTACTATACCACAAAACTCGTACACTTATGTATCCCCGACATACACAGCTATTAGTTGTTCCAATTTCTTTCAACTCGCGTTGTAAACTTGGTGTTATACCTGGAAGAGTAAGTACATGGAATAAATAAAACCATCTTACTGATGATATATATATATATATATGAACGCATCTATAGTCACATCCAGCTAAACTAGTGATGTAAAAGACTTGGTGATTTTCCAACACGGTTGATTAAAGGAGGTAATAGGGTACCTCAAGTGTTTGAAGCGTATCCAAGATATGTTGCAACTCTTGAAGAACATTTTTGATGTTCATTCGTTGTTGTGGGGAGTCCATGGAGCATGATACTCCAATCTTGACAGTTGCAGCCAAACATTCCTTCATTTTCTGTGCATTCGCTTCTGTTCTTTGCCTAACAATTACATCACCATCAATAACATCGATGACATGGTCCGGCAAAGCAACGTCAACAAATTTATGAAGGCTAAGGCCCTCATTAAAGATTTTGTCTGTTGGCTTTTTCCCTGTCATCACCTCTAATAATAATATTCCAAAGCTGTAGACATCTCCACTAATTGTCATCTCACTCCCAAGACCATACTCTACAACTTGTAACCAATTACTTTAAAGCTGAAAAATGTAATAGAGCAAGTAAATATGAGAAAGAGAGAACACATATTTTTTTACCTGGAGGTACATAACCAATTGTCCCTCTAAACCCTGTGGAGTTATTTTGGTTTGAATTTGCTCCAAGGAATCGAGCTAAACCGAAGTCTCCAATGTGGGCTACCATATCATCATCGAGTAGAATGTTGCTTGGCTTCAAGTCACAGTGAAGAATGGTTGTTGGGCCTTCATTGTGAAGATAATCGAGTGCAGATGCGACGTCAATGAGAATTTTCATTCTTTGAAGAAGGTTGAGTTTAGATGTAGGTTGAATTGAATGCAACCAATCATATAAACTCCCGTTGGACATGAACTCGTAGATCAAAGCTTTGAAATCATTGCCTCGAAAGTCAACACCTGAACAAGAAGTTATTATCTTTAACAAGTTCCGGTGCCTAATACTCCGCCATGCTTCGCACTCCCTCCTAAAGCTTTTGTGGGCTCCTTGATATTGAAGATTTAGAACCTTAATTGCAACAAACGTATCACCGGTTTCAATGCTTCCTCTATAAACAGAGCTAAACCCACCCTTGCCAATCAAATTGGCTTCAGAGAAGCCATTGGTAGCCTTGAAAAGTTGATTGTAGGAAAGTTTCAAAAATCGTTCACTCGTTGATGAATGGGACAATCGACCCTTG
Source organism: Pseudognaphalium luteoalbum (assembly GCA_963422505.1). Lineage (NCBI taxonomy): Eukaryota > Viridiplantae > Streptophyta > Magnoliopsida > Asterales > Asteraceae > Pseudognaphalium > Pseudognaphalium luteoalbum. The sequence continues at coordinate 110,622,120 of OY730197.1, read as the reverse complement.
TTCTTATTCTTGTGCAATACGTACACAATGCATAATGTGATGAAAAGCGTGAATGCAGCCAAAATGACTATTGTAAATAGAGGAAACCTTTTTCTATGTTTCATCGTCTCCTTGCAATTGGGTAACCCAAGTTCAACCAAGCCATCACAAAGTCTACCATTTCCATTAACCGAGAATGCACTTGCATTGGCAAATATTCCATTCGTTGATACTTCACCCTCAAAGTTATTATATGATAGGTTCAAATATGCTAGCGAAAACTTTTCAAAGAATCGGGGAATTTGTCCTGATAAATTATTCCGAGAAAGATCGAGTACTTGTAATCCTCTTAAGGAACTTAATGAAGGAGGGATTATGCCTTGAAATAAGTTGCCTTCTAGGTGTAAGAACATAAGGGTAGTACAACCACCTAGGCTACTAGGAATGTTGCCTGATAAATTATTGTAAGATAAATCCAAATAACCCAGCAACTTGAGGTCTCCAACCTCAGATGGAAGTGAACCAAACAATTGATTATGAGATAGATTTAATACTATAGACATAGATGATAGTTGAAGAAGGGTTTTAGGTATTTCACCATTGAGTATATTTTTATCAAGGTACAACTGCATTAGATTATGACAACTTCCCAAGCTTGATGGGATATGTCCTTCCAATCTGTTGTAACTTAAATCAAGTTTGATCATCATAGATAAGTTCCCAATAGAATCTGGAATCAGCCCTGAAAATTCGTTTTTATATAAACTTACAGTTTGTAGCTTTTGAAGCATACCCAAGGTAGAAGGGATTTTTCCTGTGAATCTATTATTTCCAAAACCCAAAGTGCTCATGCCAACTAGATTACCTATATCAGGAGGGATGTTTCCATGTAATTGATTTTCTTGTAAAGCTAGAAACCTGAGTTGATGAGATAAGTTACCGATTGATCTAGGGAGCACTGCTTGAAAGTTGCAATTACGAAGGTCCAACGTCTCTAATTTGCTGCAATTCGTTAAAGACTCGATAAATTTCATTTGGTCAGCTTCTCCGTGTCCATAGGTGTTGTTACCTATAAGTATTTCCGTGATATCACCTAATTTTCCAAAGTCGATTGTTAACTTCCCACTGAACACGTTGTCACTCATTTCAAGAATTTTTAATTTAGAACAGTTAGATAAAGAGGGTGGAAGAACTCCACTGAGTTGGTTATTTCTTAACTGAATGAATTCAAGATTAGGGAGCATTGCACCTAGATTTATAGGAAGACTACCGGTAAGCTGGTTTGATGACAACGATAAATTAGTTAGGAGCGAGAGGTTGTAAATGGAATTAGGGATGGTTCCATGTAAGTTACACCCACCGGAGAAAAAATATTTCAATCGTTTCAAATTACCTAAGGTGTCTGGAATGGTCCCACCCAACGGAGTATCGGTTAGAGATAACATTTCCAATGATGTAATATTTCCCAAGAAAGATGGGATTCCACCTGTTAAATTGGTGGAGAAAACTAAAAAATAGGTAAGTTTTGAGAGTAAACTTACCTCCTTGGGTATGTTTCCAATTAGGTTGTTATTGCCAAGTGCAAGCAAAATAAGGTTAGAACAACCAGATAAGTTAGTTGGAATGACTCCGTTGAATTTGTTGTAGATGAGACTGAGGAAACGTAACCTTGATAGATGACCGAGTTCATTGGGAATGGTTCCTTGAAAGCTGTTGTTCGACAGCTGTAGTACACGAAGAAAGCTCAAGTTTCCTACATGAGGAGATAAATAGCCTTCTAGACCCTGCGACTTTAGATCCAAATAAGTCACTCTTTTGTGTTTCTTCCCACATGAAACACCACTCCAATCACAGAAATGTAAGGACGTGTTCCATGAGTTAAGAACTCCGTATGGGTCGTGGTTGATCATCGATTTGAATGACAGTAAAGCTAGACGATCGGTCTCATTTCCGCCATAGGTAGCAGAGAAGGTGGCGGTTGTAAGAAGTATAACTAAGAAGAGGAAAGTAGTTTGAGAGGAAGACGATGATAAGCAAATTATTGGTTGCCTTGACTCCATATGTTTGGAACTAAGCTTACTATTGCAAGGATGTTTCTGGCCGGCTTTAGTAATCTTTTTGATAGGAAAATGCTATCTGAATTATCTAAAAACGTAGATGTAAGCAAAAAAATAAATAAATTATGGAACAAGATTAACCGAATTTTAATACGGAGTACAACGCATCATTATCTGATCTACCGTATATATAATTAATATCAATATGACAATATATATTAATAAAACCATGATGGGTTATATCTTATCGTATTATCTTTAATACCATTGGTGATTAAATTAAATGAATGGTGTATGAAAGGTATTACATAGTTAGTAGGCTGGGTTAGCATGAGTGTCATTCGCTCTTTTCTTTTTATGGGGTTGACAATATATATTTTATATTTACATATATTATGCATTCTTTTGAAAATAAAGTTATATATGGGTAATGGATGAGATTTTCTATGCTCAGGGTACATGGAGAGGACATGTTTTAATGACTGAGATGTAGGCAGCTGAATTGGGTATTGTTTGCAACCTTTTTCCTAGTCGTCCTATATATGTTTACCGAGTGAGATTCAAAGTAAGAAAATTAGTACCTGTTACAACTAGGTCAACTTGGTGATGATTACAGATGTTGAGATATTTATTAAAATAAATAAGTCTATTTTCAATCTTATTACTACATGTATTTTTGTATGTTTATTAATAGTGCAGGGTTATATTTGAAACTTAAAGTATTGAAGGTAGTCTTGAGAAGAATAGAGGACTTCAAGGGTGCAGAGTGTAACATTGTTTTATTTAGTTTACATAAATATCATTTTTATGTATTTTTGATGTATTATTATTGTTTAGATATTATTGGTGTATTCTCTCTCTTTTCTCTCTCGTTCTTGAGCCGTATATAAAACCTTAGTTCTCTTATCATTGATCATCTTGATCAAGTTGTATAGATTAGTTTGTGTGAATGATCTACACCTGTTGGTGATTGTATCATTGAGAGTTTTTATGTATTGGTGAGGATATTCGTTTGGTCTTGTTTTTGGTCTTTGACCGGTTGAGTTTATAAAGTGCAATATTCATTGATTCTTGTGTTCTTCGTATTGATCTATCTTTCTTTAGATGGTATCAGAGACATGTTTTATTGATGGAACTTGCTTAAAAGAAAATTATGATACTGATGATGTTTTGTCTGGTCAATGGGACAGATGTAATTCTGTGGTGTTAACATGGATCTTAACTACTTCTATTTCTAATGAGTTATATCTAGGCCAAATCTTTTCTAATAATGCTGCTACTGTATGGCAAGAATTAAAAGAAACTTATGATAAAATTGATGGATCTATCACATTTAATTTACATCATAAGATAAATTCTTTGACTCAGAAAGGAAGCAGTGTATCTGAATATTATCACAAGCTAAATTCTCTTTGGAAACAGTATGATGCTCTTATTAAACTATCAACTTGTACCTGTAAAGGTTTTCAACAATTTATTGTTCATAATCAATTGATTAAACTTATGCAATTTTTAATGGAATTAGATGATATATATCAACCAATTAGAAGTAATATTCTAAGTAGATATCCTCTTTCTAGTGTCAAGACAGCTTTTGCCTTGATATCTAGGGAAGAATCTCATAGGATTATTACTTCTAATGAATCTTTAAATACTAAGCCTCGGAATACTGCTTTTCTTGCTAAGTCTTTCACTCAGGCTAATAATAACAATAAAAATTTTGTAAGAGGACCTAATCCTAACTTGAAATGTACACAGTGTGGTATGTTGGGGCATACAATAGATAGCTGTTATGAGATTGTGGGATATCCACATGGGTATAAAAGAAAATCATTTAATCAAAATGCACCTAAATTTGTGGCTAATAATAATAATTCTGCATCCGCTAAGTGTGATAATACTGCTTCTAGTTCTTCTAATATGCCATTTACAAGTGAGCAGATTATGAAATTGATGAGTCTTATCAATGAGAAATCTGATTCAGAACCTAGCATGACTGCTAATATGGCAGGTAATTTTATGAATTTAAATGCTACTTTCAATTCTAACTTTGATAAAAAAAATTTGTTATAACATTCAAACAAAAACTAAAGTTTTTGAGAAACAATGGATAATAGACTCAGGAGTAAATCAACATATGATCTGTAATGAATCTTTTCTAATTGATGAAGTGGATGTAACAAATTTGGGGTTAACAGTTGGTCATCCTAATGGGACTAAAGCTTTGGTTAGAAAAATTGGTAATTTTCAAATAAATAATTCAATCAGATTATTTGGAGTTTTATATGTTCCTGAGTATTGTGTGAATTTATTATCTGTACATAAATTGTCAAGAGATAGTAAATTGTTTGTTAGATTTGATGATGAAAAATGTTACATTTCAGGATTTGAAATCAAAAAGGGTATTGGGGATTGGTGATGAATCTGATGGTCTGTACATGTTCAATAGTAGTTGGTCAAGTATGGAAAATGTGACAAATTGTTCTTTTAAGTGCTATGTTTCTAAACATTTGTGGCACAGTAGGTTGGGGCACCCTTCTGATCAAGTTTTACATGTGTTAAAAGATAATTTACAAATTAATGATAAACCAATTGTCACACCTTGTGAAATTTTTCATAAAGCTAAACAAACTAGAGAACCTTTTCCTCTAAGTGATCATAAAACCAAAATGCTAGGTGAACTAATTCATCTTGATTTGTGGGGGCCTTATAGAGTTACAAGTAAAGAAGGGTACAAATTCTTTCTAACTGTTGTTGATGATTACACAAGGGCTATTTGGGTATATCTTTTGAAGTCTAAAAGTGGGACTTATGAAAACATTCTTAATTTTATAAAATTGCTTAACAATCAATTTGATGTTAATGTTAAAGTGTTTAGAAGTGATAATGGGACAGAATTTGTTAATTCTAACTTTGAAAATCTATGCAAACAGTCTGGAATAATTCATCAAACAACTTGTGTATATACTCCACAGCAAAATGGAGTTGCTGAAAAAAAACATAGACATTTACTTAATGTGGCTAGGTCTTTGATGTTTTAAAGTGGTATAAATTTAAACATGTGGACTGATTGTGTGCTAATTGCTACTTATTTGATTAATAGGTTGCCATCTTCTGTTCTTTCTAGTAAGTGTCCATATGAGTTGGTGTATGGGTTTAAACCAAATCTCTCTCACATAAGAGTTTTTGGGTGTCTTTGTTTTTCAACTGTTTTAAATAATAATGATAAGTTTGGAAGTAGAGCTAAAAAGTGTATTTTAGTTGGTTTTTCTACTGTTAAAAAAGGTTATAAACTTTTAAGTCTTATAATAATAACATTTTGTATTCTAGAGATGTTAAATTCTATAAAACAGTTTTTCCTCTAAAGCTGAAATCTAAAAATATTTCTGAAAATGAACAATTAGAAGTTGATAACTTGAATTTTTTTGATTCCTTTTATGATGACACTCAAAGTTCAAGTCCCAAGGATGAAGGGGGAGATCAAATTGATAATAGTGATGGCAGTGATTCAGTTGAATCTCTTGCAACACTGAATAATGGTAATATACCAACCCCTGAGGGCAATGTTTTAAATAATAATGAGTCTGAATCTGCTCAATCAGATGCTTTACCAACTCATGTGAATTCTGACAGAAGAACAAGTAGTAGAACATCTGTGATTCCTAAAAGGTTTGATGATTTTGTAATTGAAGGGAAAGTTAAATATGGTATAGAGAAAGTAATTAATTAATCTCTTCTTGATTCTGATAATTATAGTTTTACAACTAGTCTTAATAAAAGTATTGAACCTTCTAATTATTTGGAAGCATCTAAAGATAAACATTGGGTAGATGCTATAAATACAGAAATGGAAGCTCTTAATAGAAACAAAACTTGGGTTCTTGTTGATCTTCCTCCTGGAAGAAAACCTATAGGATGTAAATGGATTTACAAAATAAAATATAAATCAAATGGTGAAATAGAGAGATATAAGGCGAGGTTAGTTGCCAAAGGTTTCAGTCAAAGAGAAGGTCTTGATTATGAAGAGACTTTCTCTCCAGTTGTGAAAATGGTAACTGTTAGGAATTGTCTTGAATTATTGCATGAATATGGTTTATTAGGAAGTAAACCTTTGTCTACTCCAATAGAACAAAATATTTCCATTGCTTGTTTAGAATCCGAGAAAGATAAAAAGTTAGTAAATATTACCAAATATCAACAACTTGTTGGTAAGCTCATATACTTGACTATGACCAGACCAGATATATCATATGCAGTTCAGTATCTTAGTCAATATATGCATTCTCCTTTAGAATCTCATTTGAAAGTTGCTTTCCATGTACTTAGATATTTAAAGTTGTCACCTGGAAAAGGGTTTTCTATAACTAAGTCTTCTTCTCTTGACTTAAATGCATTTGTTGATGCTGATTGGGCTAAATGTATGGCTTCTAAAAGATCTGTGACTGGATATTGTGTATACTTGGGTAACTCTCTTATTTCTGGAAGAGTAAAAAGCATAATGTTGTTTCTAGATCATCTGCAGAATCTGAATATAGAGCATTGAGTATAGTTACCTGTGAAATTATGTGGGTTTTAAAAATTCTTGATGATTTGAATATTAAAACCAGTTTACCAGTACCAATTCATTCTGATAATAAGTCTGCAATTCAATTAGCTGCTAATCCTGTATTTCATGAAAGGACAAAACATCTTGAGTTAGATGTACATTTTATTAGGGAAAAAGTGTCTGCAGGTACAGTTAAAATGGTTAAGGTAGCATCTCTTGATGAAACTGCAGATATCTTTACAAAGGGATTGAGTTCTTCTCAGCATAATTTGTTTTGTAAAAAATTGGGTTTAATAGATTTATTTTTGAATAAGATTGAGGGGGAGTATTAAAATAAATAAGTATATTTTCAATCTTATTACTACATGTATTTTGTATGTTTATTAATAGTGCATGGTTATATTTGGAACTTAAAGTATTGAAGGTAGTCTTGAGAAGAATAGAAGACTTCAAGGGTGCAGAGTGTAACATTGTTTTATTTAGTTTACATAAATATCATTTTTATGTATTTTTGATGTATTATTATTATTTAGATATTATTGGTGTATTCTCTCTCTTTTCTCTCTCGTTTTTGAGCCGTATACGAAACCCTAGTTCTCTTATCATTGATCATCTTGATCAAGTTGTATAGATTAGTTTGTGTGAATGATCTTCACCTGTTGGTGATTGTATCATTGAGAGTTTTTATGTATTGGTGAGGATATTCGTTTGGTCTTGTTTTTGATCTTTGACCGGTTGAATTTATAGAGTGCAATATTCATTGATTCTTGTGTTCTTCGTATTGATCTATCTTTCTTTAGAATATTAATAGCATTTAGTTAATAGGGTCAATACATTGAATCGATGCACAGTATTTAAATGTATCATTTACTCGTTCATTTAGATGATAAGAAGACCAAAAAATATTTTGTTTATTACTGTATCAATTAAATCTTAAAGTGCGTTGATGTATTAGCCATACGATATGCATAAAGAAAAGTCAAACATAGTTAAGCTGATTTAAGATTTGTTAGCCTATGGTAATCAAACCAAATATTTAAATCATTCTTGATAGACATTTGATTTACTCACAATATAAGCAAACCCATAGTTGACCTTTACGCTAGTACTTAATATAATCAATAATCAATTGTACATATATTTTAGGTAGTAAGGGAAGAATTCATATTATTAATCATCGATGTTATGATACACTATCATTTACTCTTTTACTTCAAAAACTAATGAGCTGGTAAAATGTTTAATTATATTTCACTTTCGTTCTTGGGGCTAGTAATTTGCATCAAAATCAGGTGCGGAGCTACCTTATAGGGTGTGCATTTGCGAATAGACTTTTCAAGTTCCCGTGTTTCTTCTCGTTTGGAAGTATTCCTCCACAAGGCTTAGATGTACTTGATCATCATAAGATGTAGTTAAGTGAAACGAAAATTATCTTCAATAAATATGGAACACTCACAATACACACGCACAATTGTCACGAATTTCCCATCGGGATAGCAATATATATACGTAAATTAACTCCTTATAGAACACGTATAGACAATCATTGGAAGCAAATGAAATACAGTAGAGTACAAGATAAAGGAAGCAGAATCCTATCCCATGTTCTAATCCTATTCCGTGATCTACCCAAAACTCACAGGTCAAACCTAAAGGCCGACAAACTACAACAAGGAACCTAAGCTCTGATACTATAAGTTGTAACGCCCCCATTTCGATAACGAAATGGGAGGTCACATTTAATGCTACATATTAAACGTACTAATAAATTCTTAAGTAACAATGTATATTAAATGATAACCTAAATAAAAGTCAACTATAATTAATGGTGGTTTCTATAACAAGTCCAAGTCTTGAAGATTTTACACTCATTCTATATAACCCTTAGTACCTGCTGCACAAAAAGAAAATACGACTGAGCTAATTGCTTAGTGCGCGGATGTAGATATAAATAAATGGTAAAAGTAATAATATCTCACAAAAAAGAATGAAGCGGAATAAATAAGTAAAATTGATTTTTCAAAAAGTCGCCTTTCGAGTAATACCACCCTTACACCCGATTAAACATATGAAATAAAGGCTTAAGCAACGAGAGGTTGGGTTATTTTATACCGAGTACCTTACAAACAAGATATTCACTGCACAACACTGGTGCCAAATATCATATCTCATAATATATCATATCAAATCATATCTCGTAATAACACACTGGTCGCGACTCCAAGTGTACCTTTAATGGTGTGTATGACACTACACCGCACGACCGCTCTACACAAATCATATCATATCATAACATATCCTAGGATGCATCCATACGCCTCCCAAATAATCACACACGCGCATAATCAAAAGCTCTCCCACGAGCATATATAACACACAAATCACATAATATCAACAAAGGGGAGACGCCGTGGACTAATCCGACTGCCACGGTTGGTGCGACGTCACTAGTGCTGCGATGACGCCCATGTGGTACCTCCACAGGTAGTTGACTCTGTATACCTATCTTTTGTCTACAAACATCTAGGGTTCTATGGGTGCACAGTGAACATATATACCAACCACACACCAGAGTATATCCACCATGCATATGAAACCTAAATCAAATGAATCAAAAATAGCTTGCAACAATGAATTCCTCGAGTTTTCCAAATCATTTTTCACACAGTTTTCGCAAAAGTTACCACATTTTATCATATCTCAAATAACACTTTAGCTCAAAATAATTTAGCCCAAATGGGGAAATCAGATCACACAACTATATCATGATATCAAAAGAACCACATGGATATCAAAAGAATGTAAAGATATCAACAATTGTGTCAAGATGAAAGAGGAGTACAGACATCCGTACATGATAAGTATCTAAATAACCCAAGGTCGAAAAGACGTTCCACAATCCCAACAGAGTTTACATATAACAAGATAACTACTTAGAATACTTATACATCTTACCTATTGTTCTCTCAATATCTCATGTCCCATTCCTAACTTATTGTTTATAAAGCCATGACTTTATTAACAACTCATTATTTTATTAACAACTAACAATGCTTCTTAAAATGTAATTACTTGAAATCAATAAAGGGCCTGTTCGAGGCTTAAGTCAAATCATAGGAAATGTAAAATAATATTTTAATATAAGCATAAGTACTTTGGGGAGCAAAATGTAATAATGACACTCTACTTATTCAATTTGTAACATTCCAAATAGTTCAGGGAGTAAAATGAAAACTTATAAAAACTTCATGAAGAACTGATCTCATCGTGGAGTACATACGTAACTTGCTCCTTGATTATAATCTTATACGATTTTCTGATACGTTTATTTCCATATAACGATATATGTGTTTGAATTTCTTAAACATAACAATTATTGCTATGTTTAACATTTTCCTTTTATTCCCTTTATTAATCTATTAAATTGGTACCCTTAATGTGGACCCATATCATTTAGAGATATACACGTAAATATTGTTTACATAATAATGTTCATATCCATTAGTATTACTATTTAACTTTTATATATGTATAATAACATGATATTTTTCGGGTTATTATATTGATCCCAAAAATTTGTGAGTTGTGTTACTAACTTCACACATTATTCTTACAGGATGCCAAAAGCTACAGTACATATAAAAGGAATGGTACGGTACAGTATGTGTATTTATTAATTTGCAGCTAGTAATCACATAGAAATACTACTATTAAACTTTTAAGATTAAGATATTCACTTTTAATTTTGGTACCAGGAGATGATGAAAGGGAAGAGAAGCTGGGCGATCTACACATAAAAATTTCACACCTGTTCTATTGATCTACATAAAAGTCTACAGTTGTGCTGAAACAAGCAAATGCTCATGCTTTTTGTTAGGACGCCATAACAATTTCTAGTCTCTTGTTTTCTACCATTGCTACTAAGTGAATCAAGATTAAACTGAGGTTGTATCTTGCTGGTAATCAACACGTTTTACATTTAAATTAAACGTCAGTTCTAAATTATTACTTAGGTTGATATATGCTTTAAGAAGAAGGGTCTTACTTCCCGTAATGAACGTGCAACAAGTTTAAGTTTCATTGACAAACTTTGAATGTTATCAAAACTAAGATTAATTGTGGGCAAAGAATAAAGCAAATCCCCTGTTTTTCTCTGTAGCTGCTAACTTATCTTTGATTTATATCTTACTGCTAAATGCTGGAATAAATACTACTCATATCTTTTTGTTCAAGCTGTCGACAAACAATATCCGGCAATCGGAATTATTCATCAATCGTCATCAAGACAATTATATGAAACAGAGTATTTTTACTTTGTTTAAGGTGAAAGTTTACATTACATTAAAATGAAGTGACTAATTTGTTAAGGGTGTTGATAACAAATGCATGTAAGCTTGTAAAGTAATATATAAAGAGATGCTGAAAAGTATCAATTTTATTAATGTAGTGTTGGTGAAAATCATGCATGTAAAAATAAATCCTCGAATTTGCAACTTTAATTAGTTTAGAGTTTTAACACCTTTATATTTCAAACCCATGTATCCACGTGGGGTATTGACTACTTAATTAAAATAGTTTTAATCCTCAATTTAATTAATAGCATTCACAATGCTATGGACTTCTCTATGTCCATAGACTGCTACATCATGCTACATCAGATTTCTATAAACCTTCACTTTTCATAAACCTCCATATCTACTCCTATAAACTACTACTTTTTATAAACGTCCCTCACATATTAATTTTTATAGACTTTATTCAAAGTCCATAAGTATGGACATTCAAAAATATTATATGGACTTTTGGTATGGACTTGAACTTCTAATGGGTGATAATAGTCATGGATTCCACCTAAACATACATGTCACCATGGACATCCTATAGACCTTGCATTGAAGATGGTCTAAGAGAGTCCCCCGCCTACTACTCAGTTGTTTGAATACTTGAATTTTATCCAAGAGGTCATGGGTTTAAATTCAGGTGGGGACATCTTAAATTCTATTGGGGTCTTAGTCCAATGGTCAGGGAGTTTTCCACAAGGTTTCCTCCTAGAGGTGATGAATTCGAGCCTTGTTGTGAAGGGGACTCCTCCGACGCTATACCCATCCAAGATGTGGGAGAGCAACTCCTTTAGGGCGTCACCTTGGTTTCGAACTTGGGAGCGGTTACTCGATTTCAGGGGAGTAATCGCTTGTGAAGATGATCGGGTGAGCCAAAATGGTTCTTCAGTGATTCCACGACTATTTTTCAAAAAAAATTTTTAATTAAGAGAAAATTATCTGGATCGTCCATATATTTTTTTAAAAATCACGTTTCATCCCTTATTTTAAGAAATGTCACTAGGCGTCCCTGTATTCGTCACTTTGCTTCACCAGCCATCCCTTGGTATAACTCCATTAGTTTCATCCATGAAATGAGGGCATGTGCAATGCATGCAAGGGTATAATTGTCTTTTCACTCTGTTTTTGCCTTTCATCCTTTAACTCCCCTCTAGTCCTGTAGTCCATCGTCAGTCTTTACTCAAGGCTTTCTGCTCCAAAAAAGATTTCTTCAAGAAATTCTCCTAAAATCACAATACAAATCAATAACATTAACTATAATTATAATCTTGCTTTTGACTCAACCTTTTTATTTCCTCTGAGTTTTTTCCAATCGATTTTGCAAACATTCTCGCTGCCATCGTTCAAGATCTCCGACTTGTCGCCGTTAATTTTCGAACAAGATTATTGCCTTCGTCGTTTGAATTCTCGCCGCCATCATTAGAAGGGGTGTTGTTATTCGTGGGTTTGGAAAGATAGGTGTCGTATTTAAGGTTTAAAAGTAGGCGCCTTTTGATTTGACAGTTAGATCGGAGTTTGCAATTAAATTAGATCTTTTTTTGTGGTCACTGCTTAGATCAGAGTGGTGATGAGTTCAAGTGGTGGTGGTGGTGGTAGGTGATAGTTTACAGGTTTCGGTGAGGCGATTTGAAGATTCCGACAAGGTGATTTGTTGATTCCGGTGTGGCTCCGATTCCAATGGTGTTTTCTTTTTTTCTTTCTATTTGAGTTCCAATATGTGGTGTGGTCGTGTGGGTTTCATATCTTTTCAAGCTTTAGACGTCTTATGTTGTTGTTATGGTGACAATCAACGAAAATCACAAAAGAGATTCAAGATGAACCTTCTGTACTTGAGAAATCAGATTGGCATACATGTGAGCTGTTATTAAAGTTTTTAAAGTTTAAATGGTGAGGGTTTTAATTGTTCGATCAGTAGATGGTGTGGCCTAGTATAGTTGATAGGTTTTAGGAAAGAATACCTATAACCTTAGTTATACCTCACCACAATAAACGAATCAAATACAAGCAACTAAGATAACGGGAATATTAAACGAACACGCGAATATAACGTGGTTATATCCAATCTACTCGATTGGTTTAATCCACGGCCAAACTAGAGAGAATTCTTATTATTTTCAGAGGTGTTAATGTTACAAATACAAAGGATTACATTATATAGGAATAGGGTGAGGTTCAAATGAGAATAGGAATTTGTGTGAGAATAAGGAAACCAATGATATTAAGCCATGTGTACAAAGAAAATGTTCCACATTTACAAAACACATTTACCTCCAACATCAATTATCTCACAAACGACAAATCGAAAAATTATGAAAATTGCACCATTAAATTCGTCATTTTCTCCTTTTTGATTTGGCGTCCCTCAAGACATACTTTCGATGATTTTTTTTTCTTCATATTTTTGGTGGGTTTCACATTTACTAACACATGTGTTAAAGTGTTGCGTATAGGGTTTAGGGTTTGGGGTTTAGGGCTTAGGGTTTAAGGTTTCACCCCCGGTACCCCAAACCTCAAACCCTAACCCCAAACCCTAAACGCTTTACAAAACTCTAAGCCCTAAATCATTCTAAACCCCAAACCTTGAACCCTACTAAACCCTAAACTCTAAACTATACTAAACCCTAACCCTAAACCCTAACCCTAACTACAAATCAAATGTAAAACTAATCACTAACAAATGTGTTACTAATTTGTAAAACCCATCAATAAATGAAAAAATAAAAACTTGTCGAAAGTATGCCTTGAGGGACGGCAAATCGAAGAGGAGAAAACGCTGAATTTTATGGTGTAATTTTCATAATTTTTCGATTTGTCGTTTGTGAGATAATTGATGTTAGGGGTAAATGGGCTTTATACACATAGAACATTCTCTTTGTACACATGGTATGATATCATTGGTTCCTTCATTCTCACTCAAAATTGATGTACTCATTTGAACCTTACTCTATAGGAATAATAATAATTCTACGAAGAAGAATCGAAGCCGACTTGCCGACTTCAACTAACTTTCTGTGCAAGTTTTCCTATGCCGACTCACTTGTTCCCATTCACGTGGGTCTTCAAAAATTGAAACCATATCATCATCATTATTATTCTAATCTTGATGATAAATAATAATATTTATCCCAAAGTGAATATATTATAATGTTCATCAAATGCTAACAATCTCTCACTTGAAGATTAAATCAACCCAACTTCAGTAACCCGTAACTAAACGTCATTTTGCTAGAACCCGTTCAAACCAATACCGCTGAAACTTATTGGGACACGTCACACGGCCACACTGAGTCGAAAGACTTTCGATACCAGTTACCAGAACTCCACTATTAAACTGTGACCAAGAAATCTCTCTAGTTTTTCACCTCCTCGTTAGTTCATGAGAAGATCGGTTGAATCCCGGTATAGCTCCAACACTCTCGTTGCACTCACAACCCATCCATACAGCCTTTCGTCTACACGATCTTTCTTTCCAACAAAGAGAAGATTACCCGGTAGAACAACCATGTGAATATAACCATCAAGGCATCCGTGTGAAAATACCATCACACCCTTGATCATCCACTCAAACACTCTTGCTTTCACCGTTGGATCACCGACCACAAACATGAGCATGATTTCGGACAAACACAACTTCTCCCATCGAATCAACTCCCACTGTACGGATGTATTATCAAACGTGACTCTCGGAAAAGTATTTTGCTCACCCCTCTCGGTCAGTCGCAACCTAGTTGCCATTGAAGATGATCTAACCTAAGACTTGAAAACTCTAGTAGTACCGAGATGACAAACCAAATCTGTAGAAACCCCAAGGCTCCCACTCAACGCCAAGCTCCTACCAGTTTCAACTCTTACCGAACTCCCACTCGTTCCAGATCTCTCTACAATACCGTGAAGCTCAAGTCGACTAGGATTTCCAACACCTACCTCACCACCTAGCCATTCCTCATTCGAATTTCGACCATATATACGGTCCCCGTTTATAACCGCAAGCAATTACCAAACCACCCTTGATAACCTTCCACTGTTGGTCTCCAAATCTAACATGGTACCGCTCATTATCCAATTGCCCAATCGAGATCAACCGCCTCTTGATCTTAGGAATGAACCTCACATTATTGAGGACCCAATCCTTACCAAGATGAGTTTTGAGAACAACATCCCCAATACCCGCAACTTTAAGTTTTCTTCCGTTCGCAAGATGAACCTTACCGGAATAAGACCTAAAATTCGTCATCTCTTCCATGCACGAGATAGCATGAAAAGATGAACCCGAATCCAAAACCCAGGATTCCACAAGATTCTCCTCGCAACAAAACAACGCATCTTCAGTCGTATCAACCGTCACATTCACACTTGGTTTATCATTCGGACATTGATACCTAAGTGCCTCAGTTGCTTACAGTTCCAACACATGACGTTCCTATACTCCGATGGCTCTCTTCGCGATCTAGATCTACTCTTACTACGCCCCCTGCCAGTCACACTCAAAGCTGACGAACCCGAATACTCCCCGGAATCCTTTCTTCTAATTCCCTCACCGAGTATTAAATCACGGATCCCCTCAAAAGTCAACTTAGTAGTTCCGAATGAACCACTAACAACTGTAACCATTCCAGACCAACTCTCGGGCAACGAAGACAACAAGAAAAGTGCCTCCAACTCATCTTCAAACGTAACCCCTACAGATGTTAACCTAGTCAAAATCGAGTTAAACTCGTTCACATGATCCGCTGGCGATGCACCTTCAACCATCTTCGCGTTCACCAACTGCCGAATCAAGAAAACCTTATTAAGAGCCGAGGGTTTGTCATACATGTTAGACAACGCCGTTAACAAACCCGCAGTCGTGGTTTCCCCTGCAATATTGTAGGCGACATTCTTGGCTAGAGAAAGTCGAACTACTCCAAGTGCCTGACGATCTAACAACTTCCAATCGGCATCACTCATACCTTCAGGTTTAGTACCCGACAACGGTTGGTGTAACTTCTTCTCGTACAAAACGTCCTCGATTTACATCTTCCAAAACCCAAAATCGCTGCCATCAAACTGATTAATCCTAATCTCGCTTTTATCCGCCATTGTTCCCAAACTCGAAAACCACGAGCTCTTATACCACTTTGATAGGTTTTAGGACCCAATCCAAAGAATACGTATAACCCTAGTTATACCTCACGACAATAAACGGATCAAATACAAGCAATTAAGATAACGAGAATATTAAACGAACACGCGAATATAACGTGATTATATCCAATCTACTCGATTGGTTTAATCCACGACCAAACTAGAGAGAATTCTTATTACTTTCGAAGGTGTTAAGATTACAAATACAAAGAGTTACATTATACAGGAATAATAATAATTCATATGAAGAAGAATCGCAGCCGACTTGCCGACTTCAACTAGCTTTCTGTGCAAGTTTTCCTTTGCCGACTCACTTGTTCCCATTCACGTGGGTCTTCAAAAATAGAAACCATATCATCATTATTATTATTCTAATCTTGATGATAAATAATAATATTTATCTCAAAGTGAATATATTATAATCTTCATCAAATCCTAACAATAGTCTCCTCACCGCAAATTTGAGAATGTGTGATTCTGTATAATTGTTGTTGTCCACATTTCAACATTTTAATGTAAGTATCTTTAATGTTCAAAAGAAAAAATAAGTATATGATGACGATAAATTGGTAAGATGCTGAGATGATGGTATGATAATGTTGATTTGTTTTTCCTTTTTAATGGATTTAAGAAAAAATAATACTAATTTATACACCTTATAAATTGTTTGGTTATTTTGTTCATAGCCTTACAAAATTAAAGATCAAAAAAGACCATTAAACCCCTACTCATATTATAAAAGATTAAACTACCCTTTAATGGTTATGGAAAGAAAATTAATGATTATTACATTCCATTTTTAACATCATTTTGAATTACATAGACTTGCTAAATATGAAGAAAATAATAGTAAAAAGTTTGAAGCACTTTAATTAGTTATAATTTAACTTTGCGAGTATCATTGAAGTTAATAATATTAGCATTAACAATGAATCATTTCCGAATCTGATTCTCGAGAATTGAATATTATCGATATTTTTAATTGAATACTATCGGTATATCTTTGATTAATATTATTGTTAGTTATGACCATTTATCATTGTTACATTTTTCTCATTTGTAATCGCTGCATTGCGCGGGTAATTTTCTAGTTATAAACCAAGAGGGAGATAGAAAAATAATAAGAGTAAGGGTATCTTAGTCATTGTACACCAAATTACTCTCATGTGCCATGCATGTGATCAAATTTAACGGATGAAACTAACGGAGTTAGGCTAAAGGATGACTGGTGAAGCAAAGTGACGAATACAGGGACGCCTAATGACATTTATTGAAATAAGGGATAAAACGTGATTTTTTAGACAAACACATGGATGATCCTGATAATTTTCTCTTTAATTAAATTAGAAGGACCCAATTAATTGATTGAATATGATTTTATTTGATTTGATTATATCATAATTTCGCTTTCAATATTATATTTAGGAAGAGTGGACTAAAATGTAAGTGTAACTCTAGGACTATAGTTGACATGAAATAAATTTGGAGGGACCATTTTGTAATTTTTCTTGAAAATAAATCATGTAAATACGTAACCATTCATATTTTATGCCTTTATAAACCCTAGATATGATAATAACTCCGTAAAAAGCTGTTTACTCAAAGGGGACAATGGCGACATGTCATTCCAAGGTAAAATTCTCAAACTAAATTTTAAATCAATCAATGTCTTTTTATATATATATATATATATATATATATATATATATATATATATATATATATATTGTTATATTATAACAAAAATGTATGTATTGTTGATTCATAACTCAGAATTAACTGTAATTTAGTTTTGAGTTGGGTCGTATAAACACAGGAAGGTTTGAGAATTATGTGCATGATAACTCAGAAGGAACTTGTTGGAAGTTTTTAAATTTTTAACATGTACATAATTTTATTTTGTTTAGGTAATTGTGTATTATGTAAAATAAAATTATGTTAGGAAGAGGTATGCTAGTAAAATTGTCCAGTTTGAGTTTTAATAAAATTTTCTTGTTGTTTCAAAAATAAGATAAAATTGTTCACTTTAAAAATTGCATAAATGTAGAATCATTACACTCTTATCTAATAATATATCATTTTTACCTTTTAAAACATTTATTCATTAGTTGTCATAGAAAAAGGATATAATTGGAATTGGATGGAGGAAGAAACATTTTGTATTTTTTACCTCTTAATAAAAAAGATAAAGAAAACTAGTTTTTTCGCCCACTTACAAATGAATAGATCTTTGTATTTAGTTCACATTGAACTATCTTTAAAATTATAAGTTATGATTTATTTTGCACTCTATAACTAATTACTGAAAATTTTTAAACATGTTTACTATATAAAATTCACCCCTCACATCACACATGTTTAGTATGTTTCATATGTTTGCTGTAAAACTTGGCTTCTGATTTGTTTATGTTACAGAAAATGGAGAAAGAAATGAGAAGCATGGTGATTCGCACACCAGAATTAGAAGACGTTCCAGAGGTGCTACATCGTATACAATCGTTGTTGCCCTTAAAAGCAGCTGCCCGCACATGCGTCTTATCCAAGTCATGGCTACGTGCTTGGTCCACCATCCCTAACCTCAGGTTTTGGTTTCACGACAGGCAATTAATTGACAGCACTCTGTTAAGGTATCTCCGGGACAACATTCCAATCGAAACTTTTTATTATCAGATTTCGTGCAAGAATATGGAGTGGGCGGAAAGATGGATTCTGCCTAATGCTGACAAATTCTGCCCATTTGCTCCACATCTGGGTAATTCTGGGTATAATGACATATAATTTGGGTTCTTATGGACTAGAGAAATTTTGGAAATGAGCTTAATTGGGTAAAACTCAAATCATGAATGGATCTAAATGGGTGGCCATCATGTTATATTTTTTTATATTATGTAGTTAAAAATGTTAACTTATTTTGGAAAATATATATATTTTAGTGAATCAGAACATTTTTTTATAAAATTTTCAATTAGCCCGTTTA
Organism: Pseudognaphalium luteoalbum; assembly: GCA_963422505.1. NCBI lineage: Eukaryota > Viridiplantae > Streptophyta > Magnoliopsida > Asterales > Asteraceae > Pseudognaphalium > Pseudognaphalium luteoalbum. The sequence continues at coordinate 110,603,097 of OY730197.1, read as the reverse complement.
GACCCGCATCCGATTAGACCCGTGCCCGTTTTGACCTGTAGCTCATACCCGCCCAACCCGCCCATTTTGCCAGCTCTAATTCTGCCCGTCGTTTCCAAAAGTTGTTTGAAGAAACTTTTGCTTACAATTGTGTTTGATAAAATTCCAGTTTCTTTAATATTGCCAGATGAGATATTTTCTGGTGAAAACGTAAATGAGATATATGTATCTTTTCTTGGTTATGGTGAAATCAATTCTGTTTCGATCGGTAGCAATATCATGATTAAATGTGTGTACCTACGAGTACTGAAGTTGTTTCATGTGAAGATAAGTGAAGAGGTACTTAATAATATACTGTCTACTTGTAACTTACTTGAGATCATTAACCTTATTTATCTCACGGAGTTGAAGACATGTAAGCTCAAAAACCTTTATTATCTTCATGAATTTGGAATAACTTCAAACGAAACATGCTATATGGAAATTGGTGATGTCCCAAATCTTCACTCGATGAAATACGAGTCATATGAGCATTGGGAGAACTCGGTTCCGTTCAATAAAGATTCGTTCGTTAGCGTGAAGCATTTAGAGTTAGGTGGTATGATCATGGACGCCACATTTTTTGACATCATCAAATTGAAATTTCCCTCTCTCGAGAGCTTGACCCTTTTAATGGATTTTTATCTACGGATTAAAAGCTTTGATGTCAGAAGTCTTTCACTGAAAAGATTCACCCTAAAGTCATCGTCAATCGGCTCACTCAACATACTTATGCTCCAAAATTACTTATTTTCCGTTACAATTGCTGGACAATTCCTAGTCTCTCGTTTCCAGCTTTTGTTCCAAGAAAAGTTGAACTTAAATCAGTCTTAAGGGATCCTAATGATCATTCATACTATCTACAGATGAGGGATACTCTCAATGTATCAAGCAAGTTTGACATTGAAATAGATGAATTAATTGGTTCAGATGTTGTGGTCAACATTGATATTAGAGCACACGGTATGGTCCGAGCTGGCATCAGCGTTTTCCGACGAGAACGTCGTCGGATGGTGTTCTACCGCACCGGAACGGCGTTCTCATCGCCGTTCCCGACGACGTTCAAGCCACACCGTCCCTCTACGGACGTCGATTCCTCCAGTGTTCTTTCTTCTTTTTCATTTTTTCTTTTACTTGTTTCTATGTTGTTTGCTTTTTTTTACTAAATAAATTAGTTGGTGTGGAGAAGAAATGATGAAGAAGATAGGGTGTAGGTGACACGATGATACATACATGTATATATATATATATATATATATATATATATATATATACTAGTAGATAACCCGCGCAATGCAGCAGAAACGTTTTTTGAAATTGATCATTATGATTAGTCATTGCATAGTTGATGCAAATAATATGTCTTGGTGGAGGTGATGGTGGTGATGGTGGTGGTGGACGCGGAAGTGGCGGTGTCGGTGGAGCTGAAGGTGGTGGTTGGGTTGCGGCGACAGCAGTGGTGGAGATAGGGTGGCGGTGGTGGTGTCGGTGGAGGTAGTGGTGGCGGCGATGGAGTGGAGGTGGTGGCGGTGGAGGTGGTGGCGGTGTCCATGAGGTGGTGGCGGTGTCCATGGAGGTGGTGGCGGTGGTGATGGTGGTGGAGGTGGTGGTGGTGGTTGTAGTGGTAGTAGGTTGTACTGGTGGTAGTAGATTGTACTGGTGGTAGTAGATGGTAGTGGTAGTAGGTAATATTGACTTTTCAAAAGGTGGTGTTCAACGTTGGTGATCAGTAATAGCGAGAATGGAGAACAAGCGTGGAGAGATGAGATCATTGAAGTACAACCAAACAATAATACATGTGTAAATAATGTATAAAACCACCAAAAACAATGAAAAAAATCGTCGAAAGTATGCCTTGAGGGACGGCAAATCGAAGAAGGGAAAATCCTGAAGCTTATGGTGCAATTTTCATAATTTTTCGATTTGACGTTTGTAAAATAATTGATATTGGGGTTAAATGAGTTTTGTAAAATAGGGAAATAATGTAAGGGGTATTTTGGAGTTTGGAATAATGTAATAAAGGGTAAAATAAAGGGTACAATATGGAAATAATGTAAGGGGTATTTTGGAGATTTTCGATATCCCTCTAGTAATTTTTAAGCCAAAATGTGGAAATGAATAATATAGGAGTATATATATAGTAATTCTTTTCATGAGCTTTTAACTGATGGGAAGCGTAAGCAATTACTCGATCTCTTTGCATTAAAACACATCCCAACCCAGCATGAGAGGCATCATAATAAACAATAAAATCATCTGAACCATTCGGTAAAGCTAAAACTGGAGCCTGACATAATAACTATTTTAGAGTCTGAAAAGCTATTTCTTGCTGATCATTCCACTGAAATCTAACATTCTTACATGTTAATTTGGTCAACGGACTCGCAATTCTAGAAAAATCTTTGATAAACTTTCTGTAATAACCCGCCAATCCCAGAAAACTCTTAATTTGAGATGGAGATTTAGGTATATTCCAATTCATTACAGCCTCAACTTTAGACGGATCAACCTTTATTCCATCATTACAAATAATATGCCCCAAAAACTGTACCTCCCGCAATCAGAATTCACATTTCGAAAACTTAGCATAAAGATGTTCTCTTTTTAAAGTTTCCAAAACCAATCTCAAATGTTGTTCATGTTCAGACTCAGACTTAGAAGAAATCAAAATATCATCGATAAATACAATTACAAATTTATCGAGAAACGGTCGACAAACTCGATTCATTAACTCCATAAACACGGCAGGGGCATTAGTTAACCCAAATGGCATAACTAGAAACTCATAATGGCCATACCTGGTGCGAAAAGCAGTTTTAGGAATATCTTCTTCACGAACTCGCACCTGATGATAACCTGATCTCAAATCAATTTTAGAAAAATAAGAAGATCCCCGCAGCTGATCAAATAACTCATCAATTCTGGATATTTATTCTTGACGGTTCTTTTATTCAATTCCCTGTAATCAATACACATACGAAGAGTACCATCCTTCTTTTTCACAAATAAAACAGGAGCACCCCAAGGAGAAGAACTAGGCCGTACGAAACCCTTATCTAACAGTTCCTGAATCTGAGTCATCATTTCACAAATTTCTGAAGGCGCTAATCTGTAAGGAGATTTGGCTACAAGGGAAGAACCAGGAATCAAGTCAATCTGATACTCAACTTCCTTAACAGGGGGTAAACCAGGCAACTCATCGGGAAAGACTTCCGGGTATTTAGAAACCACCTGGACATTAGTCACAGATTTCTTTTCTAACTTGGTATTTACAACATAAGCCAAATAAAACTCACACCCTTTAGCTAGAGATTTTCTAGCTTTCATCACAGATTTCAATGGAATACTGCCCTTTTTCCGTTCTCCTCGAGCCATTACATATGACTCTTCGAAAATTGGGATTTTTATCAACTTTTTATGACACTCAATATTAGCTTTGTTTTGACTCAGCCAATTCATGCCTAACACCACATCGAAACTCGGAATAGGCAATAGAAGAAATGAAACAGGAAAGTCATGTCCCTCTATCGTAATATTAGCCCCAGTTACTGAGGTGGTAACAGGAACCAATCTGCCATTAGCCACTTCTACTTCAATAGGGTTTTCAATTAACAAAGGAGTTAATTTTAACTTTTCACAGAATTCCACAGATATAAATGAACAATTTGCACCAGAATCAAAAAGCACACGTGCTGGTACAGAATTAACAAGGAAAGTACCCGTAATGACGTCCTCAGTGACGACACCCTCATCAACTGTCATCTGAAATGCACGGCCGGTAGCGGATGGTGGATTTTTCCGCTTTTGGCTCGAAGAAGAGGAACCACCACCCATAACCATTCCCTGTCTTCTAGCCTCAGTACAATCCCCAGCTCTATGACCTTCCTTATGACAATTCCAGCATACCTGATTAGGATAAGTACAATCCCTGGCTGAATGTCCCAATACCCCACATTTGATGCACCTAGAAGTCTGAACAGTACAAGGCCCAGTATGCCTAGATCTGCATCTAGTGCAATATGAACTGTCAGAGGATAAGTCACCAAAACTAACTCTCCTGTTCGGCTGAGTACCCTGCCATTTCTGTTTTCCCTTACTCGAAGAATCACCCTTTGATTTTTTTTGAAACTTTTCTTTATTTTGTTGTTTCTTACCCCGAATATCACTATCCACGGATCTAGCTAGATCAAAAGCTTGAGAAAGCGTACCTGCTAATCTCACGGTGGTACGGTAATCAGGAGGTAAAGTCCTAACAAACTGATCAATTTTGGTTCTATCAGTCGGGACCCACTGCTGCATGAATCGTAATTTCTCAGAAAACTGTCTAATAAACTCATCAATTGACATCTGATCAGTCTTCTGTAGATCAAGAAATTTCTGTCTGATACGCGAAAGATTATACTCAGAAGAAAACTGCTTACAAACCTCAACATGAAAGTCTGGCCATTTGATAGCACTCAGCTGCTGTGGAGTAAATGGTGCAGTTATAGAATCCCGCCAAAACATAGCTTGACCCTTTAGCAACTGTACTACATATTGAACTTTACCCTCTTCCTCACAATAACAAGCATCCAGTTTTCTCTCAACATCACGTAACCAGTCCAGAGTAACTGTAGGATCAGAACTCCTAGAATATATAGAAGGATTACTAGACATAAAAGTTTTAAGAGAACAACCTTTTGACTGCTGAAATGGTGAGAATGTAGGTATCTGAAAACCAGAAAATCCAGACGTAGTAATTGGTGCAGAAGTCTGAAAGTTATAACTATGAGGTTGTTGTTGAGGAACATACTGAACTGATGTCAGAATCCGAAATGTAGATGTAATAGGTGGAGTAGTACTCTCAAAATGTGGCTGACTCAAAACATGACGTTGAGAAAGCTCAGCCAATTGTTTCCTTTGATCTATCACTTCGGCCTCTAATCTCATCATATACTCTCGATCTGTTTCTCCACTGACCGAATTTGATGCACCCTGAAAACCCTGATAATCTGGAGGTACATTCGTCTGAGGCATTATTAAGGGTAGGGTCCGGTTGCTCATTCTCAGCCATTCCTGTAATCACAACACATCTCACAATTCGTTAATTGTTAGTGCTAACATACTCACCAGTCTCATTTACCACTAATCCCACAACCTGGAATGTTTGACCAATACCACTAGGTCTGGGATTGAACACTATACTATTGTTCAATTCACCCAAACCTATGCTCTGATACCAATTTATAACACACCAAATAATTTCATCCATTTTTTTTTAAAAAAAAGGTCGGAAGCGAAATCCCATTTACATATATACATAGATAACATGACGTCATCTAAAAATTAGATAAGTTATATGTACTAATTATTAAAGTTTACAAACCACTAATTGTACCCTGGGCATTATATATCAAAACATATATCAAAGTATTGAAGAACATCAGAGTATGACAATGGTCAAACATTCTTCAGTCACTCCTTGCCCAACCCAAAACATCTCAAAACCTGCAAGGAGTAATTAACGGAATTAGCACGAAGCTAAGTGAATAAGCCTGTTACTAGCAGTTTGACTTAGCTCAACAGTATTAATTAACAACAAATAACACATAGATACTACATCATCAAGAGGATCAGTGGTCCTTGTGGCGCTCTCAGTCCGCGGTGGCCCACCAAGCGACACTTACGATCACTACAGGCCAATACAGTGATTTACCGATAACCGGTTGCTACCTTTAATCAATATGTGTTCCATTCTCAACACATGATCACAAATCTCACATTGACTAACCTGTAGCAACCAGTCCAACAATCGTTGACCTCCAATCTATCAAAATGCTTAAAAGCAGTTATCACAGTCACATATATATATCTCATCAATATCAATCAATAATCAACTATGTTATGTTTATTTCTTTGTAATCAATATGTCACAACCAACCCATACTGAAGTTCCAAGTCTATCCACCTGTCAACTTTGCTCCAATTACTCAGCTGACTAAATCACTGAGTCTTCGGGTTATCTGTCAATACAACAAAGCACTTAAGTTAATAACTCAATTCAACTTATTACAACTTACTTAGTATAAATACATATACACTTATGCATACATACAAAAGCACAATCAACATTTAACTGTTATTATTCTTGTTTTAGTTCCATACCCGATCGGCTACCTAGCTTTAGCCGATCGGCTACATAACTTTACCCGATCGTCTCACCCTGACCCGATCGGCTAACACAACTAAATTTCGAGACCTTCGTTCAAACGCCAACTTCTGTTTAGGTTTTGTTCTATTTCAGCCGTATGGCTAATTTTACCCGATCTGCTAAACAAGCCATAACCGATCGGCTCACTAGCTATAGCCGATCGGCTACATAGAAGTTTTTTCCAAGACTTTGTTCCAACGCTAAGTTCTGTAATCATTTTGTACTAAACTAGCCATTCCTCTAAATTTACCCGTTCGGCTATAAAGCCTCACCCGATCGGCTCAATCATCCATAGCTGATCGGCTATGAAGCTTGAACCCAAAATCCAGCAACCTGTAACTCGAATGTACAGAACCTTAACTTAAATCTTTCAAAATTTATACAGCAACAACACAAATTTTAGCTATTCTAAGGTCCTATAAACATCATATAACATCAAACAAGCATTAACATCAACTTCAAACACTAATTCTATACAAAATCACTCATTTATTTAACCTAATTCAATCAAGCCATGTATATTAAATGAAAGCTTCAAAATACTTACAATTTAGAAGAAGAAGGTGATGAACTTGATGTTAATTCACTGAAGTCACAGCTTATGATTATTGAGATTGTCAATTTGATTTACATGTTAAATTCATATCATACTCAAGGTTGGCAAGTGAAAGGAAATCATAGGGAAGAAGGTAAAGGTCGGGTTATATCCAAACCCATTTCTATATCACAATATAATTATTATACCCGTTCTAACTCTATTGTCTGGAACCTAAATACCATTTTGCAGGAAAACTATTTTATTTTACCGTGAACTATAACTATTTAAAACGGTTACTAATTCACTAGTCACAATAAATCCTTTAACCAAATTTCCTAAATTATAAATCAAAACATATAAAATACACAATATTTATAATATAACAATTAATAATATATAAGTAAAGGAAATTACCGAATTAACCTCAGGTCACAAAAGCGGGTGTTACATGTTGCAAGATTGTTGTTTTGGTTGTAGAGACGGAGGAACATGAGGAACCGAATGGTATTCTCAATGATTCCTCAATACTCGTGGGCCTAAGTATATCAGGTACTTCTCGATAAGCTTGGTGTATTTAAATAAGCTTGAATTGTTTACTTTGCTATGATATGATTAGTAGTAAAGTGAATTGAGTCAGACTAATATGATTCCCCAGTGACGAGTCCTTGATGATTAATACATGTTAATGTGATGCTATGAATAAGAATTGAGATGTTTAGCATCATAAGTAGTTCTAAATGAACTAGAAATGAATTGTGTAGGCACATTGTTGACTAAAGTATAATAGTAGTATTGTTGGAATTAAGTGTGTCTAAAATCAAAATTAATGAAATTAATGAGATGTTGGTATATCTCCAATAATAGGTTTGGAGTCATGTGGTTGTTTAAATGGGAAAGTGTCTAGTTGTTGCAATGTGTGTTGTTGACTTGGAAAAGTCAAAGTTGAATGTGGTCGTTTCGAACTTGATAATTGCAATGTTATAAAGTGATAAATGTGGCTAGATGCTTATGTGTTTAACATTGATCATGATTGTGGTTTAATTATGATCTAGGTATTAACAGGGGTAAAATAGAAAGTCAAAGTGGTCAACGAGTCTTTGTATATGTTGACAAGTTTGTAAAAGAAGTCAAAGTTGAAAATTTGTTGTAATTGTTTTAAACATAATGAATTTTATGTGAAGTTGGTGTTTTAAAGAATAATACGACACCAATAGTGAAAACAGTTTTGGTTTGACTTAGAATAGTCAAAGAAGTGTGAATTGATTGTTGGAATAGTGATCAATTAGGCGGGAACCCAAATGGGTTATTAAAGTGCTCAAATGGACCACATAGCGATAAAACGGTTAAAAACAGTTGTGATTTGTGTATGATGAATGTTAAAGTGATTTTAAATCCTACATATAGTGGGAAGGTGTGTTGAAAGTGCTAATGTGGTCAATATGATTGAATTTGGAAAAAGTGTCCAATTGGACCCTTAAACGGGTCGATTAGTTAAAACAGGATAGAACGAGTGTATGAAGGTGATGAATATGGCCACACGTCACAAATATATATAGAAACATGTTGGAAAATAGTGGAAGTCAGAAACTAAGCCATTTGAAATTTGTCGTGTCACCAAAATGAGCTAAAATGGTCAAAAATGAGTCGTATGTCCGTTTTCTCGATAAATGTGAATTTGAAAAAGTGTGAAAATGGAAAGTTGCATTTTGAATATATAAACGTGCCTGCAAAATTTCAGACCCTAATTCTTTACGGTTTGTGAGATATGCGCGTTTAATTTTCGCATTTTTGCACTAAGTTGTGCAGGAAATTGAAGTCTGTTGTGCAGACATGGGACCCGGCGGGTCGGGTGGTGAACCCGGCGGCTGGAGTGGTTGACCCGGCGGCTGGTGACCCTAAGCCGGCGGCTACTATAGCCCAAATACAGTCATTTATTTCTGTCGCCCAAATTGCACTGTACCCGGCTGTTTGGGGTTTGAAGCCGGCGGCTTCACCTTATAAGCCGGCAGCTAGGGGCTTTTCATGTGATAAAATAAAATTTTTGGTTTTTCGATGTTCGACGTAACATTTGACGTAGAAATTTCCGTTAGAAAATTTCGGTGTCTGAATAAGACGAAATTTACATGTCCACTCAAAAACGGCCCAACGGTCAAAGGTCATCGCTTTGCCATGAGCCCTGTCAGTTTTGGGCACTTCGGGGTCGTTTGGGGCCCGAAAATGACATTTTACCTTTTTTCGGACCTTATTTCGGACTTTTAACTTACGTTTTGTATTGAGATTTTGTTTCTTTATGCCAAGAGATCATTCCTGTGTATATGTGCAATATTAAAACTTGTTTTAAGAGGTCCACAGATGTTATTGTGTATGAGTTGTTCTTAGACGGTTTATTTAACTGCAAAATCAGGTAGCAACTGGTATTGTTGATTGTTGCTAACTAGGGTTAGTAAACATTGATTATAGAGTTATGTGGATTATATATGTGAATTAATTGAAACATGATAAAGTATTTTGAATCATGTAAAGTATTAGAATATGTTGAATATTACTTATAGTATTGACAAAAGAGTTTGGTACTAAATGTACTATAAGAGTATAATGATGTTGATGGATGTAATTGTTGGGCATTACATCCATGTTAAAGAGATATTGAAAAGAGTGTTAAATGTCAATATTGGTTATAACTACTTGAGTATATAAGTAGTCTTAAATTCATAATGATAAATGGAAAAAGGGTAACAAGTTAATACTTGATTTTGTACTTGTTGCAAAGGTGTTATTATATAGGTGTAAATGGTTGATATCACTATAGTGATATATAATAGAGTAAAGATTAATTACTTTGGAAAGTAAATGGTATGAAGTGGCCTGAGAATGAAGTGTGACTGACATAATATGACGACGTCTGACCAACGTATTTATATTATGCCATTTCACATGAAGTTGTTGAGGTTACTAAGTACCAGATAAAGTTAAGTGGTTTTAAAATAACAGGTGAGATATGTTGACCTGTAATTGAGAAATAGTCAATGATTGACTGAAATGAAAGAGTAGTAAACCACTAAACTATTGTTTTAATGTGGTACCCATTGTAAATGGGAGGTATGTGTGATGAATTGCAACTAGTAATAATTAAAAGATGATTTAAGCAAAGTAGAGGTCAGTTGACTGTGAATTACATTGTGATGATATTGTTGAATATGTTAGTATTATGATAGCACCTTGTGTTGATGAAATACCTATGTTGATGACGCATGGTATTAACAGGTGTTGATTTAGCATCCGAGTTGATGTGAAGAATGCTAATTGATTATGTGATAATGGTTTTACTCATAAGATTTGGCCTCTACATACTGCTTACGGATTATTCCTATGTGTTGATGGTTATATGATTTTGATTCCCTTATAATAAAGAGTTTCATATAACCTAGTTGTGATTATGATTACAAATTGTAAACCAGTAATTGACTAGTTGCAAAAGTAGAGATAATCTAGCAAGTTATTAGTTAAAGAAATACATGATTATTAGCTAAATTGCTAGTTATGAGTTGAGATAAAATTTTGTTGTTAATGTGTATATTGTGGTAGTCATTACCACTAGTGTTATTGCTGTAATAATAGAATATTCATGTGACTATGTGTTTCACTTATTTCAAGTGATTAAGTGTTTTAAATGGTTACATGACTAGTTATGAATAGTCATGTAAGTGGTTATTTAAACTTATTAGAGACAAGATATATGCACAGTATTTGTGCAGGGGAAAAAGATAGAAACATGTACATTTGGATATGTGCATCTGGAAAGAATTGAAAACGTGTAACTATATTTATAAGTTGCTCACGGGAGTAACGTTTGATGGGTGTATTTTGTGATTAAATAGTGGAAGATGCTACATTTTATGATGAATATTGCATCTTGTGTTAGTAAAATAAATAGAGTACAAAGCACAACTTATGTGTTTCTGTGAATTCAGTTGAAATACACATCGGTGGTGTGTAACTTGATGAAATAACATATATCTAAATAAATATATGTAGGTACATTTGGTGTTGTGTGATTAAAGATATGCATAATGATAATATGCATAATTGAATTAAATTATAACCACATCTTGTGTGTTCTTAGTAATGAATAATTATGTGGTTAGGAGTATATGAGAACTATATTAATAGTGAATTGAAATGAAAATAAATAGGTGATTCTATCACAGTAGATTGATTAAGTGTGATTAGATTTCGAGGACGAAATCTCTTTAAGGGGGAGAGATTTATAACATCCATTCCTCGGGTCTAGTAGTATTTTAATATTTTCTGACTGTGAACTATTATTTAATATATCAGAAAATAGGTTTATTTGTTATTTGAAAATAAATGGGTAAAAGAGTCAAATAATTTATTGTGGTTAATAAATTATTAACTGATTTAATTTAATTCAGTTGACGGTAAAATAAAATAATTTTTCCCCGCAAATGGTTTTAAGTTCCAGACAATGGTAAGTGCGGGGAATGAAATTAAATAATTTATATTACACACTCACTGAAGTGAGTCGGTTTAACTCTTACTATCTCTACATACATACGTACAGAACATACATACATACATACTCACAAGCCATGAAACCCTAATTCCTTACCCAATTCATGATGAAACACCAAATCGAAACCCTAGAACCTGAATTCAAGCTGCAGTAACGAGATTGAATCATCCTTTCATCATCTAATTCATTGTAAGTCATCAATTCTTAATTTCTATAAACCTAGAATTTAGGGTTTTGAGGTTTTAGCTAATTAATGGGTTAAAACCCGAATTTAATGTTTGAAATTGTTGAATTGATATTACTTGAGCTTGTTAATGGTGATGAGTAACATTAATTAAGCTAGGGTTTGAGAAAATGATTAAGGTGCTTGTGATATATGATGAAAGTATGATGAATTGGTAGTATATATATGATAAATGAATTGGAATAGATGATATATGATGATTGTGGATATTGTTTAATGTAAAATTATGTATAACATCAATTTCTAGCTTGAGTTGTGTGGTTTTTTTGCGGGTTGGTTCGAGTTGGACAACGGGGTTTTAAACCTGCAGATCGCAGGTAGTGAAGAACAAGCCAACGGGTTCTATACCCCAGCCGGCGGGTTCTGTTGAATTACCCGAAGACCCGGCGGGTCCTAGACCCCAGCCGGCGGGTCCTTCCTCCCGAACAGCAACTCAGTTCTTGTTTTAATGTGGTTCTTAATAGTTTGTTTTGTGTTATAACATTGATAAATTCATAACATGAGATAATAAGAGGTATGTTATGAATGATGAGAGACGATTAGGAACTTGGTATCTCTATGCAAATAATGTGTAGTTTATTATAAATATAAGTTATGTATTGATGAGACAAATTACTAACTTATATTTGATTTGAATTCTCAGATTTCGAGAAGACTCAGTGACATTAGACTACTGAGTGGACAACTGAGGTGTCGGTGAGTGGATCTTAATCCTCAGTTTTACTTAGTTGTAACAAGTTTGGTTACAACGGGTAAACCTATTATTACTGCTTTAGGTTTGCCATGATGATTTTGGCTTAATAGTAATAATACTGTTGATAGTCTGTTTAGTTTGATATGTTGATCTGGTTGAATCTGTGAATATGTGATCACTTGATATTTGGCCTTCGGGCATCAGTATTGAGGTCAATCTATTGGTTGGGTTTGGTTACTATTGTAAGACGTTAGGAATTTCCTTGTACTTATCGTTAATAGGAAATTAGGTCGTATGAGATTAGTACCAAACTATCGGTCTATTCTGTATTAGCCTTACAGATTGTGGTAAGTGCTCTTGGTGAATCCCCGGGTATTATGATATCTCAAAAGCCACCGATCCTCATTGATATGTTGTTTTATTGAGATGTTATCTCATTAATATTATGTGTTTACTGTTGGATTCTTGGCTGAAGGTTTCCCCAAGAACCATCGATCTATTGTTATGTTTTTGTTTACAATTATTTATTGTAAACAAAGTTGTTATGCTAAGTTGGGTTGTTGATTATTATTCACTCACTTAGCTTTGAGCTCATCCCCCACATGAATACTTCTTGCATGTTAAGGATTTCGTATCGGGTGGGCAAGAAGTTGGACTGAATGGAATGTTTGACCACTTAGCGTCAACTCTGATATATTGTTAAAAAGGAGATGATGAAATTATATAACACATCGTGTGGTATTATTGTTGTTGTAATATTGGGTATCAAGTTTTGAAAAGAAATTTATGTACATTTTATAAGATATATGTTTTTGTGAGTCCCTAATCACTATTATGATAGTGATTATGAATCGTTAACAGTGAGTTAATTGTAGAAGGGGGGGTTGAATACAATTAAAAACTTTTACTGTTTTAATGTGTTAACCTATTTAGCAAGTTTTTAACCGTATTTAAGTGACAACAATATGAACACAAATATATAAGTATGATAAGCAGTTCAGTTGCTGATTCAATACTAGCTGAAATATAAACTCTTTTATTGATAAAATTTATCTATTGTTGATTGCGGAATAGATTAGCCAAAGCTAATCTAAATCAAACAATACAGCTCTTACAAAAGGAGATGAGCAGTAGTGGACAAACACGCTAACTTGCTCACTCGCTGAGATGAACCAATAGTGGACAAACACGCTATTAGTTCACTCGCTGGTGTTGTTCGTATCTTAGACAAACTAGTTACTGACAAACAAGTAACAATACGAACAATCGACACCAAATGGGGTACAACATACTACGCTATTTATAGACGATGAAATCCTTAATTTCCGGATCTGGAAGGACACGTGTCGCTGCTTGATTGGTGAGGTAGTTGAGATGTGATACATCATGGTCCGACATTCTGTCTTGGGAAATGTCACCTTTTACCTTGAAGCCAATCACTTGCTGCCACGTTATTTTCTATGATTGACCAAGTCACGAGGAGCACGCGTGGCGCCGTAATAGTGTAGAATATGTCAACTCCTTATTAATGCAACAATTAATGCTGCAGTCACTGAAGTAGTAGAAACTTTCATTACTCACACCGAGTTAACGTGCTCTTGAAGAGTAACTTGAGCTACAGTACTTGAGTGACTTCTTTTATTCAGCAGAAGGAATAACTTAAGAAGACTTGGAGACTCTCGCTGGTAGATGAGTATCAGCGACACACAAAGTTGAGTCTTTTATCTTGATAGGTTATTCATCTACTAGTTAAAGAGATAGGATCAGAGACTAACACTTCTGCAACAGCAGCTTCAACTACGATCATTTCCAAGAACCTTCTCAGAGAGAGAGTATCAGTGACTTCACATCAGCGACTCATGAGTTGAGATCAGCGACCAGTGACTCAACAATCTCCCCCTAAATGATTGTGATTGAAGCTCTGTGAAAATTCTTGAGTGACATTTGTTGCAGAGAGTTTTCAGTTGTCTGATAGTTGTTTGGTCGTTCAGAGACTTACACTTGTAATCTTTTCCAACAAGGAGATATCAAAAGAGAGCATTATATATGTAAAGATTTAAAAATGCTATCTATTATAGGTAGTCTATACTATTTATCTCTCCACTTTTCCTCCTCTTTTACAGTTCTAAGTTCATCTTCAAGCTTATATTTTTCTTGAGAGGGCAGGTATCTGACTTTTCTTGCCAAGGCTTCATCGAGAATAGCTTTTCTGATCTTTGAGTTCTTTGGAAGTATGCTTGCTGACCTGATTAGGTGAACAAGTTGATTCTGATCAACCCTCTCAAGCTCAGCTTCTCTTTGAAACCTTAGGACACCATTTAAGTCCCTGTATACCAGACCTTTCTCCCCCTCAGTGACCTCAAGTCCTTCAAGCTTTGGCACACCAACAGGGATAGACAGATTTAGCTTTGAAGTACTGGGGATTCGATAGATGCTGCTGGTGTCTGACCTATACCTTAGGCTTGGTGTCTGAACACTTTCTTCACCATGTGTGACAATATCTTCTGGTCTGAGAAGTTTCAGTGACACCATTTTCTGAAATAGCCTATCAATCTCTTTTAGGACATCAGCCTTAGCTGCACTTGTAGAGTGGCTGATAGCAAGTCTAATCTCATTCCATTCCTCTCTGTGCAGCTTGCATACTTGATCAAGTAGCATGGCTTGAGTCTCTGAACCTCTTTGAATGAGTATCTGATGTTGAGATTGATTTTTAGACTTCTTTAGCTTTACCTTGGTAATAGGTGCAGGATTTGATCTCCTTGTCATACGGGCAGCAAACCTTTTTCTATCTATCTCATCCCACTTTCTATCCACTGATGTTTTGACAGCTCCCCCTTTCTTTTTAGAGCTCTTGCTAGCTGATATTTTCAAATTCTGTTGCTCTAGCTCACTCTCTTCAATTTCAGCGAGTACCCTGGCAATAGCAGCATCAGACTCTTCTTGATCTTGCTTAAGTTTAAGCAGTCTTGCCCTTTCATTTGCATCTTTAGAGCTTAATTCCAGCAGGTAAGCTCGATCAGCATCAGATTGCTTTTTCAGCAACCTTTTCCTTTCTTGTTCTTCTCTTAACTCAGCCTCAAAATTTATTCTCAAAATCAATTCCTGCTCATCAGGGCAAGGGATACCTGAAGTTGAGTCAGAGGAAAGGCATGCTGTAGGGGAAGTGCCTGAAGTAGTAGTGTAGGAGAGAGTTTCTGTGGAGATTGGTATAATAGTTGCTGGGGTTGGTGTAGTTGTGGTGATTGTTTGGGTGAGGATAGGTGTAGTTGCTGTTGGTGAGGGTAAGACTTGGGTAGGTGGTGTAGATGAAGGTACAGTTCCCTCAGATATGACAGTATGTAATTGAGGGTCACTGACCTGTTGTTTCTTAGATGGAGGTGTTGATGCAGAAGAAGTGTCACTGGTCCTTTTCCTTTTAATGACAGATGATATGGGTTGTTGATCCTCTATATTGACATCATCTTCATCTTCACTTTCTGAACCCTGACCATTTCCATGACCACCTCCCTGACCATTATCATCATTGTTGTCATCATCATCATCAGCATCATGCATGATGGTATCATCTTCCTCATCATCAGATACATCATCTATCACCTCCCTGATCATCCACTCCCAGCGAGCCAATTCATAGCTCACTGAGGTACCCTCAACCCTAGCATTCTCATCCTCAGCCCATTGCCTTACCAGCCCATTATAGTTCCTGAGCTCTTCAGCACTGAACTCAGGAAAGCATTCAGCGACATCCACTGTATCCGTAGCTACGTCCATATCTACCCAATACAGTTCAGCAACTGCAAGGGCTTCCAACTCAGGTTGTTCAGCAATAGGTCGAAGTGCATAAGTGGTGAGCACTATCTCCCTGTGAGCTTTGTTTGTAAGCGGATCAGTCATAGCAGGAGGCACAAACTGGCCCACTGCCCTATCAAACCCATCAGCAGTTTCTGTTCTGAGGGCAACGACCTCAGCTCTTATTGCTTCCATTTGTTTAGTAATCTGTGGAAGCACCTTAACAATAGCATCAGTGTTGAATAAGTAATTGGATACAGATATAGCTAGGTCATTTTGGTTGGTGGTAAGCTGGGCAATGGCTGCGGCATGATTGGTGAAATTTGTGGTGGAGGAGGAGGCTAGCTCAGTGACTGCATGGTTTATTGCAGCACTAGCATCAGCTACCGTTTGCACCTTCTCACTGACAGATGTGCTCCAGGGTTCAATGGAGTTATATACATCAGTGAGAGCAGTGACGGCTTTTTGAAGAACGGAGACATTGCCTATAAGTGCCTCACGGTCAGCAGTGAGCATCTTAATCTGGGTTTGGGATAAGGCAATGTACTCCATCAGTAGGTGATCTGATGTGGAGTGGGTAGAGGTGTTTGGTGGAGTAGTTGTGGGAGGTATAGTGGGAGTAGGTGTAGAATGGGCTACATGGTCAGTGGGTGTGGTCTGACCAGCAGCAGTGATTTGAATGTTGTCACTGGAGAAGGAGGTGGGTGAGAGTTCTCTGATAGGAGAGTTAGAGGTGGGTGGAGGAATAGGTTGGGTATCATCTGAAGTGTCCATTGGCATGATTTCCTCATCATCAGCTTGTGATTTAGCTGATGGTTCATTAGAAATAGAAGTAGCGACCTGTATCTCACCATGGGTCAGTGGTGAGACATTGACAGCCGGTGCAGTGATAGATGAGAGATGGCCCGGGTCTGTAGCCAGTGGTGTGACATCAGCAATGAGTGTGTTATCACCCACTGATGTCACTAGCCCTTTGTTTAAAATGTCATCCTTTCGGGAGGATGACACGTGGCTGGGTTGACTCGATCTGAAGGTGTGGGATGCACCCGAATCACTGCTAACAGTGGTTTGATCCACTGCAGCTGTCTGTAGGTTTCCCTTTGTAGAATCACTGGACTTTCGGGAGTCCAGCGAAGCAAGTAAGGTGGAGGGTTTAGCAGTGGTGCCCTCAGCAACTGAATGTACAGTCACTGATTCACCCCTGACATCCGTAGATGTCTTCTTTGTGCTATGTCCCTGAACCTTTAATGTCAGGGATCCTAATTTGGATTTTTTCTTGGGAGCAGTTGGTGGTTTCTTGATTGGTGGTTGACCAACAGTAGTCACTGGGGGTGTGGTCAGTGACGTGGTCGATGGGGGGGGGGGGGGCAGCAACTGACATTTGTACAGAAGTTACAGGCTGGGGTGCAAGTATCCCCGGATGTTTCATAAAAGTTGGTAAAACCACAGTCGTTGGTTTTGCAAAAATTTGAGATCCTACCAGAGTGGGCTCAAATCCCTGAAATGGTATCCTATCATAGGCATCAAACTGATCTCTAAAGATCAGTGAGAGGAACCGTGGATAGGGTACGTATTTTGCCCTGGTAGGCTCAACGACTTTGGTGATCAGCTCGTTAAAGATCACACTCGCATAATCAACTCTTAGAGAGTTGATCAGTGACCAGCTAATCTGGGCTTCCAGG
Organism: Pseudognaphalium luteoalbum; assembly: GCA_963422505.1. Lineage (NCBI taxonomy): Eukaryota > Viridiplantae > Streptophyta > Magnoliopsida > Asterales > Asteraceae > Pseudognaphalium > Pseudognaphalium luteoalbum. The sequence continues at coordinate 110,585,408 of OY730197.1, read as the reverse complement.
GAGCTGAATTGATCATAGCTCCCGGATTTTGTACTCAATGATTGAATAAAATTTGTAAAAATTGCATTCCAAACACCATCCATCTTAGTTTTGTGGACCGTAGAGTACTTACGGTTGCCACTACCATCGACTGAGTATTTACACTCAATCTCAGTAAGATCAACTAAGCCTTGCTTGGCTTCGTCGCTCTCTGGCAGCGACTCGTAAGACTCTGCGATTGGCAGTTGTAAAATGGACCGGATGGTGCTGGCAGTGATGATAATGGGTTGGGTACCATTGTCAATAAAACCCTTGAGTTGTGAAACACCAGCGACAACTTGGTGAGTGCAGGTAAACCAAAACTCACTAAGCCATTCTGGGTTCATTTCCCCAGGAGACAAGGTAAGAGCAGGGAGGATAAAGTGATTTTGCAAAAAGTTTATCGCCTCCGCATACTATGGTTTGGCACAAGTTACATTTCCCAAATAATTAGATTTGGTAACTGTAATGACCAGTGTCTCACTGACCGCAGAGGCTCGAAGAGCTTGAATCTCTAGGGTCGGTGTGTAACTGTTGTTGAAATTTTTTGAACGTGCCATTAAAAAGAAATGAAAGAAGAAGATTTAGAATTTAGGGTTTTTGCAGAAAGAAAATGAAGAAGATGAAGTTTTGAAAAACAAGAAAGCGTAAAAGTGAAATTGAAAATGACTCACTGCTTATATATGGTTGCTGAGGTACAAAACATGTGATCAAAAAGCGTATGTACGTGGTCAAAAAGTGGTGGTTGATGGTAGGGGAGTAGGGTGATGATGGTGGTGAGTGGTAGCATTAAATGGTGATGGGAGTGGTACGCCGGAAAGGTATACGGGGTGTCAGAAAAAGTGCACCTTTTCGAAGTACCATGAGATATTTAATAAAGCAATTATTAGGAATATAAATCGTTAACTATTAAATACAAAATGTATTAAATGTAAAGGAATATATGTCGAAATAAATGCCATATTAAATAAGGAGAATCTTCGCTGATACATTAATTTTATAATTTAATTGCAAATTAAATTATTAAACTAAAATATCAGAGAGATGAAAATAAGTTATATCTTAAAATAAAATAAATATTATGTCTCATATTTGATTTCGCTGATCAAATTACAACTTAGAATACTAATCTAATCAGCTAGCCAAATTGTGAAGCACCAAACATATTTTATTTATGTGATATAAAGAATTTTCATGTGTATTTACAAAGTACATAATTTATTGATCATAACTATGCTAACTCATTGTTCTTGCTGATTATATCAGTGAGAATAATAGGCCAGCGAGTTAGAACTACAAACCATATATTATGTAAATACCTTTTATTAAGCAATCAGGTTTAATCATTTAAGTTCAACATCCTCAACTCGCTGATGAGAAAAGTGAATCTTTTCTCATCTAAAGGTTTTGTAAATATGTCAGCGAGTTGGTAGTCAGTTGGAATGAAATGCAATTCAATGTCACCTTTCATGACATGGTCCCTGATGAAGTGATATCTGACATCAATGTGCTTTGTCCTTGAGTGCATCACAGGATTATTTGCTATGGCAATAGCACTTTGACTGTCATAATAAATTGGAACATTGCCAAAGTCAAAACCATAGTCAGCGAGCTGATTCCTCATCCACATAATTTGAGCAGTGCAAGCTCCAGCAGCGACATATTCAGCCTCAGCAGTAGAAGTTGAGACAGAATTTTGTTTCTTGCTTGACCAGCTTACAAGCTTTTCTCCAAGAAACTGACAGCTACCAGAGGTACTCTTTCTGTCCATTTTGCATCCAGCATGATCAGAATCTGAATATCTTTTCAGTGAGAAATCTGAACCAGATGGGTACCAGAGACCAAGATTTGGTGTACCCTTCAGATATCTGAATATTCTTTTGACAGCGAGCAAGTGAGATTCCTTTGGATCAGCTTGATACCTAGCACATAGACATGTAGCAAACATAATGTCTGGTCTACTAGCAGTTAAATACAGCAGTGACCCGATCATTCCTCTGTAAGCAGTGATGTTTACAGATTTGCCATCAGGGTCAGCATGTAATTTTACTGCAGATGACATTGGTGTAGCAAGGGATGAGCAGTTAGTGAATTCAAATTTCTTTAATAAATCTTTAACATACTTTCCTTGATTTATAAAAATACCAGTCTTGGTTTGCTTTATTTGCAGACCAAGGAAAAATGTTAGTTCACCCATCATGCTCATTTCATAACTTTTAGTCATGAGGTCAGAGAATTCCTTGCACAAGTCATTGTTAGTAGACCCAAATATAATATCATTAACATAAATTTGGATTAATATGACATCTCTCTTATCCTTTTTGATAAATAGGGTGCTGTCAATTTTGCCTCTGACATACCCACATTTAGTTAAGAAAGTAGAGAGAGTGTCATACCAAGCTCTAGGAGCTTGTTTTAGTCCATATAAAGCTTTTTCCAGCTTATAGACATAACCTGGATGCTTGGGTTTAGTGAATCCAGGTGGTTGCTTAACATACACTTCTTCCTGCAGCTTTCCATTCAAGAAGGCACTTTTTACATCTATTTGGTATACCTTGAATTTCTTGTGAGCTGCATATGCTAAGAACAGTCTGATTGCTTCAAGTCTAGCAACTGGTGCAAAGGTTTCATCATAGTCAATTCCTTCTTGTTGACAGTAACCTTGTGCAACCAGTCTGGCCTTATTTCTTATCACAACACCATCATCGTCCATCTTGTTCCTGAACACCATCTTGTTCCAATCACAGATTTCCCAGCTACTTGAGGTACTAACTTCCAGACTTTATTTCTTTCAAACTGAGATAGCTCATCTTGCATGGCAGCTATCCAGTGATGATCAGTGAGTGCCTCATCAATCTTCTTGGGCTCAATCAGTGACACAAAGCTTACAAACAAACAAAAGTTAGCAGTTGCTGATCTGGTCTGGACCTTGGATTGTGGATCACCAATAATCAATTGATTATTAATATGTTTAGTCCATCTAGTCATTCGCTGAGGTTCAGTAGTGACTTGATTACCCAGAGATGATCCATCAGACACATCAGCATTTGAAGCATGATTAATGTTTAAGCTTTGATTTAGACAGTGAGTGTTATCCTTTTGATGCAGATGGTGAGATGATGATGATGGGATTTCAACAGGCAAAGATGGAGTTCCTGAATCATTCTTAGCTAAAGTAGAGCCAGAAATACCTTCAGGGACATCATCTTCCCTTTCAGAATCTGATATATGAATCTCATGCTTGTCATCACTGATTGTATTAAAAATAAGATTTTCATAGTCTTTTGGATCAGTGAGTGATTTATCATAAGATTCATCAAAGGTAATATCCATTGATTCTTCAATACATTCCCTTCTTTTATTATAAACTCTAAAAGCTTTTAAAATGATTGAATAACCAACAAATATACCTTCATCAGCTTTGGGATCAAACTTTCCTAAGTGATCTCTTTTGTTTAAGACATAACAAGTACTGCCAAAAACATGAAGAAAACATATGTCAGGTTTTCTCCCCCTTAGCACCTCATAGGCTGTCTTATCATGTCTTTTGACAATCAGAGACCTATTCTAAGTGTAGCAGGCAATATTGACTGCTTCAGCCCAGAAATGGGTCTTAAGACCAGCATCTATGAGCATTGACCTTGCTGATTCAATCAAGGTCTTGTTTCTCCTCTCTGCAACACCATTTTGTTGAGGTGTTCTTGGTGCAGAGAAGTTTTGAGAAATACCTTTTGAATCACAAAAACTTTCAAGGTCAATATTTCTAAATTCAGTGTCATTATCACTTCTTAAATGTTTAACTGAACAATCATTTAAGTTTTCCATCTTTTTGATAAAGGATATGATTTCCTGTGTTGCATCACTTTTGGCTTTGAGAAAGAATACCCAAGTGTATCTGGAGTATTCATCCACAATTACCAAGCAATACCTTTTACCACCAAGACTGGGAGAACTCACTGGACCAAACAGTTCCATATGCATCAGTTGAAAACATTCAGTCACTGAAGATGTTTGCTTGCTTTTGAATGAAGAGCTGTGATGTTTTCCCTTCTCACATGCTGGACATAGCTTGTCTTTGTCATAAGCTAGCTTTGGAAGACCATTGACTAAGTCATTCTTTCTGAGCTTGCTGATGGCCTTGAAGTTCAGGTGAGAGAGACGCTTATGCCATAACCATTTTTCTTCTGAAACGGTTCTGGAATAAAAGCATGTTCCTGATTGTGCCGAGTCCATATTGACTACATATGTATTGCCTTTTCTTTGAGCAGCCAGGACAACACTTCCATTCTTGTTGTAAACAACTCCAGCTTCATGATCAAATAGCACTTTATTTTTGGCATCGCAGAACTGACTAATGCTTAATAAATCATGCTTTAGTCCTTCAACATATGCCACCTTCTTAAACATAACATTACCATTGGTCAAGACCCCATACCCTCTGGTCTTACCAATGTTGTTATCACCAAACGCTACATCAGGACCTCTTTCATCCTGGTAGTCACTGGGCAAAGACTTACATCCGGTCATATGTCTTGAACAACCACTATCCAGATACCAAATTGTCTCTCTGAGAATGCCCTGCATCATACACTAACAATTAGTTCAATTGATGAACCCATCCTGAGATGGGTTCATGGTGGCCAGCCTTTGGTTCAGGCTTCCACTGGCTTGCATCAATAGTATCTGAATGCTCACTGATTATTTGTGATTTTGAAGATGATGTAGCTGAACATTCAGATACCAAATGCTGACATACTGATGATAGTTGGCTGAGTGAAACTTGTGATGATGAACAATCTGATGACACATGTTGTCTACTTCCACATTTGTAGCATTTTTTATTTGTGGATTTAGATTTCTTTGACTTATTATTCAGACTAGATGAAGACTTAGAAGTTCTCAGATTTACTACCTCATTTTGCTTCTTTGACTTCAAGTCATTGATGATAAGATCATTAGTGAGCGGAGTGTCAGAAGTGAAGTCGCTGATAGATTCTTGATCATCAGCGATAGTTTTGATAAGAGCTGTGCAAGTTGTTGATTCATAAATTTCTATTTTCTTTAGTTCATCAATACTTGCAGCGATATCATAACTATTAGTAACCTGTGAACTTCTCACAAAGTAATTTGGTTTAGGCTCACTGAAAATTGACATTGGTTCAAAGACAAACTCTGAGAATGTTTCACCAGGATTGAATATTTGATCAACTTTGGTTGCATCAGCGAGAGCAGCAGCAGTTTCATAATCACCTCCCAGAATAGCTTTAACTTGTTTTGGGATTTGATTACTTATGCACTGATTCACTTTTAATGCAGATCTACACCATGACTTCATCACTTCATTGAGTTGTGAAAATTTAGTTTCAAACTTTACTTTTTCTTGAATGCATTTTTGATTTGCATGTATTTGTGCATCAAGATCAAGTGTAAGATTTTTTATTTTTAACAAATTTTCTTCTTGAAGTTGAAGTTTAGATGTTAAGTCACTGATCATACATTCTTGTCTTTTCTGAATGTCATGAGCATTTGATAAGTCAACTATCAAAGTTTCAAAGATTAAATCTTTTTCAGTCGCTGATGCAAACTTAAAACAATGTACCTTGTAGAGAGTTTCTGGATCCCACCCAGATGCTGAACATTTCCGAGCTACTTCTTTGATGTCTTCATGGAAAGCAGCATCGTCAGCCATCAGGCAGTAATCCTTGTCTAAACAGATCATTGGTTCTTCCTCATCAGATGATGAAGTTGAGTCAGAGTCACTGACAGATCCTTCTTCAGCAATAAACCCTTTATTCCTTTTCTTTGACTTGGACATTTCCTTCAGCTTCTTGTACTTTATTTTGTACTTGTTGTACTTGTCATTTCTGAAGCTGGGTTTTTGATCAGCAAAAGAGTTGACAGCTTTGGACCGGCATTCAGCTGCAAAATGGCCAGGCTTGCCACATTTGTAGCACTCACCTTTTGGTTTAAAATCATCATTTGATGATGCACCAGCAGATCTGTTGAATCTGCTGTTCTTTCTGAAGTTTGCAACCATCATGGCCATGTCTCTTTCCAACTTCTCTAGTCCTTCATCATAGCTTGCTTCTGACTGGTCTTCAGCGACACTACCTTCTTCTTCTGCAATCAGTGACTTTGAGCTCAGCTTGGTAAACTTTGCTTTCTGCTTTTGATCAACTTCATCAAGCTCAGCTACAAGGGCATTCGAAATCTTTTTTCCTCCAAGTGCAGCACGAATGTGCTCACTTTGATCAGCTAGCTTCTCAGATTGTTCCCAATTTAGTAAAATTCCATAAACTTGAGTTAGATTGAGAAAATTATAATCATTTCTTTGTCTTATGCATGTTGCAATGGTTCCCCAAGTTTTCCTAGGTAGTAACTCTAGAAACTTTTCAACAATGAATCTCTGGTCCTTTCCTATATTAGCCTTTTCCATTTTATTAATTAAGGCTTGATATCTAGTGTAGGTAGATGCCAGTGACTCATTGGGTTCCATAGCAAACAACTCATATTGACGACTTAGATTTACTTCTCTACAGCGAATTATGTCAGGAGTTCCAATATAGATGTTTCTAAGAGTATCCCACATGTGTTTCGCTGTTGTGCACAATCTAATGGACTCAAACACTTCATCAGGAAGTGCCATGCTTATGTAAATTTTAGCTTGTTTGTCTAGCCTTACCATACGCTTATCCTCATCTGACCATTGTTCCTCCCTTTTAGGCATAACCATTTCAGGTATAGCAGGAGTGGTTGCAGTAGCTGCAACTGCAGGAACAATAGTAGTTGGGGTGTATGGACCATCAATAATAATTGTACAAAGGCGATCATCGACAAGATCTAAGAACATCATCATCCTGGACATCCAGGTTTCAATTCTAGATGGATCAAAAGCTGGTGGTTTAGTAGTGGAGCCATTTCCCTTCTGGTACTCAGAATCAACACAACTGTATTTAACCGATTCCATTGCAGATCTGATTTAATTATATTTAAACCAACTCTGCTCTTATACCAATTGTGAGTCCCAAATCACTATTATGTTAGTGATTATGAATCGTTAACAGTGAGTTAATTGTAGAAGGGGGGGGGGGGTTGAATACAATTAAAAACTTTTTCTGTTTTAATGTGTTAACTTATTTAGCAAGTTTTAAACCATATTTAAGTGACAGCAATATGAACACAAATATATAAGTATGATAAGCAGTTCAGTTGCTGATTAAATGCTAGCTAAAAGATAAACTCTTTTATTGATAAAATTTATCTATTGTTGATTGCGGAATAGATTAGCCAAAGCTAATCTAAATCAAACAATACAGCTCTTACAAAAGGAGATGAGCAGTAGTGGACAAACACGCTAACTTGCTCACTCGCTGAGATGAACCAATAGTGGACAAACACGCTATTAGTTCACTCGCTAGTGTTGTTCGTATCTTAGACAAACTAGTTACTGACAAACAAGTAACAATACGAACAATCGACACCAAATGGGGTACAACATACTACGCTATTTATAGACGCTGAAATCCTTAACTTCCAGATCTGGAAGGACACGTGTCGCTGCTTGATTGGTGAGGTGGTTGAGATGTGATACATCATGGTCCGACATTCTGTCTTGGGAAATATCACCTTTTACCTTGAAGCCAATCACTTGCTGCCACGTTATTTTCTATGATGGACCAAGTCACGAGGAGCACGTGTGGCGCAGTAATAGTGTAGAATATGTCAACTCCTTATCAATGCAATAATTAATGCTGCAGTCACTGAAGTAGTAGAAACTTTCCTTACTCACAGCGAGCTAACGTGCTCTTGAAGAGTAACTTGAGCTACAGTACTTGAGTGACTTCTTTTATTCAGCAGAAGGAATAACTTAAGAAGACTTGGAGACTCTCGCTGGTAGATGAGTATCAGCGACACACAAAGTTGAGTCTTTTATCTTGATAGGTTCTTCATCTACTAGTTAAAGAGATAGGATCAGAGACTAACACTTCTGCAACAGCAGCTTCAACTACGATCATTTCCAAGAACCTTCTCAGAGAGAGAGTATCAGTGACTTCACATCAGCGACTCATGAGTTGAGATCAGCGACCTGTGACTCAACAGTTTTAATATACGCTTCCGAGTCAAAATCATTATTATAATGGTTTAGTAAAATGAGGGGTGTTATATAAAATGACTATAACAAATTTTAATTCTGCCAAGCAAAACAACAGTGTTAATTCTGCTAGGCAAATCACAGTTGATTCTGCTAGGCAAAAGTTAACCAAATTTAGTTCTACTAGGCAAAATAGAAGTGGTCCAGAAATTAATTCTGCCAGATCATTTATTTATGTTAAGTCAAACATCAGTTGGGTTTGGAAACCAACTAAAATGACATCAGCATCAATGACTTTCAAAAGAGTTGATGTTGTTGATAAAAAAGGGACACCCACAACAAAATTGGTTTGAGTTCCTAAGAGAAACTGATCTTTTGTCATTTATATGTGCAGAGCAAAAAGAAAAGCCTATGGCACATTAATAGTGGATGCTCTAGGCACATGACAGGAGATAGAAGCAGGTTGGAGGACTTCAAAGCTCTTGATGGAGGTTCTGTAGCATTTGGAGGTAATCCTAGAGGAGGAAGGATTACAGGAATGGAAAATGTCAACAGTGATAAGATGAGCTTCAATGATGTGTACTATGTTGAACAATTGAGGTACAACTTGCTAAGTGTTAACCAAATAACTGAGAAAAGGAACCCAATGTTCTTTAATGACACAGAATGCTGTATTCTTTCTGAGAAGTTTGTTCTTGACCCAAAAATGATTTTGATGAAAATTCCCAGAAAGAACAACATGTACAGCTGTGAATTGGCTAAGTTTGTACCTAAACCTGAATTAAATTGTCTTATTTCAAAAGCAACTGTTGATGAATCTGACCTTTGGCATAGACGGATGTGTCACATGAATTTTAAAACAATAAACAAACTTGTTAAAGGAAAACTTGTCAGAGGTTTACCAGAGAAAACATATTCATGTGATGACCATTGTGTTGCATGTCAAAAAGGCAAGCAACACAAATCCTCTTATAAGACCAAAACACTGAACTCTATTGACTCACCTTTACATTTACTGCACATGGACTTATTTGGACCTACAAATGTGAGTAGTATAGGTAAGAAGTCATATTGCCTAGTGATCACTGATGATTATAACAGATTTAGTTGAGTATTCTTTCTTAGAACCAAAGATGAGACTGGAGGCATACTAAGGTCTTTCATCATTAAGATTGAAATCCAAACCAATAGGAGGCTAAAGATCATCAGAAGTGATAATGGAACAGTGTTTAGAAATCAAGAGATGGATAAATTATGTGAATTCAAAGGTATAGATAGACAATATAGTGTTCCTAAAACTCCACAACAGAATGGAGTAGCAGAGAGAAAGAATAGGACACTTATTGAGGCTGCTAGAACCATGTTAGCAGATGCTAAACTACCAATGACCTTCTGGGCAGAAGCAATCAGAACTGCTTATTATGTCCAGAACAGAGTATTAGTTGTTAAGCCTGTAAAGCACTCTAAGACAAAACATATTGAAATTAGATATCACTTCAATAAGGATTGTAATGAGAAAAGATTAATTCAGATTTTCAAAATACATACTGATAATCAACTTGCAGACCTGTTCACAAAGGCTTTCGATGTTGGAAGGTTTAAATTTTTGGTTACTACTATAGGAATGATAAACAGCTCATTATAATCGTTGTCTATTTTCAAAATGGTTTTCAAAAGGGGTTACATTTGATATTTTAGTTTGTTGTAGAAGATATTATAAGGTTTTCAATATTTATACTTTCATTACTTAGTTCTGCTAGTATAGATATTGGTTATCTTATTTAGTTCTGTTAGTACAAATTAATTCTGCTAGTTCAATTGCATTTTTGAGCTAACATGTTGCAGGATTAAAAGCTCAAGGTTGTTAGTTCTGCTAACTTTATTTTTAAAAAGTATTAATTCTGCTAGCAAAAGTTAGTTATGTTGGCTCTTTTAATATATAAATGACGTGGAATTTCCCAAGTGTGAAGAAAAGTTGAAATTAGTTCTGCTAGCTTCAATTTTCAAAACTTAATTCTGCCAGTACCTTTTTCAAACTTTAATTCTGCTAGTGTTGTTTTAGGGCTTGAAAGTACTGTTCACTTTTTAATGGTATTTAACCTGCCAAACACTACACTTTTTCAATTCACTTGCACTTTTTCTTGAAAATTGAAATTCGCTTAAAACGAACCTCTCAAAACCTCCCAGACCTACTTGCATTTCAACATTCAACAATGGCATCATCATCTTCTTCCTCTAAGCCACTCAACATTGGTGACCAACATAACGTTTGTGGGTTTCTACTCAAATCACAGGGGTCAGATGGTTACCATGAAATTATCGACTTCTTGAAGTGTACATCCATCAGGTTTGCACTTACTGTTAATCCCATGATTTACATTTCACATATTAATGACTTCTGGACATCTGCCGTGGTGTCAGAAGAAAATGGGGTTAAAACAATAACGACAACAGTAAATGAGAAGCGTATCTCTGTAACTGAAGCATCCATACGTGCTCATCTTTTACTAGATGATGCAGATGATATGGAATGCTATGCTACTTCTCAAATACATGATCAACTTGTGTTGTACGGGTATGAGGGGGAGAGAACAGAAAAATTAACTTATTACAAGCAAATGTTCTCTCAACAATGGAAATTTTTAATTCATACCCTACAACACTGCATTTCACAGAAGAAAACTTGAATCTGTTCATAGAAAGATCAAGTTTAGGGGGAGATTGTTGGGCTAAAATCTGTTGAAGATCAAGTGAATAAATATTCTAAGTGTTTAGCTCTGTTGAAAGTTAATTCTGTTAGTTATTGAAGACTTAGTTTTGCTGGTAGAGTTAGCTATGTTCATTTATTGAAGACAAAGTTTTCCAAAGTTAGTTCTGCTAGTCTTTTCAACTTTAGTTATGCCAAGTCTTTCTGCTGTTAGTTCTGCCAGAACTGAAGAAATTCCAAGATTAGTTCTGCCAGTTGTTTTCATTAGTGTTGCTCATCATTTCAGATAGTTCTGCTCAGTGGATCTACTTTCTACCAACTCTGCAGTACAAGTACACCTACTACAAACATGCTTTTGAGGAATAGTGCACACAGCAGACAAGGAATGGCAATGCATTTAATGCTAGCGTGTTTCCTAGAAAACTTGTTCAAGAAAAGTAGATTTTGTATAGATTTTATACAAGTTGTTTTATGTATAAGTATGTCCTATGGTTCATTGTTAAAAATGTATGTATGTGTAAGTGTGTAAGTCTTTAGTCAATTGTAACTTAGCTTCAAGGTACTTGTAACCCTGATACAACAATTGTATCCATATTATTGAAATAATAATATTGAAGTTTTTGACTATTGAAACAATTGTGTTCTTGTTATACTTTCAAATCTGTTACAATTTTATTACAAGTAATACATATAATCTTTCTAACTTAACAAGTGTTATTCCGCAAACTACTTGTTAAGAATTCATTGCTTGTGTTAATACATTTGTATAAACAAGTGTAATTGTGGGACTTCACATAAGCCATTCTACATGAAGAAAATCTTTGAAAAACATTATTATAAAAGAAACAAGAATCTGAAGTTGTTCTCATATGAGTAACATAGCATATATAATGTATTTTAAAGGGCATTGCATTGTGCATTTTCTTCCGATTTTGCAGATTATAAACTAATATTAACGGGAGCTTAATCACTTTGACAAAGTGTGCCCATTTTTGTTGCCATTCTGTGTTATCAAAGATTAAAGATGTTATCGTATGAAAGCCTGAAAGGTAAAAGCTTGCTGCAGCCTGCAAATTAGCTAACATATGTCAAAAAAGCTTGGTGATTTCTACCTTCTTCGTCTTTAGCCACCAACCGCTAAGAAGATTCAATAAAGTTACAATCTTGATTATTCAAATTTTACATCTCAATAAATTTACAATCTAGATGTTTCAGCACCAATTCTGCTGCTAATCTCTTTTTTGGATAATGGTTTCAATAATATATTCATTTTGATTTTCAGGAACCAAAGCACGTATCAAATTGGATTAATTACTGAGAATCTAAAAGATCATTTATGCAGCAACTTGGCATGAAATTTTGAAATACCGCAGAGTCCAAAATATCTTACAGAGTCCAAATTTCAGAATATAATAAATGATTATTATCCACAATTTCTAATAGAGTAATAAAATTCGCACTACATCCAAACATCTCGCACAGAGTTCAAATATATCGTGCAAAATTGAAAAATCTCGTAGAGAAAGAACGTTGAGCTAATAGAAGAAGATAAGCTTTCACTTCTATTTGTGATTGCAAAGAAGGTAAAGTCATCGTCCACACAACTCTGCTTGTTGTTGTTGTCGTCGTTGTACGCACACGCAACTCGTAACTCCACAGATTCTTCCAGTGATTTACTTTTTAGCTTTTCGTGTTGTCCATTGAGGGAACTTCACGTCCTTTGTGAGATCAGACTAATTAATGGCATACACAGTTTTTATAATAATTACATTCCTCTTCTACACTTCTTGTTGAATGGTATGATTTCAAAGAAGTTGAGGAATAGTCATGGTAGTAGAGAGTATAATAAACAAAGCCGATAAGAAACTGTAACATATTCAAGAAAAAATAAAAAATTCTAAAACAAATCATTTATTATCTAGATGAAAATAATCCAGTGACCTAAAATTCAATAGCTCCAAACATGAACTACATAACTATTCATTGTTTTGATAGTTTTTAGTTTGTATGCTGACAAATCATATTGAGAACACCAATTTAGTTTGAACTCAACAATAAACGAGTCTACCGATGTGTCAAGAGAGCTTCTCCGAAAACTTGTTAACGCTTTCCATTCTCTGCTATATGGATCTTTTATTTCAACACCTATTAGCCCAGACATTTTCTTTTCAATCATATCCCTGAAAAACAGCTTGCAAGAATACAGGTTATTTTTGGTCAGCTTGCTTGATTGATATGCGTTTAAGTAGTTCGGATGACAAATGGAAAAAAAATGCATCTAAAGGTTGTGAGTTTCCATCTGAATACGTTTCAAACGACAGTTTTTCCACATTTGTTGCTGGAAACGGGACTTTTCTTCTCAGATCATCAATATCAATGTCGACTAAAACATCTGAATCAAAAACATTAACTATTTTAATGTCAAACTTGCTTGATAGTTTGAGAGTATCCCTCATCTTAAGATAGAATGACTGATCATTGGGATCCTTTAAGACTGATTTAAATTCAATTTTCCCGGGAACAAAAGCTGGAAACGAGAGAGTAGGAATAGTCCGGCCATCGTAACCAAAAAGAAGTAAATTCGAAGCATAAACTAGTGTGTCGATTAGCTTGAATTCAAATAACTTTAGGGTGAATCTTTTCAGAGAAAGAATTCTGACATTGAAGCGTTCAGTCCGCTGATGATACGTTGAAATGATCAAACTCTCGAGAAAAGGAAATTTTAATTTGATCATGTCAAAAAATGCATCGTCCATGATTATACCATCTATTGTTAAATGTTTTACACTTATTAATGAATCTTTACAGAATGTTAGCCACTTCTTCCCTTGCTTGTAATTGATCGAGTGAAGATTTGGGACATTTCATGTGGGGTCCCACAAATACACTTGTTTACACAAATGTATTAACACAAACAATGAATTTTTAACAAGAAGTTTACGGAATAACACTTGTTAAGTTAGGAAGATTATGTGTATTACTTGTAATAAGATTTTAACAGATTTGAAAGTATAACAAGAACACAATTGTTTCAATAGCCAAAAGCTTCAATATTATTATTTCAATAATACGGATACACTTGTTGTATCAGAGTTACAAGGACCTTGAAGCTAAGTTACAAATTGACTAAAGACTTTCACACTCATACACACATAAGGCACACTTGTATATATTAACAATGAACCATAGAACATACTTATACAATAAACAACTTATATAAAATCTATACAAAATCTACTTTTCTTGAACAAGTTTTCTAGGAAACACGCCAGCATTAAATGCATTGTCATTCCTTGTCTGTTGCATGCACTATTCCTCAAAAGCATGCTTGCAGTAGGTGTACTTGTAGTACAGAGTTGGTAGAAAGTAGATCCACTGAGCAGAACTAACAAAAATGATGAGCAACACTAATGAAAACAACTGGCAGAACTAATCTTTGAATTTCTTCAGTTCTGGCAGAACTAACAGCAGAAACACTTGGCAGAACTAATGTTGAAATGACTAGCAGAACTAACTCTGGAAAACTTTGTCTGCAATAAATGAACAGGGCTAACTCTACCAGCAGAACTAAGTCTTCAATCACCAACAGAATTAACTTTCAACAGAGCTAAACACTTAGAATATTTATTCATTTGATATTCAACATATTTTAGCCCAACAATCTCCCCCTAAACTTGATCTGTCTATGAACAGATTCAAGTTTTCTTCTTCAAGCTCTTCTCAAACTCCTTTCTAATTTCAACATCTCTTTTCTTTCTGATTTCTTCATTTTGAACAGCATGTCTTTCAAGAGCCTTTTTGTAATATTGCTGAACTTTATGAACTAAAGAGGCAGCTGTATCCAGATCATCAGATTTGATAGTTAAAGAGAGCATAAAGCTTAAATGACCCACATTCCATGGATACTTTGTGCCAATGAAGAAGTAGGCAAACACACCACTTTGAAGCTGCACTAGATGTACTACATTGTGTGAATAGCAGTGCCATGCCTTTGTTCTTGATCTGTCTTTGTAGAAATCATTTTCTGCATTCATTTCATACAGAATTGAGAGACTGTTGTAGACAATGTGTTCATCACTATGCTTCTTTGCATTCTGATATTTTCTCATTGCAATTCTCCACATGTCATCCAAATCATCCCTGGATAATGTCTTAATGCATCAGTAGAAGGATTGAAATTTCTCTTCTGAGTTCCCAGCTCTCACAATCTTTAGCCATTTCCTCATATGTCCATCTGTTTCCCACAACCAATCAATCACAGAGAAATGTACTGCAATAGGCACCTTTGGGCTTTCAACTTCCACCATTGATCTGATTTTGTTCCAATCAACCACCTCTTCTTCCACAGACTGTGCAGGCTCAGATGTAGAGGGCACCACAGTAGGTACTTCTGTTTCACTTGCATCCTTTGCCAGGTCATCCTTATCATTTCTCACAGCCATTTTTTTTCTTCTTTTGAGTTGAAGGGTTTCTGTTGGAATTTTCCTTTTTAAAGCATCAAGATCATCCTTTTCTTTCCTTTCCATTTCAGCCTTTGCCCTTTCAATTTATGCCATTCTCTGCTGTTTTTTCTTTTCTGTAGCTGTTAAAACTTTAACCTTGGCAGCAGCTGCACTCTTGGACTTTTCTTCTAATGATCTTTTGGTGCTCTCTTCAATATCCCTTTGAATTTTTAGATACATTCTTTCCAGATAATAGAAGTCCATTGACATAAGCTCCTTAAGTGTTCTCCAAGTGTTGTTCTTAACTACTCTAGCATATTGATCTTTTAATTGCCTTTGAGTAGGAGCCCTTTTCCTTTTCTCCTCCATCCTCTTCTAAGCATCATGCTTTCTCCTTTGCTCCAGAATATCCAGATACCATATCAATCTTTGATCAGGGGTGAACTCTTCCATTTGAGCTTTGTGAGTCCCATCAGCCAGTAGATGATCAAAGAATATTTGCTCTTCTGAGGTCATCATTATTTTCACATCATCCCCCATATCAACCTCAACAAATCTGCTCCTGCCCTCTTCATTAAATTGAGCTTGCAGATTTCTAGCAACTCTTTCACTTACAGCTTCAAGCTCCTTTTTCTTCAAAGATTTCACAGGCTCAACCATTTTCTCTTTACCTTTAGCCTTAGCCATATCAATCTCCTTTTGCTTTAAGGCTTCATCAACTGCTTTAGGCCTAACCTGTGAGAAAGGAATTTCTTTGATTGTTATTCCAGTTGAGCTCCTTCCTTGTTCCGTGCTCTTTTCCTTTTCAATTTGACTCTTTGCCACTTTCAGAAGTGCATCTGCAACAATCTGCTCAATATCAATTATAGCAGAGCTAATTTTCTCCTTGGGACTAACAGACTTAACCATTTCTGGCTCATTTACCCCAGCAGAACTAACCCGTACACTAGCAGAACTAACTTTTGCACTAGCAGAACTAATTTCTGCATCTGCTATCCCACTAGCAGAACTAACACCAACATTTAAACCAGCAGAAGTAACACCAGCAGCACTATCCAACATATCCTTAGCACTTGTCTTTGCAGCATCTGATATGTCTTCATCTAATACTTCTAGAATCAAACTTCCAACCACATTTCCAAGTTGTTCTGCACTCACATCATCATGTATGTTCTCATCCATTTCCATCACATCATCTGCAGGCTTTTCTAGATCATCAAAATCTTTCTCATATTGTTTTTTCTGCTCTTCCTCAGCCAGAATTAAATTAGCCTGTTCCTCAGTCAATCTTACCTTCTCTGCTTCCCCTGCACCAGTGAATTCAAATTGGTCTGCAAAGACCTCATCACTTGTGCTTTCATCACTGTGTAATCTTTTTAGTCTAGAAGACTTACTCTCAGCCTTACTTTTAAATTCCTCCCTTTCCTTCATCAATAAATCCACATTCTCTTTTAACTGGGCAATCTCTACCCTTTGATCCTCCACCTCCTTTGACAATTTTGTACAGATAGCCATCAATTCATTTAAAGTTAAGTTATCCTCACCATTTCCAGAAGTGTTACCCTCTTTTAATGGATCATTGGAAGTTTTAGCCAATGTCTCAGACCTAGTCTGAGCATCATTAGCCCCCAATATGGTTTCTTGGCACCTGGGACCACTGGATACATTGATATCCACTGGATCCTCAGCAATAGAAGAGTCCAATGGCATCTCAATATCATGTGTTGCCATGGATTGGGTCCTAGTTCCAGTACTACTGTCCTGTTCTCCTAGTGAGGTAGCAACAGTAGTGGTAGCCCTTTCCACATGGTCTCTCTGCTCCTCAGTGACCACCTCCTTTTCAATTACATTTGTGGACTGAGACAAATGAGGAAGAGGAGACTCATTTTCCTGTTTCTTAGCCTTTTTGGCTTTGGATTTGGTAGGCTTAGGGTCCATTGTTCTTTTTGTTTTTAAAACTATACCACTTGGTTGAGAAGTAGTGGAAGATTCTACTTCCTGTGGCATAGTGGAAGGTATGTTTAACATGTGATCAGTTAAATTGGTCACCTTCCCAGAAAATTCTTTCCCTTTAACCATCCCCTTTCTCCTCATATTTGCAAAAGTCTTTTTAAATAAATTGGAGAGGATTAATCTACCACCTTTCCTAGGTAAATCTTGAATTTCTTGATCAATAATATGTTGTAAAAATCTTGAATACATTAAAATTTTATCTTTTGGTTTCTCAAGATTGTTCACCATTCCATTAAAAATCAATTTAGAAAAATTAAACTTCTCATTATTGGCAAGAAAAATTAGAGCAGAAGCAATGTTACTGCTAAATTGTTCCCAAGTAGTTTTCTTTTGAGAAATGCAGTGTTGTAGGGTATGGATTAAAAATTTCCATTGTTGAGAGAAGAGCTGTTTGTAATAAGTCAATTTTTCTGTTCTCTCCCCCTCATACCCGTACAACACAAGTTGATCATTTATTTGAGAAAGTAGCATAGCACTCCATACCATCTGCATCATCTAGTAAAAGATGAGCACGTATGGAGGCTTCGGTCACAGAGATACACTTCTCATTTACTGTTGCCGTTATAGTTTTAACCCCATTTTCTTCTGACACCACGGCAGATGTCTAGAAGTCATTAATGTGTGAAATATAAATCATGGGATTAACAGTAAGTGCAAACCTGATGGATGTGCACTTCAAGAAAGCAATAATTTCATGATAACCATCTGACCCCTGTAATGTCGAGTGGTTTAGAGTAAGAAGATGATGATGCCATTGTTGAATATAGAAATTGCAAGTAGGTTTGAGAGGTTTTGAGAGGTTTGTTTAAAGTGAATTTCAATTTTCAAGAAAAAGTGCAAGTGAATTGAAAAAGTGTAGTGTTTGGCAGGTTAAATACTATTAAAAATGAACAGTACTTTCAAGCCCTAAAACAACACTAGCAGAATTAAAGTTTGAAAAAGGTACTGGCAGAATTAAGTTTTGCAACTTGAAGCTAGCATAACTAATTTCAACCTTTCTTCACACTTGGACAATTCCACGTCACTAGTTTATTAATTGAGCCGGCAGAACTAACTTGTGCTAGCAAAATTAATATTGTTGAAAACTGAGTTAGCAGAACTAACAACCTTTGAGCTTTTAATCCTGCAATATGTTAGCTCAAAAATACAATTGAACTAGCAGAATTAATTTGTACTAGCAGAACTAAATAAGATAACCAATATCTATACTAGCAGAACTAAGTAGTGAAAGTATAAATATTGACAATCTTATAATATCTGCTATAACAAACTAAAGTATCAAGTGTAACCCTTTTTGAAAAACATTTTGAAAATAGATAATGATTATAATGAGCTGTTCATCATACCTATACCAGTAACAAACATGTAAACCTTTCAACATCAAAAGCCTTTGTGAACGGGTCTGCAAGTTGATTATCCGTATGTATTTTGAAAATCTGAATTAATCTTTTCTCATTACAATCCCTAATAACATGATATCTAATTTCAATATGTTTTGTCTTAGAGTGCTTTACAGGGTTATTAATGATACTTATAGCAGCATTATTGTCAATATACATGGGAGTATTTAGAAAAGTCAAACCATAGTCTAGCATCTGATTTTGAATCCATAGGATTTGAGCACAGCAGCTTGATGCAGCAACATATTCTGCTTCTGCTGTTGATGTAGACACCGTAGTTTGCTTCTTACATTGCAAAGATACTAACCTATCTCCCAAGAACTGACATCCTCCTGAAGTTGACTTTCTATCCATATTGTTACCTCCATAATCACTGTCAGAATATGCTACCAAATTGAAAGAAGAATTCTTTGGATACCATAGGCCCAATTTAGGTTGACCTTTTAGATATTTAAAAATTCTCTTTACAGCATGAAGATGAGACAACTTAGGATTAGTTTGAAACCTTGCACACACACATACTGCAAATATAATGTCTGGTCTACTAGATGTAAGATACATCAGTGAACCTATCATGGATCTATAGAGGTGTTCATCAACACACTCCCCCTCAAGATCTGCAAGTAGTGGTTTATGTGTTTCCATTGGTGTGCTTGCAACCTTTGCATCATTGAATCTAAACTTATCCAAAATGTCCTTCACATACTTGTCCTGACTTATGAAGATCCCATCTACTTTCTGTTTCACTTGAAGACCCAAAAAGAAAGTCAATTCTCCCATTGAACTCATCTGAAATTTCTGATGCATAAGAGTTTCAAATTCTTTGCAAAGACTATCTCTTGTTGAACCAAAAATGATGTCATCTACATAGATTTGTATCAGTAAAATATCACTTTCAATTCTTTTGATAAACAAGGTTTTGTCTATAACCCCTCTTTTGAAACCATTATCCAACAGATACACAGACAGAGTATCATACCAAGCTCTAGGAGCCTGATGCAATCCATAAAGTGCTTTTTCCAATCTAAGCACCTTATTTGGATATTTAGGATCCTCAAACCCTGGTGGCTGACATACATACACCTCCTCATCTATCTTTCCATTTAGAAATGCACTCTTCACATCCATCTGGTGTACCTTAAAATTCTTGAAAGAAGCATAAGCCAAGAACAATCTAATGGCCTCAATTCTTGCTACAGGTGCAAATACCTCATCATAATCAATTCCTTCTTCTTGAGAGTATCCCTGTGCAACCAATCTAGCCTTGTTTTTAATTACTATTCCTCTCTCATCCTTTTTATTTCTGTATACCCATCTAGTACCAATTGCCCGTTTTCCTTTGGGAATATCCATCAAAGTCCACACATTTTGGATTTTGAATTGAAGTAGCTCCTCTTGCATAGCCTCAATCCAGCTTGGATCTTTCAAAGCCTCAACAGCTTTCTTGGGCTCCATCTGTGATAGAAAACAAGCAAACAAAGAGAAATTTGCATGTTCATTTATAGTTTTCGATGACCTTCTTGTTTGCATGGGAGCATCAATGGATCTAATGACATTGTCCAGTGGCATATAGCTTTTATGAGCTTGATATTGTGGACCAGCTGCCATCTCTATCCCAGATTCCAAATTGGTAAAATTCTGATCCAGATTGGTGTCTTCTTGATTCATTTGACCACTTGATTCTGACACCTCCATCCTTGATGGTTGTTGATCCTCCTGTGCACCTTCATTTATTGGAGTTTCAGTTGATGCTTCTTCTTGTTGAGGATAATCTGGATCTGATGATGTATTTCCATCACCATATGCACCATTATCATCCAGGTTTGATGTAATGGGCTCTGAACTCTGTTGTTGATCAAGAGTGGAAGACTCAAACACTGCAGGTGGGTCAGGTAACCATGTTGGAAACAAAACAAATTGTGGTGATTTGCTTCTTTATTGACCTGCACTTGTACCTGCATTTGTACTTGTATTTGTACCTGCATTTGATGACTAATGCGTATATCTAAGAGATTTGGTTAATGCATCAATGTCAAACAGGTGAGCTAGACCTTTTCCTAAGGCATTAGGTGTGTGCTCATTAAAGGT
Organism: Pseudognaphalium luteoalbum; assembly: GCA_963422505.1. Taxonomy (NCBI): domain Eukaryota; kingdom Viridiplantae; phylum Streptophyta; class Magnoliopsida; order Asterales; family Asteraceae; genus Pseudognaphalium; species Pseudognaphalium luteoalbum. The sequence continues at coordinate 110,564,648 of OY730197.1, read as the reverse complement.
CAAATCTAAGGTCTCTTCCACTATTCTAGTTCTACTGTTGAATACTCTATATGCTTTTCTTTGGAAAGAGTAACCAACAAAGAACCCCTCATCAGCCTTACTTTGAAATTTGCCTAACTGATCCTTGGTATTCAAGATAGTAACAGGACATCCAAATGGTTTAAGAAAGCTAACTAAAGGTTTGCTATTCAAAAATAACTAATAAGGTGTCTTGTTGTAAGGCTTAACAACTAATACTCTGTTCTGGACATAATAAGCAGTTCTGATTGCTTCTGCCCAGAAGGTCATTGGTAGTTTAGCATCTGCTAACATGGTTCTAGCAGCCTCAATAAGTGTCCTATTCTTTCTCTCTGCTACTCCATTCTGTTGTGGAGTTTTAGGAACACTATATTGTCTATCTATACCTTTGAATTCACATAATTTATCCATCTCTTGATTTCTAAACACTGTTCCATTATCACTTCTGATGATCTTTAGCCTCCTATTGGTTTGGATTTCAATCTTAATGATGAAAGACCTTAGTATGCCTCCAGTCTCATCTTTGGTTCTAAGAAAGAATACTCAACTAAATCTGTTATAATCATCAGTGATCACTAGGCAATATGACTTCTTACCTATACTACTCACATTTGTAGGTCCAAATAAGTCCATGTGCAGTAAATGTAAAGGTGAGTCAATAGAGTTCAGTGTTTTGGTCTTATAAGAGGATTTGTGTTGCTTGCCTTTTTGACATGCAACACAATGGTCATCACATGAATATGTTTTCTCTGGTAAACCTCTGACAAGTTTTCCTTTAACAAGTTTATTTATTGTTTTAAAATTCATGTGACACATCCTTCTATGCCAAAGGTCAGATTCATCAACAGTTGCTTTTGAAATAAGACAATTCAATTCAGGTTTAGGTACAAACTTAGCCAATTCACAGCTGTACATGTTGTTCTTTCTGGGAATTTTCATCAAAATCATTTTTGGGTCAAGAACAAACTTCTCAGAAAGAATACAGCATTCTGTGTCATTAAAGAACACTGGGTTCATTTTCTCAGTTATTTGGCTAACACTTAGCAAGTTGTACCTCAATTGTTCAACATAGTACACATCATTGAAGCTCATCTAATCACTGTTGATATTTCCCATTCCTGTAATCCTTCCTCCTTTAGGATTACCTCCAAATGCTACAGGACCTCCATCAAGAGCTTTAAAGTCCTCCAACCTGCTTTCATCTCCTGTCATGTGCCTAGAGCATCCACTATCAATGTGCCATAGGCTTTTCTTCATGCTCTGCACATATAAATGAAAAAAGATCAGTTTCTCTTGGGAACCCAAACCAATTTGGTTGTGGGTGTCCCTTTTTGATCAACAGCATCAACTCTTTTAAAAGTTATTGATGTTGATGTCATTTTAGTTGGTTTCCAAACCCAAATGATGTTTGACTGACCACTTCTATTTTGCCTAGTAGAACTAAATTTGGTTAACTTTTGCTTAGCAGAATTAACACTGTTGTTTTGCTTGGCAGAATTAAAATTTGTCATAGTCATTTTAGTTCTGTTGGCATTGACTTTTGTCAACACTCCTGCATTTCCTTTTGGTGCAGCAGAGCTAACTTTTGCCTTTGACTTCATTACTACACTGGCATAACTAACTTTTGTTTTGAACTTTTGATGGTTAATTCTGTCAGCAGTAGTCCATGACGATTGCTTAACCCTTTGAAATCTTGGGTTATAATAGCAATCATTTTGAAGATGATTAAATCTTCCACAGATGAAACAAGATTTCTCATCAATTCTTTTGAAATTTGATCCAAGTTTTTGAGAAACCATTTGATTCCAGTTTCTTTGGTTTCCTTTTGAATTCTTATTTGATTTTCAAGATGGTGATGAGCTAGCTGAACAAACACATTTAGTACATTTAACAACAATGGTTTTATCATTTACTGGTGTGTTAACAGATGTACTAACACCTTTTCCCTTCAGATTTTTTAAGTTCATCTTTGCCTTTTCCTGAAACAATTTCTTACCCTCTGCTAGTTTCTCAGCCTTAAACTTAGATACTAGCCCAGTAACAGAGTTAAGTTTTGAATAAACTTTCTCATTTTCCTTAGGTTCATCTTCATCATCTGAATTCCACTCAGATACCTCAACCTTTTCTAGATCATTTGCATTTTTGTTCAATGCAGCAACAGGATCTGCTTGCTTAACCTCATCTATCATTTTCTCCTTAAGCTTACTTATGTCTAAGTCAGTTTTAGGAGGCATGTATGTGTGGTTGTAAGGTGGAGGTACACTGTTAAGATTATAACATAAGCCATTTTTAATCTTATCATAAATTTGATTCTTAATCAGATTTTGAACACTTTCATAAGCATTTTCTAGCTCAGTCACTGTAAGTTTGATGCTTTCTTTCTCAGCAGTGACTTCAGCTAACTTTTTACTTAAATCATCAACCTTATTTCGCAAAACATCTTTTTCATACTAAGCATACTTAAGATCATAATCATATTGTTTCTCATTTTTCTTGTATGCTTTTATCTGTTTTTCTAAATCTTCTATTGCTAAGGTTGTGTGTTGGCTTCTAATGTCCCAATCCTTAAGTTCCTTACAAATTGTAGCATTATGATCTCTGTAATGTTTAACAGTTTTCTTACACACATTAGAACATAATTTTGCTTGTACCTCATAACGAACTTCATCTGATGTATCTTCTTCTCCAATAGCCATCAAAGCATGATTCTGAGGTTCCATTTCAGCTTGATCACTCCAATCATAACCCATACCATCTTGTGAAACAAGAGAACTTGGTGTAGATTCTTGAACAAGAATGGTTCTTTTCTGAGGACCATTGTATGCAGCATTATATCCACCAGATCTCTGTCCATTTCCCTCTTGCCTTGGAGATATGCACTCTCTAGCAAAATGACCCAATTTGTGGCAGTTATAGCATTCCACTTTGCTTTTGTCAAACCCCACATTGTCATCCCTTTTTCCTGCAAAATTATTCCTTCCTGTCCTTTGCAAGAACCTCTTTGCCCTCATGGTAATCATTGCCATCTGCCATTTAATATCCATTTCTTCTAGATCATCAGGATTTACTTGCTCTAATTCTTCATTAGTCAGTGAGGAGTTCACATGACTAGCAAAGAAAGCTTCTACAACTTGATCTGTAGACTTTTCTTGTGTTACAGATGATGATACAGACCCTACAATTTTCACAACAGGTACAGATCCATAATTCTTTGGATCTACCTTAGACCATCCTATGGACATGAAAGCAGCATTATGAGAGCCTTGTTCTTCACCAACAATTTGCTTTCTGCTTTCAACTTCAGGTTCAAAAGCTATGAGATCATTATATAAATCATTGAGCTCCTTGTCATCTAAATCACTTCTTTGCCTTAGACCAACTATGTACATGGTCCATTCTTCACCCAAAGATCTTAAGAACTTTCTGTTAAGATCATCTTTGTCTATGACAACTTTGTGATTCTTAAGCTCACTAACCAACTTTCTATACCTGTTAAACACTTGAGTCAAAGTCTCAGACTTGACAGAGCTAAAATTTTCAAACTGCTGTTTGAGCATGGATCTTTTGTTCTTCTTAGTGCTTTCATTTCCAGCAAATCTCTTGTCCAACTCTTCTATAAGCACCTTAGCATCTTCAACTTGCTCAAACTCACTTTGATACTCATTTGGAATAGAAAGTAACAAAGTGCTTAAAGCCTTAGAGTTCTATAGCTCTTTCTCTTCTTTCTTGCTCAGTTGTTGGTGCACCTCTTGGCAATCTTACACCATTAGCATCAGTTTTATATTTGGGACCATTTTCTACAATGTCCCATAACTGATAATCAGTAAGCAACATGTGTTGCTTGATTCTGTTTCTCCACATATGATACTCATCAGGTCTAAGAATGGGAATTCTAGACACCTGGATACCATCCACAAACTCGGATGCCATACTAACAATATCAAACTTAAGGATGAACTAAACCTCAAACTATCAATTGCACTATCCCAGATCTTCCTGAATCCAAAGCTTACACAAGCTCTGATACCAATTGTGGGGTCCCACAATTACACTTGTTTACACAAATGTATTAACACAAGCAATGAATTTTTAACAAGAAGTTTACGGAATAACACTTGTTAAGTTAGGAAGATTATGTGTATTACTTGTAATAAGATTATAACAGATTTGAAAGTATAACAAGAACATAATTGTTTCAATAGCCAAAAGCTTCAATATTATTATTTCAATAATACGGATACACTTGTTGTATCAGGGGTACAAGGACCTTGAAGCTAAGTTATAAATTGACTAAAGACTTTCACACTCATACACACATAAGGCACACTTGTATATATTAACAATGAACCATATGACATACTTATACAATAAATAACTTGTATAAAATCTATACAAAATCTACTTTTCTTGAACAAGTTTTCTAGGAAACACGCCAGCATTAAATGCATTGTCATTCCTTGTCTACTGCGTGCACTATTCCTCAAAAGCATGCTTGTAGTAGGTGTACTTGTACTGCAGAGTTGGTAGAAAGTAGATTCACTGAGCAGAACTAACAAAAATGATGAGCAGCACTAATGAAAACAACTGGCAGAACTAATCTTTGAATTTCTTCAGTTCTGGCAGAACTAACAGCATAAACATTTGGCTGAACTAATGTTGAAATGACTAGCAGAACTAACTCTGGAAAACTTTGTGTTCAATAAATGAACAGAGCTAACTCTACCAGCAGAACTAAGTCTTCAATCACCAACAGAATTAACTTTCAACAGAGCTAAACATTTGGAATATTTATTCATTTGATCTTCAATAGATTTTAGCCCAACATTTCCAATTTCCATATAGCTTTTTTCTTCTGTGTATATTTCCAATATACGAAGATAACAAAGGTGCTTAACCTTGAAGGTCTTCACATCCCCGAGATAAAAAAAGATAATGATCTCAAGTAAGCTACAAGTAGACAATAAGTTATTAAGTACCTCTTCACTTATCTTCAAAAATGACAACTTCAGTACTCGTAGAGACACACATTTGATCACAATATTGCTACCCATCGAAACAGAATTGATCATAGGGTCATCATAAAGTGTTAAATCTATCTCATTTAAGTTTTCACCGGAGAATATCTCATCTGGAAATTTGAATGAAAAACTTCCATCAAGCCAGATTATGAGCGAAAGTTTCTTGAGACAACTCTTAGAAACAACGGGCTGAATCCATCTTTCAGCCATAGAACCATTTTTTCCACTGATACTAAGGTCAAAACTTTCGATTGGTATGCCATCCCGGAGATACCTTATCAGAGTTCGGTCAATCAACTTATTGTCCTGAAGTTCAAGACTAAGGGTAGGAATGGTAGCCCAAGCATGAAGCCATGACTTGGACAAGATACATGTTCGGGCAGCTTCTTTTACGGGCAACATCGATTGTATACGGTGAAGCAACTCCGGAACATCTTTTAATTTTGGTGTGCGTATCTTCATGTTTCTCTTTACTTTCTCCTTTCCTGTACCATTAACAAATTAGAAGCCAAACTTATTGCTTCACCGCAATGAACTAAGGTAAAGTATATGGTTCTCTTAAAGATTGTTTTAATTTGTTCACCAAGAAGACTTGTTTATCTAATCAAATAATATATCTTTACTGTTTCTCAATTAGTTGAGAGACGACAACGAAATGAGCCATGTTATGTGTGCAAATACAGGCCCGAAACTCAAAATTGGGTGGCCTAGTGTCACGACAAAAAAAAGGCCTTTTAAATATATTTTTATATATATACATCACATAAAAAAGCTCATTACTACTAAGATGATGGGCCCAACCTCTTTAATTTGAAGCCCATATTTTAATTTTGGACCATTTTATGTGATTGAACAAATTAAAAAAATACAGTAGCTAATATGATATGCCTAACTTTTCAGATTTGCATTATTATGAAATATGGACTTGAAAATGAACCTACATACATTAAATTATATTAAAATTTGGAGGCCCAATAGAAATGAGGGCCTTTGTGGTCCCTCATTCGGCAGTCGGCACTCCCTCATCTCTGGGCCTGTGCAAATATCTATATGTATAGATTACGCCTTACCTTCAAGTATGTTCTGTTGTTTACTTTAGAAAATTTCATAAACAGATAAAGTTCAGTATTACTATGATCACACATATTGTTGATCCAAGTTATTTATGTTTATTTTATTTTAATCAAAACAACCTTACACCTTTACATACACAGGGGCCGAGGGGTGGATTGAATGTATTAGTAGGGGTGGCTAGGAACCCAGTCAAAAAAGCTCATCAAGTGTTAATTATCTAACTTTATTAAATAGGCCCCCTAGCCTCAAACTGAAATAAAAATAATATAAGCCCACTTTTTATGTAAATCACTTTTTATGTAATCTTAATACATCAATTTGAGTATCAGTAAATAAAAATTGCTTGTCTCTCATATATCCGATCTCAATCTCTCAACTTGAGTTATTACCTTGGTATTTTGTTATTAAGGGGGTGTTTGGCTTAGCTTTTTGTTTTGAGCTTTTAGCTTTTTAACTTATAAGCTTTTGTTGTAAAAAGCTAAAAGCTTAAAAGCCCCAATCTCATGGCTTCTCAAAAATGAGCTTTTTTGTTGTAAAAAGCTAAAAGCTCAAAAAAGTGTTTGACTTAACTTTTGAGCTTTTGACAACAAAAAAGCTTAAAAAGCTATTTTAAAAAGGCAAGCCAAACACCCCCTAAATGATAAACCCAAATTGTATACTTTCTAGAAAAATTCTCAGATTTCATTTTAACCAATATATATGATGAGATTTACCTTATTAAAAAATATGGACTATTTATACGGAGAAGTTCTAATACTGAATATATATTAATAATTCAAGTTGTCTTTTATTGTTCATTTACTTATACTTATATTTATGTTTAGGTTGTTCTTTATTTTTTTTACTTAGTGGTGGCATGTGTTTTATTTAGGGATGAGCATTAGTACCACAGTCCCAATACCATACTCATACTGTACCGGTCCCGTATCGGTATCATATCACTTCAAATGGTACGGTATTCGGTACTTATAAAACTTATTTTTTTAGATGTGGTACTTTCGGTACGATACCGATATTTTCTCGGTTTAGTACCCGGTACCATTATATAATATCCTATCTTTTTACCACTATATAATTATACAATAATATTGTCTATTAACAAATAAAAATGACTGCTGATAACACATGCTATATATACTGCGACTTATGAGTTTTTAACATTCACAAAATCAAAATTTTAATCATCATCAATTATTAGGATAACAATAAACTACAATCGTCATCATAATATGCAACCACCATCGGCATCATCATCATCAACAACAACAACAACAAAGAATATCAAAGTACATATATCCTTTATACGCAAACATATAAAATTATATGATTACAATTTACGACACTTTGAGTAATGAGAATCATCCTTTAGGATCATGTTTATTTTATTTGTTTCATATCATAATTGTCAACTTTAGTTATTTATGTTATAATATAATCAATGTTGTTATTGAAAATTTGGTGCTTCATGAAATTATGTGACAATATTGACTATTGGGTACTTTGTTTCGAAAATATAAATATGGAGATTTTTTGTCATTTTTTGGTTTAAGTTACCATACTTGGTCGAGTTTGGTATTGAGGTGATTCTATGTTTTTGTGTTGTAGCACTTTTACAACCGAATATTATTCACTTTTGTATTTTTATATTTCCGGTACCAAACAGGTATAGTACCATTTTTTTTACTGTACCAGTACCCGTACCATATCAGTACCAATACCATTTCAATTGGTACGGTATTTGATACTCACATTATGGCCAAAATGAAAAGCGGTACCAACCGATTTGGTACGGTACGGTACCGGTTATGTACCATGCGCATCCCTAGTTTTATTTGTGTCAACTTGTTTAGTTATTTTATGAAATGTTTTTTAGTGTGTTTTTTATATTATAATGTTCTTTAAAGAATACTAATCCTTATTTAATTAGATATAGGTATCCAATTATTTTTTAAATGAAAGAACTATCTTTAAACAATAATATTCATATGGAAACTCTGAACTATATGTGGTCAACCATATTCTTGCTACTTTTTTATGTTAATTGACAAGGCAATTAGCACTAGGATCTACATGGTGCATTTTCTTACTAAGTTAGTTATTGCGTTTGTGAAGTCTTTAGTGCAATTTTTGCCTCATTATTATTGCTAGTTTAATTGCTGCTTTCTAGCAGTTTTTTATGCATTATTTGTCTAGTTCAAAGATGTTTATGTTGATGTTGTTTTTGTATTAGTTTAGCTGCCGTTTCTATGTTGTTTTAGTAGTTATCTTATGTTGTATTTGTGCCTTTTTAGTTGTTTTGTGTTGTTTTAAGAGTTCTTTTAGCATGTTTATGTGCTCTTTTTTGCGTAACTATGTGTTGTTTTGTACAGAATCTAGTGTAGTACGATGTAACGTTGTGCATAATATAGTGTAGCAGTTTATAATTTTGTGCACATTATTGTGTTCAATACGTAATTATTTTTGCCCCCCACGATTGAAATTCCTGGACCCGCCACGGCATACACATAGCAAAATCGTACACCAAAATTGTTAAAATCAAATACAATAAACTCATATTTATTTAGGAAATTGATCATATATATTCAAAGCAGAAACATAACAAAATAAAATGAAAAATTCTAGGGCTTGTGTTGATCAACTGGAAAAAATATCCATAGCTATAACTTCTGATCAAAACGTGTCAAGTAAGCAGTGGCGAAGCTATAAACTTTAGCCACGTGTAGCACGAAAAATCTAATGTTCACTTCCTTTCCGGACTGTTTTGGATCAAAACTAAAAGGTAAACCCGTCACCTGATAGACATCCACACCATCTATTACAAAAATTAATTCATAAGGGAAACTAGAAACTGTGAAACAAAAGAATACTTGATCTCTTTGTGAGCCATTAATTACACCTCACAGCATTCTAATTTAGTTGGTGAGCAATTTTGTGAATTAGGATTTTGGATTAAGTAAGAAAGTTTTTAGAAGATCAGTTCGAAAGATATAAAATTGTACTACAAAAATAGCAGGTAGAATTTTTGCATCTATAAAGTTTGGAAGTGACATTGTTAGGTTAATTATAAATAGATAAAAGAATAGGAAGTGTTTTTTATTTATTTTAAAGAATAGTTGTAATAATTTTTTACTATATTATTATTAACATTTTGACAACATATTAGGAAGAAAAAAAATGGCTAAGCAAAGACTCGAACTTGTGACCTTTCCTTTGCAACAAAAAATTGTTGATCTTAGAAGTGACATGTGCTAGTATTGCTCAGTGTCACTACTTAACCAGATATATAGGGTTATAAAACTACCAACTACTTTCAGATAATTGTACAGTTCTTTGAAACAATTCATGTGTAGCAGGTGAAACCCCTTGCACCAACACATATCCACCCCTGCAAGTAGGTATTTCACCTTGAAAATGATGTGTTTTGCTCAGAAATTAAAATACCAGCATTTTCTTCTTTTTCGAATGACGGCGCCTTAGAACTGGTATATGAGAACTGGATGCATGCACGAACAAAACTATCTTTCCATTATATTTCCGATATTTTTGTATGGTCCCTGCGGTTTATACAAATGTATACAAATCGTTCCTATATATTTCCTTTTTAGGTTTTCAGATCGTTAAGTTTCCTTTTTGCTCAAATATAGTTCTTGTCCCACTTAAAACGACTAAATTACCCTTATTAGTCAAGTTATTGATTTTAATATCATTATTACATATATACTCTTACAGATTTGATTTACTGTTATATAAGACCACTCATAACAATAATGCAAATTGATACATTAGTTTGCATCACATCAATACCACGTGAGCATTTATCAACTGATACACAACTGACTAAAGAGTATTAACAATGGCACATGACTCGGTTTTCCTGAACTTCACACATTATCTATTTTATATATTTGAAACACAATATTTTATAAAAATAATTTTGTAACAACAATTTGAAACACTACATTAATTAAATATAAGCATTACAATAATTAAAAGAAAACGCACTACAAAATTAATTATGTAAATAGTAGTTTCGTGCTTTTTTTATTTTATTCCACTTGACGATTAATTTGATTTGTAGTACGTTTCGTCTCAAATTTGATGTTGTAGTTTTTTTGTACGATTTTTAAAAACTTTCGAACATGTACGAATTTTCCGTTAGACCATTGTAGAAACTTCGACTCGCTCATCGCGTAAGATATTGCATTCATTATTGAACCATCTAACTTTTTCTTTGAGAACTAAAAATGGTGTTTGGATGTTTTGGAGATGATTTTGGGAAAAATTTGTTAGATACTTTCCGTGAGGTGTGTGAAAATAATTGTCGTAGTGTGTGTATATATAAAAAGGTATATTGATTTGAGTTAAGTTGTATGTGTATCTTTAGTGTATTTGGATAGGAAAAAGTGATAGAAATAAAATATATCATTTTTAATATAAACAGTTATATTACCGTTGCGACGGCCATAGGTCGTCAACTGCAGCCTGCAGCGATAGTTTTGAATTCATATAAGTTGGACCTCAAACTATAACTACTACTTACTTTATGAGAGTAAGCAGTAAGTATAACTCGAATGTCGTCCTTTTAATCGGAACGAATGAAGCTAAAAGTGATTACCGTAGATAAGTTCGCGAATAGGATGGGTTTTATGAAAGTAGATAGATTTGGTTGGATTTTCTAAATTAACTAATACTACAAACAAATAAAGATAAAAAGAAAGATAATAGACAACAGGTTAAGCGTGATTGCTGAAACTTCGATAATTAAGGTTTCAGGATGATATTTTATTATAAAAAAAATTGGAGACTACTCTGGGCAAATCATCAGACAGACAGTTGGTGTAAAGACTAGGACCCTACGTTTTATTGTAAAAGCCTAAAAGCATATGTCACTGAATCCTAGGTTATCATGATAAAAAACAGGTTGTTTAACCCCCCCCCCCCCCCCCTCACTGTCCTGGAAGGACTAAGCGACCTCTACGGATGAGATATCTTGGGTGTAGGCATAAGGCAACAAACTACAATTAACTATCTGACCGTTCTTAACACCTGAATCTATCTGAGTTTATCTGGGTATGTACTAATTGTATGTTATGTATGCTAAGTTGTCGGTTATGTTGTGTTACGCGTTTTAAGTATCTTGTACTACAACCGAGTACTTGCTTTCTTTTCATAATTCTTTTCCAATCAGGTTACAGCACTATTAACTACGTTATAATGTAGGTTTTATTTCAAAGTGTACTATAGATTAACTCTTTTACTGTTGTATGATATATATCATTATTTGATCTATTGTATGTGTTGAATTTGTAAATCTATTCTATTGTTAGTACACTTTCTTTTTTTGACATCGACAAAAACAGGTAGATTTACATGCAATAGAATTTCTGAAATTACACTCCCTATAAAAGTGAAAGAGGTAAAATATAATACACTTTCAAACAATAAACCCGAAAATAATACATATTCATTGGAAGTCATTGATAGATAAAATTTGAGATTATGATAAGAATTTCCAACTTCCCGTAAGCTCTACTAGTACTCCTTGTAGCAAACCCACCCCCAACCCCTAGTAATACATAATTGTAGAGGGCCGGCTGTTTGTTTGGTTTCACATGTTTACGTGATTTTCATGGAGCCCTAAGTTTGTTTGTGTGTCGGGTCAACAAAGTTGCCCCGTGTGTGAATTTTCCAGATTATCCATAAGAAGGTGTTTTTTCCCTCAAACATTCACATTTATTTATGGTCATTTATCAAAGATTTGGATGATGAATTCATCATTTGGTATACATTGTGCTTTTTGAGATCATGTTCGAGTTAAGGTGTGTGTCCTTTAGTATATGGAAAAAATTGTGTCGGATATCGTTACTTTCCCTACAAGGAAGCTTGTGTGGAGATTTTGGACATCGGTTTATGATCCACATAACAATATACATTTGACCAGCTAAAGGTTCTTGAGTTCGTCTATAATAAGTATAATAAAACAAATGAAAATATATCTCAAATTATAATGATAAAAAATGTAAAGTTTAATACATAATGAAAAAATAAACTCTAAAATGCAAGTAGTACATGGGTCTAGACAAATCAAAAGTAAAACTTCAAAATAAACATGATGTAAAATAATAGGGGTCGTTCTGTAAATAAAATACACAAAACAAATTTCAAGGTAATGGAAACGGTTCTAGCTATTCGACTATATCCGGTTCTGTAATTTGATTTCTGACTTCTGAGTGGAAGACATCGATCGAATTCAAGGTAAATACTAAAAAGAGTTTCAATTCATTTAATGAGTTTTTGTTTTATTATTATTTACATTTACATTACATAGGGTACCGAACCCAAACTGAATTAGGTTTAAATGTCACATTGAGTTATTATTTAGCATATATATGTTCAAACTTGACCCGTTATGATCAGAAGCTATAAGTTATGTATCAAGTAGTTGGACATTTTCTTGCCATTGATCAACACAAGCCCTATAATTGAATTAATCATATTGTTATGTTTCTTAGTTGAATATTTGATCCATTTCCTAACTACAATGAATTTGTTGTATTTGGTTTTTAGCAATTTTGAGGTGTTCTTTGTTTTTGATATGTGTATGTAAATGCGTAAGGCTGTGAGGGTAAAAAATTTTGATCATCAATATGTGTGACTATAGTATTAATTAGTGATGATATAAAGGCAAGATGATATCTATATGTATACATACTGGTACACATATAAATATACACACGCTTGTGCCGGAAAGCCGGAGGTCTCTCTGAAAGAGTCTTAATTTGTCTTTCTATCCTCGATTAGAGGTATGAGTGTCTACAACTCACCTCGTTCATTTCCCAGCCTAGCCGGTATTGTGGTTGTCGTTCTCGTCTTGACTTATGGAGAAATAGTAAAGATATATATGATTAGATAAACATGTCTTGCTGGTTAACAAAGGGATCTTTCAGAGGAACATATTTTAAGTTTTAATTCTTCGCTGTTAAACAACAGGTTTGGCTGCATATTTTCTTGGGTTCTCTGTTGGTACCAGATATATATGGAGAAAGTGATGAGAAAATGATGATTCCCAAACCAGAATTAGAAGACGTTCCAAAGTTGCTTCATCATATACAATCATTGTTGCCCGTAAAAAGCAGCTGTCCGCACATGTGTCTTATCCAAGTCATGGCTACATGCTTGGTCCACCATCCCAACCCTCAGGTTTGGTAAATCCTTAATGTCTGTTAGCACAGAACAACGAGGAGATCACTTGAAGTTGATTGATCGCACCATGTTAAGGTATCTCCAGGACAGAATACCGGTAGAAAATTTTGAAGTTCAGTTCAATACAAGGATCCATGAGTCGGCGTCTTTTGTAGAAAAATGGATCCAGCTTGTAGCTTCCAAAAGCTGTCTCAAGGAGCTTTGTATCACAATCTCTTCCTTACCATTTCCAGAAGAATATACATTACCACATGAGATATTCTCGGGTAAGAACCTAGATACGATAATAATAGAATATAATGGCTCGAGTTGCGTTTCTATTATGATGAGTAGCAATCTTGTGATAAACTGTGTGTTCCTACGCGTACTGGAATTAATCAAAGTGCAGATAAGTGAAAAGGTACTCGGAAACATATTGTCTACGTGTAGCTTACTTGAGAAGATAAATATTTGCACTCGCAAGGGCCTCAAGACAACCAAGTTTAAAAACCTTCTCCATCTTCGTGAATTGAAAATAACTTCAGGAGGAGAAAATGATATTTTGGAAATTGACTGTGTCCCTAGCCTTCGCTTGTTTCGTTACCATTTCGTCAAGCATCGGCCAAACCCTCTACCATTCAATACGTATCATTACAAAGTGTGACACAGTTACAGTTAGCTGGTGTGATCATGGATTACACATTCTGGGATATGATTGAATCAAGTTTTCATTGTCTGGAGATACTGTTTGCTAACATCAGATGTCCGACGCTTGAAAGGTTGAATATCACGAGCGTTTCAGTGAAGAGATTGATCCTATTATTATTGTACGATAACACGCAACTCACATTTCTAGTTTATGCTCCAAAACTAATATATTTCAGTTATCAAGGCTCAAAAATACCTCCTCTCTCATTTCCAACTGTTGTTCCTAAGAAAATTAAGCTTGAACACATGTTACGGGATCCCATTGATCTTTCGTTCTTTCTCAAGATGAGGGAAACACTCAATTTATCAAGCAAATTTGATGTTGAAATAAAACAAGATTCCCTCGCCGGAGATAATGTAAGCAGGATCAACATTGATGATCTGAGAAGAAGAGTCCTGTTTGCAGCAATGAATGTGCAGGTTTTATCGTTTAGAACACATTCAGATGGACGCTTGTTGCAAGACAGGAAACTTTTTGATGCATTTTTTGCGATTTGCCATCCCGTTTATGTAAAGGCAATTCAAAAAAGGCCGGTCAAAGATGACCTGTACTTCTGCGAATCATTAGTATGCGCGATGATGGAACAGAAAATTTGTGACCTTATAAAAGATGTTAAAATAAGTAACACATCTACCGGAGAAATTTTCTTGACCCATCGGCCGATTCTTGCTGCGTGAAATTCAAACTAACTTGGAATTCTCAGTAAAGTGTGTGCATCTCCTAGTTGAGTATTTGATTCGCAATTTTAGCTTTTCTTCAGTTCTTCAAGTTTATTTGTTTTGTGTACTTGTTCTTTCAAATAATTGTATTCAATCCCAACATTTATGCGTTGATTTGCAGCATTTCATGAGACGTAGTGATATGTAGTAATATGAATTATACTATTATTTATATTTTTTTTGTACATTTACATGATTACATTTGTGGATGTGTATGATAACTCCAATCATAACTTATACCTCCCGTGATCACCTTTTGGTCAGGATAGTGATAAATACAACAAACATTTTGATTCATACACCACTTATTACGCATCACGATGCAATACTGCATAACAATGCAATGCATGTTTTTGGTGTATGAATAATAAAGTTTGTTATATATATCAACGCCCTTTTGGTTACTTAGGAAGACAGGGAAAGTGACTTATAAAAACAGGTTTGGGTGGAAACTACCATATAAAAACGATTGGGGTAACAAATGATATACAAAAAAGATTGGGGGTAAAAACTGACATTTATAAAAAAACGTGGAACTATTTTGTAAATTCTGGAAATCATATATCGATAGGAATTCGATCAACCGTGATTTTCGGATGCATATACTGAGCAGCGAAGTTGAAGATAGTTCGTTTTTACGAGTTCGTACATCATTTTTTAAGGTAACTTTTTATATATCTACGTATATTTATATTTCAAGGTAAAATGCCATCAAACAAGCCCTAGATATTTAAATCTTACTATTTGGTTTTTTTTTTCATTTTTGTATTTTTATACTATTAGTCAAGGGGTACATAGAGTTGGTGTAGGTCATGTTGTATATCTAAGTGTAATGGTGGATCAGTGGACACGAGTTAGGTGATCGGAGTGTATAATCCGCTAAGTTGTTGTGTTGATCTGGGCCCAATCAAAATAGCAGGATCCAACGAGAACCCCTGGTGACAGTTTACTATAGACGGATATATGGAGCACTTGATCGAGTTCAGTCCGAATCGTTGTAAACGCTCCTGAAACTAGGGAAATGGTTTTAGAAAGTTTTCCAATCGTTGTTAACTGCAATAGTCCGATTTGTGCACTTATAACATATTCACGTCTCTGACTCTCTGGTGTTATATATTTGTGAAATTCGTGAACCCCAAGCAACAATTAGGGTCGAAATATCTCTTTTGGAAAGTTATATCAGCCCGACTTGCAAAGGATTTTCGGATATTGGAATTGATCGAAATGATTGAACTTGTTGCATCCAGTTCCTTCTGTTTTGCATTTAGTATTCCCCAACAGGTCTATGTGTTGTTGTATTTGGTTTTAGCAATTTGAGTGTGTCGACGATTTTGTGGTGCGTATGTATATATATGTGTAAGGTTTTTTGGAATACAAACTCAAATCGCCAATATGTGAGATAAGTTTATGAAATGTTCAGAAGTAAAAAGCAGAACATACTCAATAAAGGTTATAGGCAAGACATAATCTCTCAACCTACGGAGAACTGGTAAAGATATTTTTGATTCGATATTAAAATCTTGCTGGTGAACAAAGCGATCTTTGAGAGTAACAGATATTTGTTGACAAGAATAAGTTAGGTGCATGTTGAAATCTCTGTGGGACTAAAATCGTTTATATAATCTGACATGTCAATTAACAAACTGGGATATACTTCTTTTACAAAAAATTTCTCATACAAAATAGTATGTAACCCAAACCGTTCATTCCAGTGTCTCCTTGCTACTAGCAACTTACTAGTATGCTTATAAATCTTATTAGCATATACATATATTAATGATACAAAAAGAAGAAAAAAAATAGTCTTAATTTTTTGCTGTGAAACTAGAGGTTCAGCTGCATTTTTTTCTTGGTACCGGATATGGAGAAATTGAAGAGTAGCAGGCTGATCCACACATCGCAATTAGAAGATGTTCCGGATATGTTTCACCGTATACAGTCGTTTTTGCCGGTGAAAGAAGCTGCTCGCATCAGTGTCTTGTCCAAGTCATGGCTGCATGCTTGGTCCACCATCCCTACCCTCAGGTTTGGTGAATCCTTAATGTCTGTTACCAGAGAAGAACAAGGAAATCACTTGAAGTTGATTGACCGCACTATGCTAAGGTATCTCCAGGACAATATACCGATAGAAAGTTTTGAGGTTCAGATTACTAGAAGGATCCCTGAGTCGGCATCTTTTGCTGAAAAATGGATCCAGCTTGTAGCTTCAAAAAGTTGTTTTAAGGAGCTTTCTGTCACAATCTTATTGTTTCCATCGTCAGAAGACTTAACATTGCCACATGAGATGTTTTCAGGTAAGAACTTAGATACGCTAAGCTGAGAATAGAAAATAATTACTTGAGTTGCATATCTGTTAGGATGAGCAGCAATCCTGTGATAAACTGTGTGTTCCTGCGAGTACTAGAGTTGATCGAAGTGCAGATAAGTGAAAAGGTACTTGCTAACATATTGTCTACGTGTAGCTTACTTGAGATGATACATATTTCCACTCTCGTGGGATTCAAGACAATCAAGGTATAAAACCTTTCCCATCTTCGCGAATTAAAAATAAATTCAAGAGGACAAAATGATATCTTGGAAATTGACGGTGTCCCTGGTCTTCGCTTGTTCCATTACTATTTCATTGAGCATTGGCCAGATCCTCTACCATTCAATGCATACTCAATTCAACATGTGACGCAGTTATTTTTAGGTGGCGTGGTCATGGATGACACATTTTTGGACATGATTAATTCAAATTTTCATTGTCTGGAGATTTTGGATGTTATTATGAGATGTTCGAAGCTTGAAACGTTGAATATCACAGGTGTTTCATTAAAGAAATTGTCTTTTTTGCTGCTGTTCAAAAACAACCAATTCCACTTCAATATTAATGCTCCAAAATTAATAATTTTTAGTTAACTTGGCAGAAAAATACCTACTCTCTCGTTTCCAGCTATTGTTCCTGATCAAATTGAGCTTAAACTCATGTTATGGTATCCCATTGATAATTCTTTCTTTCTCAACATGAGGGAAACACTTAATTTATCAAGCAAATTTGACATTGTAATGATTGAAGATTCTCTCTGCTTATATCCCATAAATAGCATCAACATTGATGATCTGAAAGGGGTCCTGTTTCCAGCAATGAATGTGCAAGATCTATCGTATAGAACACGGTCAGATGGACATTTGTTACACCATTCGGAATTCTTGGATGCATGTTTTTCAATTTGCCATCCCAATTATGTAGAGGCATTTCAAAACAAGCCGGTTAAAGAGACCCCGTATTTCTGCGAGTCATTGGTAAGGGATATGATGGAAAAGAAAACTTCTGGCCTAAAGCATGTTAAAATAAAAAAACCATCTACAGGAGAATGGGAACCTGTAACAAGTTCTTGGAGGAGTTTTCTTGATCCATTGGCCGATACTTGTACCGTGAAATTCAAACTAACTTCGAGTTCTCAATAGCGTGCGCATATCCTGGTAGAGTATTTGATTCACTATTTTAATTTTTCTTCAGTTCTACAAGCTCACATGTGGTTCGTGCACGTCTTCTTTTGAATAACAATATTCAATCCCAACACTCATGCGTGTATCTGCAGCATTTTATGAGACGTAGTGGCGTATAATATGATTTTTACTATGTTAGTTATGCAATCGTGTTGTTTTTTCTTCTCCAGATTCAGGTCAATCAATCAAATCTGAAGATATCTTTCCAGGGATTCAAAGATATGTTTGGCATTGGATCAAGAATAGGTGTTCGTTTTAAACTTTATATTAACTGGCAGTAATGGTGCTCAAATTATGGAGAGGCAATCCTTTATCAGTAGCCTCCTTAGCTTTTGTCTAGAGCTTGTTGTTGGTTCTTTATTTTATTTTATTTAACTTTATTTTAGCTCCTTTTTTTGGTTGTATTTCGAACCTGGGCCTAAGGTTCCTGCCTTTTTTGGTCCATGTTTCTTCTTTTACATGCATCGGTCTTTCAGAGAAAACAATATATTATTTAGATTTCCTTTTACGTTTACATATTACATTTGCTTAATTAGGTGCATGATGAATGAGTCGTAAATGATTAAGATAAGTCCTTGCTTGCCTTTTTAATTAGGACGACAGAGATCCAACATAAGCCTCTATAAAAATTGTTATCATAGTTTGATGTATATGGATAAGACAGGTACTAGTAGTCGATGTTAATTTTAAGATGTTTTCTATGATGTGATAACATCAATGGATATCAAGAACTCATTTGGTAGATGGATTATTTGAAGATCTATCTCATTCGTAACAGCAATAAATTTCATTGTTGGCTAAAATAACACCATCAAGTCATTTTATGATAATAGTCTTATCTTAACTCAACATGTTGAGCCATTTAATTATTCCTAAGCTACAATATGCCGTTGTGTATAAGTACAGCGGCAAATACTAGTGAAGGTAGGGCTTTAGACCCCAAATTTGTAAGGCCCCGGAATTTTAATGTAGGATAACGATAACGATCTTCAACATTTTAGAAAATGTAAGCTCTAAAGATTAGTCATTAGAATAGCTAGACTCACTTTATATAAAAATGACATTATAAGGTCTCAAAGAATTCTACTAGTACCATTTTAAGTGATAAAAATGACTAGTCTCATTTTTGTCACTTAGTTTAAGTGATCTCCTTAAAAGGTTTCCGACGTTATATTTTTCATGTCTATAAATTCAATCTTTGTACTTCATTGGCTACAATTAGTCGATAGCTCAATCGTCTTTCAAAACATCATATTATATAAGCAAAAGATTAAAGATGGTCTTTTTTGAAATGATGGTAGATTTGTTGACTTCTATTTTTGAAAACATATTACATCAGTGACAAACAATTAAAGTTGAAGTAATGTATCAAAACGAAAAGGATGAATCGAGTTTTTTAATTTAGAAAAATACTCTTCGTATTGTACATAACACATTTTATAGGATATGCATAATAATGGTAGAAAAATAGTCAACAATATCAAAACCGCTAAGGCCTCATTTTCTAAGTTCGGTTTAGGCCTTTCGATACCTTGAGCAGCTCTTGGTTCATCATATTTGTAAATAGGGTGTAAATATGTATACTTATGTAGACCGAGTTCGGCGAAAAGAGCTAACTAGTAAATGAAAAATAAAATAAATACACAGTAAGGCTCCTCCCAATGGTGTAATCAGTTATCAATCGGTAGTAAGGTTCAAATGAGTACACCACTCTGACTGAGAATGAGGGAACCCACATATTTTTGTCATGTGTCACTTTATTCTCTCTCCTTCACATTTTAAAAAATTAAATATCTCACAAACGGTAAGTCAAAAAATCATGAAAATTGCACCATAAAATTCAGGGTTTTCTCCTCTTCGATTTGTCGTCCCTCAAGGCATACTTTCGAAAATGTCACACCCCTAAATTCGGGTTGTGGAAGCGAATCGGGTCGGGGCGCGACTAATCAATAAACAAAGCACATAAGATAAAGTGAACGACTTTATATGCGTCGTTTAACCCATTACATTGATAATATAAAAGTTTTACAATGTTATACTGTTTACAAAAGCTCGCAAGCTAAATGTTAGAAATTCCAAGGCATATCTAGTTGTACAAAATATAAAAATGCATGTGAATCTCCTGATATCTGAATGCGACTCGAGCTAGCTAATCCTGAGCAGTCCTATTACTGTTGTGTACCTGAGAATACATGCTAAAAGATCAGCTAAAAGCTGGTGAGCTCACAGGTTTGTATAATGATGAAATATGAGTTATGAACCACAAGATTTAAGTATGATGATTTGCAATTAAGCAAATAAAATAATGATTGTATATTACTGTCATGATGCCATAGTTTGAGCTTAACTGAGAGTGTCAGGATCACAATTAAGTGCCCGATCGAGGATGCCTCCTGCATGTGCATAATCAACACATGTATGAACAAATGATAATGCGTTCGTTCGACCGCAGTCGTGGTAGCGCGACTACCCCGGACGGGGATTGTCAATCCCATATGGTACCATACACTAACATTCACGCCATCGCAATACTAACAAACTATGTGATAGAGGGCTTCATGATTAGGTAAAACAAACTCATGCAGTCTATATATCGAATTTTGTACTTGTGTTCACATGTAAATAAAAACTGAGCATGTATTCCCACCCCTGGGTTGAAAACAGTAAAATGAGGGGCTATGAGACTCACCTGAGTCTGATGCGTTTGCTAATAGCAAATAATGATGGTGTACAAGTAAAGCTGTCGTCTCAACGATCGTAACCTGTCGGGCGTCCTAAACGCGCAAGGTTATGGATATAAGTAGGTATCTCTAAAGATTCCTATGCTAGTTGTTCATTCAACTAGTAATGTCCAAATTATTTGGTTTGATTGAGTTTTGAAAACATGTACGGCCCGTTGGTGACGGATTTTGTAATAATAATCTTAAAGTATTATTATTATGTGTTATTTCGTTGTATACTGTCAAAGTATATGTTTCGTGTTTTGTTTCGTATGTAAGTATTGGAGTTTACACGTGTTCGACACTTAGTGTATAAACTAGTTTCTGAGTTTCTGTTTTGTGCGTCACTTGTTGCGTCACTTATTAGTTTTGGCGTCACTTAGGCGAGTGTCGCATAAATAATAAAATTCAATATGGTTTGCGTCACTAAGTGAAGTGTCGCAAGTGTTCTATTTCTAAAATAGGCGTCACTTCGGTTAAGTGTCGTTGGTGTGCGACATTCGTTAATGGCGTCACTTCGGTGAAGTGACGCTAGCATGCGTCAGTCCATGATAGGCGTCACTAGGGGTAGTGTCGGGTAAAGGGGCGTCACTTAGGTATGGCGTCACTAGGGTAAGTGTCGTATGAAATGATTTTGTGCAAATGGGCGACACTTCGTGAGTGTCGCATAATGCTGGGACTTGATGCGTCACTTAAGTCTGATCAGTCCAAGCCTTTGCGGAAAACATGGTCAAACGACCTCGGTTTGACCCGAAACTTTTACCCAACCCTTAAAATGGTAAAATAAGTTCATAAAATTATCGGTTTGTGTCGGGGTTCACCCGAGGTGTCATTTTTATAAACTTACCAAAATAGCCCTTACGTTTATATTTTTCCAGATTTTGTTCCGATAAACCTCTCGTTTTCTTTGACTTTTGATCCAAACCAAGCCTAAAAAAAATCACACATGTTCCCCTATATGTCTAGTTTATTTCTGCACTTTATGGTAACTTAATAAGTTCATTTACTATTTTAAACAAAAATGGAAATGGAAAGCGATCAGATTTGGTCGATAAACGACCTCAGTCCATAAATCGGTTTCTACAGAAAAATCGGTGGGTTTTTAAGTAAGGACATACAATAACCTTTTGTAGAGGACATTCATACGAAGATTTCGGTATAAGATTCATGTGTTGTTTCATTCTAGAACTCAAGTTATAGCCGATTTAGTGAAGCCGTTTTTCTGGACAGAAAAGTGATGTTTGTATATATGTATGAAAAACGTGTTAAATGAGCTCACTAACATGATAGTAAACATAAATCATGAAATTCTAGTGAGAGAAAGTAATTCCTTACAAGGAAAGAAGATGATCTAGAGGGAGATGAGGTGATGATGCTTCAAACTTGTTTCCTAGCTCCTTTGTCCTTTGTTTTCTTCAAGTAAATGATGGTGGTTGATGGTGGATAATGGTGGTGGTGATGGAGCCGTGGGGTGAAGGAAGAGAGGAGGGAAGGGAGAATTTTAGAGAGAGGAAATTGTAGAGAGAGAGAGGTGTGGGTTGCATGAGGAATTTAGGGGATTTGGTTGGCTTTATGGTCAAATGGAACAAGATCCGCCAAACATGGAGCCTCCCTCCATGTTTGGCCGGTTAGGGTGGGCCCCACTGAGGTGTGGGTTTGCCCCATTTCGTTCCCTGTACACGCGCTCCGTGCGGTGTTCGTTTTCGCGATCGTTTGAATGTATAATTAGACGTTTAACGTTCTACGTACGTATTTTTAAATAGCGATTAAAGTTTGATATTTTTAGCTTGAAGTAATACTTATTATTACTTAGAAACATTTATTAAAATGTTTGGTACGGTTCCGGTAATGATTTACGAGGTCATTGTATGATTTAAATAATCGTGACGTTTAAACTGAACGTTTTTGTTATCGCTATAAATTATGATAATCATAATGAAGTATTTTATCAAAATACTTTTTGATGAGTTATATATAATAATATAACTTTTGTTTGTTTCGATTATTGGGCACGAATTGTGCATTTTTGGTCGCGTTTGAGTGTTTTATACGATACGAGTTACTTATGAAATATTATCAGAATAATATTTAGGAAACAGTAGCGGTATTAAATAATTTCGTATTATTTAATAAGATGTGTTCACCAACGTCCGTATTAATATATCGGGATCCGTCCGATATGAAAATGCACGATTAAATCCAATCGCGTCCATGTATATATATATATAACAATATATATAATGATACATAAAAATAGCCTAATACAGCACTAATTACATGTATTAACAAGTGATTAGGACCTAATAACTAGCCCTAATTTGTCAGGTGTCACAGAAAACTTTTTTTTTCTTCCATTTTTTGGTGGGTCTTACAAATTAGTAACACATGTGTTAGTGATTGGTTATATATATAATTTGGGGTTAAAGTTATGGTCTAGGGTTAAGGTTAGGATTTAGCAGGGTTTAAGGTTTAGTAGGGTTTTGGGTTTAGTAGGGTTTAGGGTTTAGTAGGGTTTAAGGTTTAGGGTTTAGTATGATTTAGGGTTTAGCGTTTTATAAAGCGTTTAGAGTTTAGGGTTTGGGGTTTAGTGGTTAGGGTTTAGGGTTTGGGGTTTCGGGACTTATCAATCGGTTGGATCACTATTAAGAAAATCGATTTGCAATCGGTTGAAAAGGTATGGGGCCCGCGTCACTTTTTTGGTGGGGTTTAGTGTATAATAAATGTGGTATATTAGAACATATGGGGTCAGAAAAATTAAGTGATTAGTCATTGATGGTAGTGAGTAATCAGTTGTGAATCGGTTAGTGAAAAACTGATGTGGCGTTGAGCTGGCAAAAGTGATGAGAAAATGGTTAGGAGTGGCCTAAGAGTACACTTTAAAACACATCTTTCGATATTGATACTTTATCTTTAACGAGTAGTTTATAACCCGCGCGTTGCAGTTGCACAAAATATTATATTAGTTTATGAATTGATTTGGTATATATGTAACTTAAAAGTCAGTATTCCGTATTTGATCAAAATCAGATATTTGAATAATTTAAGGAACTATATATGAACGAAACTTTATGTTCACTGGTCAATTATTAAATTTGGCAAGAAAATAAAAGTACCTAAAACGTTTAGAGGCTTTACCTTAAATGTGAAGTATTTTAGTTTTATTTATTGATTAAATAATTAATTTAAAACTGTTTGAAATTTAAATAAGTAGTTTAATTTATATGACTTTTATATCGTAACCATATAAAAGAATTTCAAAATATTTTTGCATTCTTTAATCTTCTCTGACATCCACTCACCTATACACCCATAATTAGCTCATTTTACGCAACCTCTTATTGATCATGAAAAAAATTCTTATAATACTTTTATAAATTATATTATATTCTATTAGATTACTTGTATTTTAGAGTGAGGTATATTAAAACAAAACAAAAAATGCAGTGAAGGCAAAGGGATAAAATGTTATGTATATGTTACATATTTATAATAAAGAAAAAACATAAAAAGGTGATTAGTCATTTACTATTTATTCAATAGTAGCAGTTAAGTTGATTCCTCAAATATGAAGCTAAAAGTTATAGAAAGTTTTGCTCTATATCATGTATCTCACTTAAATTATACTTTTTTATAATCCGATGAACACATCTAAATTGTATTTTTTTGTCAAATTGAGTTAAGTGATTACTGTTATAATTATTGTTTTTCTCTTAGTGACTCATCTATACTAAGCTAATAGTGTACTTGATATCAACCGATTTATCATTTTATTTAAAAAAATTGTAAGTAATAATAAAATTTTTGACACCTATGTTAAATAAAACACATATAGTTGTATGTTAATGGCAAATCGAGTTAAGTGATTAATTAAAAGATAACAGAATGATTAATTGAGTGTTTTGAAAGTTAAAGTGTATCAAATTTACAAAACGTACACTTTTAAAATTGTAGATAAAATATAATAATTTATGATTTTTGTTTTTGTATGGTAGAATAAAACATTCAAAATTATAAACTAAAAATATTTTTTTTTGTGTATTTATGTTTTAGTTTTTCTTATTTTCAGGGAAAAAAAACTTTTTTTCACTATTCATACCATAGTAACTCTTATTTACCTCCGGGTGAATATAGAGTTTTCCAATAGGCACACTCATGTATTTACAACTCAGTTGGGTGGAAACTCATGTAATATGGTAGATATAAAATGGGCTGGAAACTGACACATAAAAAGAGATTTGGGTAAAAACTGACATCTAGAAAATACTTGGGTAGAAAGTGATATAAAAAAGAAAACGAGGCACTATTTTGTTGATTTTTAGAAATTAAATAGTGGATGGGATTGGAACAACGCCATCGTAGACATAATTTTCGGAGGATAGTGATGTAATTCATTAACCGCGACTAAAAACTTTGACACAGTATACTTCAGTTATTTTTAAGTAGAAAGGAAAGAAAACGTTAGTTATCATTTTAGTACAATTATTTAAGCAGGTCTAAAAGGTATATCAAGAGCTCTAAGAGTTTTGTTTAACAAAATCTATAAAAAAATTATAAGGTATTCTCAAGTTCTTTTTTTTTAATGGAAAGGAAATGAGAAGAAAGGATTAGGACCGAATGTACATGGACTTTTTGTTAATAACATTTTCTGCCCATATTTGGGTGGATTGTAACAGAAAGTATTATTGTCATAAACCCTATGTTTCATTTTTTCATACGGCCACAACAAAAAAAGATAAAGTAACTGCACCTCTCCTTCAACTGTTCAACGATAATTTACAACAGCAACTTTTGTAAAATGAATGACGGTGTAAAGGGGCAATCAAACGCCTTGCTTATTAACATGGATTAAATAGCTTTCATGGGAAAAGCACTATTAGATTGTATGTATTATTTTGTTATCATTACGCAGAATTCAAGCAAGACCATCACTTGTGTTTTTTATTATTATTTTCATTATTGATACTGTAATACTATCAATTACTTCGTATATTTTCGCTCATGAATTTAATTTAAGTTTTGTGTTGATTATAAGTTCCGATTTTACAAATTTTGAGGTTTGAATGTTTGATATATTGAGTGTAAGCTTCCATAGGTTTAGCTATACATAATTACAATTCATTCATTTCTTTTGTTTTCCTTCCTACTCGAGAATACATATACAATATCCTATATTACATTCTTTTCTACTCATTTTTCCTCTTTTATTTTCCATCCCATTTCTTTCCACTAAAAAAATCTCGAGAATACGTTTATGTTATATGTGTTGTGTTTATTTAGATTCCCCTAAACTTTCAATATTACTGAAGTCCAAAACCAAGGTCTAACTTACTTTGTAATCTTTTATATTTTAGCTAGCATCATTCTCTATTTCAATCATGTTTGGGGAGTGATAAATACAACAAAACATTTGGTTCATACATCAAACTTATATTTCAACTTTACCCGTAAAATAAAAATTATGTTTCAATCTGTTTGTATTGTGAGCTTTAAAGATTATACAGTTTGGTATTGGAATTAATTTGTTTGTTATGTCTGTCAACTCCCATAACGTTATGGTGTATAGAATTTATCTTGTAAGAAGACAATTTATTATGACAATAAAACAACCTCTACCTAAAAAATTACACCAATTTATTAGGCTTAATCCATCACAGCCTACCCCGTTGACTTTAGAATCTCACTATCCACCCTATTGTCTGCAATCTCATTATGATTTACTTGATAGACACACATCAAACAATTCATGGATTGTTTCACTGTATACAGAGTTCCACCCTAGCCATTTTTCATTTTAGCTTGAGCACAAACATAAATATTTCAAAAAGCTATTATTATAACTTACAACAAACCATAATTTTAAACACTGATGACATCACCATTTGAAATTTATAAAAATTAATCAAATTCGTAATTATTTTTTTTTATGAAGCTAATAAAACAACTATAT
The DNA here is from genome assembly GCA_963422505.1 of Pseudognaphalium luteoalbum. Lineage (NCBI taxonomy): Eukaryota > Viridiplantae > Streptophyta > Magnoliopsida > Asterales > Asteraceae > Pseudognaphalium > Pseudognaphalium luteoalbum. The sequence continues at coordinate 110,537,769 of OY730197.1, read as the reverse complement.
GAAGATTATAGGTGGAACACAAAGTGAATGTATTTAGATTATTATTTTTTTCATTTAATTCAGATAGTATATTGATGTTCCAGGGAGTTTTAAATCATCTACTTAATATTTGTACTATCATAGTGCTCGCGTAAAACGGCGGTGAAAATTTATGTTATAGATTCTCTATTTTTGATGTTTGACTTGGATCGAAGTTGGTTTAATGGATTGCTAAATGTGTTTTATATGTAATTTTTAAAAGTTTTATATTTAACGGTTATTTAATGGGTGATGAATCACTTTTAAAGATATGATTATTTAAGATGAAAATGTTAAAATTTTCCTAGTTTTGTTAACTGTTAAATGCGAATTAAGTTTATCGACAAAAAGGTCATTTTCTTTGTTTAATTGAATTTTAAAATCAATTATTTAAATTCATTTTAAGCGTCAATTAAAAGTTAACTGACTTTTAAAACTACCCATGACTATCATCAAAATTCAAAAGTTATGAGTTTTAAAATACTTCGTTTTGTATTCTCATGTTTACATTTAATTTTCATATTCGCAGTTTTATATACTCCTTTGACTTCTTGTTTTGTTTATTATATCTTGCGTATTAATTTCCAGAATTTATTGTATATCAGTAATAGAGTAACAACTAATATTTTAAATAGTTTCTATATATTCATTTTATTGAGGTAGAAGATAAAATAGTAAACTCGCATCTTAAAAGATACTCCGTAAATAGGTAGCTTGAATTGAAAAATATTAGTAAAGGGCATTAAAGTAATTTCTGATGTCCCTTTTTCTAAACATTTAAGCCAACATGCCAAATGATTTATAAGGGATTAAAATATATTTAATTATTTAATATTTCCTTTTTTTGGGGTATGTTTCATTTTTTTTTCCTGATGTTAACCTTGTTTTTAGGAGGGTTTTTTTTAATTATATTATATTCAATAACTAGATAATAAATATTTACGATTTCCTCATTTTTGGATTATATATATATATATATATATAAGATTATTATTATTATTATTATTATTATTATTATTATTATTATTATTATTATTATTATTATTATTATTATTATTATTATTATAAGGGTGTTAATTGTAATTATGAGGGTTTAATGTCAATCGTTAGATCTTAATGGTAAATCTATCGAAGGGTTAAATTCCTCCATGGAATTTTGTTTTAAGTATATAAATATATATATATATATATATATATATATATATATATTTAGAGAGAGAGGGGAGTTCATATGGGAACTACCTAAATATTGAGAACTAAATCTGCACCACTAATTATTTGATCAATGGTTAAAATGAATTATGCAAAGGTCCCTAGGGGTGAGAGGAATTGTGAACGATTGCTCTTCATTAACCGTCTCCCCTTTTTAACTAGTTTATTATCCGGACGTTGACTAGTTAGGTGGTGGTATATAAATATCATATATTTAAAATAGAATAACCCATAACATCATAAATAGTAGTTTCCCTAAACCTTAAAAATAGAATAACCCATAACATCATAAATAGTAGTTTCCCTAAATCTTAAAGGCTTAAACCACAGGAAAATATTAATAATATAAAAGTTTAGGTACAAACCACTTTGAATGTTATCAAAACTTGGCAAAATAACATAACAAAATACTAATACTCAACTGATTATACTAAAACTATTCAAAACTTCATGAACCAAAACTTTTATACTCCATTTCTTTCTGCAATAAATTTCATTTCTAACCCTTCCTATTCTTTCAAAATCTGCCAAAAGAAAATCAATAAAGTTTCTTATAACAACAAATAAACATAGCACCAAATAAAAATATAGCACCATTAATATATTGTGTAAGCTTACATGCTGCCAAAATCATGTCATTGTTAACATGGATTCCCTTAAAAATTAGTAAGCCTCTATGAAAAACATTAGGATATATAGTGCACTCTATACACGACAGATTTACATATATGGTGTTCTAGCATGCATATTTGCTTAAACATGCATCATATATAGTTAGCCTCAACGGATAACCATCTGCCATTTGCTCTCCTTCAGTTGCTCCCGGAATGCTGCCCAGGGCAGATGGAAAGTCAAAACAATAGGCTCCGGTTTGTCTCTTTTCCTCTCAAAATACTGTATGGGAAGTACGCCGAGCCATTAACATGCTTATTGATCAACATTGGTACACCGTCATTATTATTTGATAAGGGTATTTATTTTCATTTTTGAAATAACTTAAAAATATTTATGTTGAAGAAAATATATTTAATTTGAATATAAACCTTGCTTAAGTTTCACACGATAAAGAATTGAGCACAAATAAAAGTCAAGTTAAGCAACTTACAAACTGAAATTGATGATTGGGCACAAATATCAGCCATTCAACTTCTTTATTACTTGAAAGTTGCTTACATCACATTCATCATCTCCATCTTTAGGTCTGTATACGCATCTGAAACTCCCCTGCTCCATCCCACGTTAACATCCAAAACCAACAATGTTGCTGAATCAATGACATTCTAACATTCACAAGTGGATTGCAAGTCACTGATTCAACTATTCCATGGAAATAACCACATTTAAGTTTTCAGAAAAATTACCAAAATTTGGCAAACATTGCCACTATGGATTTCTATAATTATAAGGGTAGAAATTACTTGAGAATGTTGGCTGTCAACACTATCAGCAATCCATTTGGACCCTAGTAACCCATTTGGAACTCAGTTGCAGTGTTCTGATTTGCTTGGCTTAGAGAAACATCATGATCCATCTTGGTGGTGTCAGTTGCTTGAAGCACCACCTGAAGTCTATCAAGTTCCATCTGGAATCGATACTTAGGGGTAACATACATCATTTTGCCTCTCACCCCTAGGGACCTTTGCAAGGGGATAACGACTGTCAGATGGCTCTCTAACCTTTTCCATGATAACTTCCGTTTGATTCACCTCTAACATAAAACTTTATATATTGGTGTCTTCAAGTCCTAAATTTAGCTTGCATTCATCATGCATAGCAATCCCAGATGCAGCATTAGCCTACATAAGAACAAAGTTTATTACTTATAATACAAAAATGTGACTGCCAAAGGATTAATATAACTTGACCAAAATGGTGGTAAACAAATAGAAAGTTTGAAAATTAGAAGGCATGAATATATGATAACATTCTAAGAATCATCATTGAAATACACTACTACTCATCATGTGTCACATAAAAATAATGTAACACATAAGGGATGGACAAAAATAAATATCAAGATAGAAACTTGGGTATAGAAGAGAATATTGAAGCTTATGAGAGTAAAGTACCTGTATTTGTATTTTCTGTGTGATTATAAGATTTAGCTGACTGCCTATGTTTGAGGGCTTCTTTAGTTATCGAGTTTTTCCAAATCCACACAAATTCTTCATTGGTCACTCGCTTCTATGATTACACAGTTTCGTTAAAAGTCCTTACCTTCAACTTCTTCTGATCCGAGGCCAAGGTTAATGTTTCCTCCTTGCCATTTCCTGCATCTTCCTTAATCTTGCTCATCTCCTGCAAAAAAAAAAGAACTATAAAAAGGTCACAAGTTTGAGCTATAGTCACTGCACCAACTGGAGAAAACATATATAAAGTAAGAGAAAAATGCATCACGTGGATTGCAGTCAGTTTACAATCCAAAAAATCATATTCCAAAATTTACAATAACTTGAAATGACGTTGAATGACATGTTCAAAATGGAACCATAATGAAAATACAGCATAACGTTTCTCAAAGAATAAAGAGGGATTACAATCATAACAATCATATATACAAATTTTTCTAAAAATGCTACACAACTTGAACCAATCAGTATATATCCAAAACAAAGTAGCGATAAAATATAACCAAACCTGAAAACGTGCAAGCGTCGGGTAGTTGCTTATGATCGTCTATATGAATTATAACAATTCCCGAATCTCAAAAACACGCACCCAAAGATCTGCAAGAAGAATAACACAAAGTTAACAAATCAAAAGGAGTAAAAAATGATATAATAACTGGATGAAGAGATCATATATGCTTCTCGGAGTCCTCTGCTTCCAAGAATTCCATATCAATTGACAACAACCAAATCCATTATCTACCTATCTTAGACATAAAATAATAAAAGTAGTTGAAACAAAAAAGCAGATGGGCAGGTCCCTTTAATTTTATCATGAAACCAGCAGATGTGGATACATGCTTTCAGACCCAGCCATATTAATAACATAAGCATTTTCCATAACAAATTTAATCATGTTAGTGCCCACAAACTTCCATTCATAGTCGATCATACCAACAATTTTTACTTTCCCATAGCAGCTCTATTTGGGCTAAACAAATAAAACACCCACAAAAGAAACATGGTAAAACTGGAAGCCCTTGCTTATACTAATATAATAGATATGGTACACATACATTACTTCTTCTTAGTTCCACCATTATTTTTCCACACGTATAATATACAACTACACATACATTTCTTCACGAAATATGAAACATAAAACTGATGTCGAAAATAAGGAAATAAACTCCGACACGAACCTGAAAAAATTAGACAAATATACACAAAGCTAAAGAACTTAATCATAAGCAATTCTCGGGTAAATACTTAAGCTTCATCTTGTTTTTCAAAGGCCCATGCTTAAACCCAACCAACCCTGCAAATACTTTTACATGAATACCACATTAGTATTGATTCAAAATAAAAGAAACATAAATGGAAATCTGGCAATAAATTTGTTTGATCCCTGTTCCAGCCCATTTGATTTAATTCCAAATGGGTCAAGAACAACGTATGATGGCTAAAAAGTTGTTGGAGATGTTTCTTCACAATTTAAAATTTTCATAAATCAATAGTTAACTCACAAAAGAAAATAAATTGAATTAAAAGTCGTCATACTTTCAGAATTGAAGGGTTCCCCAAATTCAATGGTGATGTGAGGATACTTCCACAAAGATAGTCACTAGAGATATCCCTACATCGCAAGAAAAATAACACCTCAATTAGTTTTTAAGTTACATATCACTATGAAAGGATGGAATGCTTTTTATTCAAGCATTTTGCATAATTAATGCTTGAAAGGGAGAGCTACAAAAGGCTAGACAGTAACAATATACAATCATGGGTTGTGAAAATACCTTTCATATGTACTGTTTTGAAAGTATTGAAGGGCATATAAACTTTAAGTAATCAGTCCGTCGCTTCAAGGCTTCAAGCCATAACGAATTAATGATTAAAAACGTAATATTCCATCTAGGAATCAAAACCATATTATCTTAATTAAATCAAAAATTAAAAATAAAATAAAATACTAGATCATACCTCATGTGAGAAATCAACTGAAAATACCTTTCCACTTATTAACTGTAACAAAACCATAGGAAATCCTACGGTTCAAATGGAAAGTCAAAGCAGTTTAGAACGGTCAACTGGTTGGCAGCCATAGATAGGGACAATTAGGATATTAATGTTATTAATTATTAATTAGAAATAATTAGCATTTTTTTGGAAACGGCAAATATATATTATAAAACCTCCAAACTTAGCAAGAAACTAAGATGAGGAAAAGAAGATTACAATTGAAATTACAAACAAATGAAAAAAGGACAACAATTCCAATCCGCCAACGTACAAGAAAAACGACTTCTATGCTTGATCCATAAAAATGTAGCCGCTATGATTTCATCCATAATCACCGTGGGAGACTTATACATGTTATTGAAGACCATATCATTTCTCGCCTTCCAGATATACCACAATAAACCATGAATAATTGCCATGAATATTTTCCTTTTCTTAGAACAATTTCCCCAATTCGCCTCAAAGTGAAGGAGTTCCGCCACTGTACTAAAAAGAGGCATATTAATCCCACACCAATTGAAGATCAATCTCCTAGTATCAAGAGCTCTTGGGCACCAAAGAAGAGTATGCTCTACATCCTCATCTTCAAGGTTACACACCTTGCACCTGATCGACCCAACATTTACTCCTCTGTCCTTTAACGTTTTTACCATCGGAATTCGACCTAAACCCGCCCTCCAAATAAAGCAATTAACTTTTAGTGGTACCAAGTTTAACTAATGCATATCAAAAGAGGTAGCAGTGGTTAGTTTATCATCGATCGCACATCTAGCAATACTTACAGTGTATATACCATTAGGCGCCAAATTACAAGACAAACCGTCTGGTATGATGCTTAGCTTAACCGGATCCAGGAGATGAAGAAATCCACAAAATTCCGAAATAAAACTGGAACCACATGGATTTAATGCCCAAGCCCAATTGAAACTATTGTCTTTAATTCGATCACCTACCGAACATCCCTTATGAGACTCAATGGAGTATAGTAAAGGAAATCTATCCTTTAAAGCCGAATTACCAAGCCACGTGTCCTTCCAAAACAGAATACAATTGCCATTGCCAATCTTGATAGTGAACAGTTTGCCAAAATTAAAACCAAGCTCACGAAGATCAAGATTGAGCTTTGCAATGGTCTGCCACACCCCCGAGATACCACAACCACCCATGTTATTCCATGGTTTGAAACGAAGTCTATGAATTGCAAAGACTACCTCTTTCCAGACGTGATTTTTAGCTTCTCTTAGCTTCCACCACCATTTGATCAGTAATGCCTGATTTTGGGCTTTTAATGACCCGATACCAAGCCCACCTTTCTCTTTAGCAGCTAATACAGACGACCACGCAACCCAACTGATTTTCTTCTCATTTTCGTGACCACCCCACAAAAAGCGTCTCCTGATTTGTTCTAGACTGTCAATGACGCACACGGGTGCCTTAAACAACGAGAAATAATATAGGGGCAAGCTGCTAAGGACAGATTTTACCAACGTCAATCTTCCACCAAAAGAGAGATTTTACCAACGTCAATCTTCCACCAAAAGAGAGATTTTTTGCTTTCCACCCGGAGAGTTTAGAATTAAAACGATCAATAACTGGTGACCAATGCTTTCTTAGATTCATATTGGTACCAACCGGAACACCTAAATATTTAAACGGAAATGCGCCAGGAACACAACCAAGAATAGAAGCCCAGTTTGCGACAATGGAGGAATCTACCCCAATCCCAAAAACTTTTGACTTTTGAAAATTAACTTGCAAACCGGAGGAAGCATGAAAGCATCTAAGAATTCTAACAAGATTTTTCAAGTTATCCGTATCAGCTTCACCAACGAGGATCGCATCATCTGCATAGAATAGATGCGATAAGAGCGGGCCATTCCTACCAATTTTTTTCCCGACAAATCTTTCCTTTTCACATGCCGTGTTCATTGCTACATTTAAACTTGGGGAATTAACGAAAATACCTTATTTTTCGAACATATTTTTCGTTTTGCCCCTACCAAAAAAAAGTTGCCGTTTTACCCTACCCGCGCGCAGGTCGCATCATGCGACCTGCGACCCGTAACTAGCGACCTGCGACCCAATTCTTATTACCGAGTAAAAGACATGCTTTTGGACCAATACTCCGGTCGCAAGTCGCACCATGCGACCTGCGACCGGCGACCTGAGCCATGTGCCCCGTTCACCGATCATGCGACCCGTTCACCGGCCCGGGCGAAATTTTTTTTTTTTTTTACGTAGTTTTTATCTTATTTTTTATTATATGTTTTATTTACTTTTTTGAGTACTTTACTAATTTTTTAACTTAATTTTGCGACCCTTTCACCGAGACCTACTAATGTTTTATGGGTTTACTTTTTTTTTTGAGTACTTATTTTTTGTTACATTTTTTTATATGTTTTATTTATTCTTTTATTCCTTTTTTCTTTTTTTGTTTTCTTTCCTTTTTTTTTCAAGACCTTTGAGATAAATATCTTATCTTCTTCGAAAAGATAATATGGATGTGATTTTCTGGAATTTCCGGATAAGATATGTTATTATATTTTTGAGATAAAATATCTTATCTTTTTGGATAGGATTTTTCGCGAATTTCCTGATTTCCATACATGTTTATATATAAATAGTGTAACTGTAAGATAGAATTACCAAGATTTCCCTGATTTCACATTTGTTTGTCTTTAATCTTTGGAAAATGGTTGAGAATGATCATTTTTGGTATTTCCGTTCTCCAAATGAAGAACCATTAACTGAGAAAATATACGCCGAAGTTCCTTGGATGTTTAGTGTTGCTTTCCGGCACGCCGGACATTTTCAGGGCGCAAAAAGAATGTACGTTCAAGGTTTGTTGACGTTTATTGATTGTGTTGAGGCCGATGAATTTTCAACTAAACTTTTGGAAACGGCTTTGAACGAGCTAGGTTACTGGCCTCCGGAGAGGTGGTATTTTTACTTTAAAGAGCATGATGAAGACCTAGATAATGGTTTACAATTGATAACAGATGATGTCGATCAACTCAAGCAGATTACCGACTATGCAAAAATACATAGAGAAATTGAGGTGTATGTTACACGCGCTGATCTGTCACATTTCTCGAATTCGGATACTTTAATGCCGTTACCAATATCTAAAATTATTACCGGCTCTTCAAGTGCCAGGCGTTTATTCGATTAGTTATTGGTTAAATCTTGTAATTCGTATTTTTCTTTTAATAAATTGGATAGTTTGCCAATTATGTACGTTGTATTGTGAATCTACTTTTATTATTTCTAATCCTTATGTAATGATATTTTTAGTAACGTTCAAGCAAAGTTATTGAATACAATAAACCACGATAATGCAAACGTACATAAATTCTTAACAAGTACATAACATAATTTTTGTCATCACAACAATTTCAAGTGTGGCTCAAGGCTGACTCAAATGGACACTTGAAAAAGTCTGAGTTGCCTGGGACGGTTCTCCTTCCTCCTCGAATTTGCTTGACTGTACTTTTGTGGACGTTTTCTGCAAGTCAATATAATGACGAGTGCATTAAAAATAGGAACTTAACAATACAATGTAAATATTTATTTTTTTATGAATTAAAGTAACAACTTACTTTCTTCGTTCTTGATTTTGATCTAGATTTTGACCTTGAGTTGGATCTTGCGGTGGTTCTTGATCGGCTTGGCTCATCTGTTCTATCGTACGGAGCTGTACAATTAACTCGACTATGACCATGTTCCTTGCAACGACTACATTGATTTTTGTATTCCCGTTTCTCCTCTCCCTTTGAAGGAATACGAGCACGGCCTGGTGGGCGACCAGATTGCCTCTTCACCAATATAGGCGGTAAGCAAATCTGCAGATTACCTGGATCGTCCCATTCTGAAGGATGAGGCGTTGGATGTATAGCTTCACTATAGGCTGCCCGATACGTTTCCGTGGTGAAATACCTCTCCGCAAAGCAGGTCACATGGTCCATTTTAAAGTAACGAGTTACCGCCGCTACATGTCCGCAAGGTAAATCAGACAATTGCCATTGCTTGCAAGTGCATGTTCTTGCTTCCAAGTTGACTGTACCATTCTTTCTTCGATCCACCACCTCACATATCATGTTTGTGGATGGGTTGACCGTCCAGCTAAGCGATTTGCAAACCCTCTTACCAATCTTGTGTTCGGCATATGGTGTGAGTGGTGTTTTAACAGTCGCGGCAGTGTTTCGATGTTTGAAATACCATTGTTGTACTGAAGACCTAAAAAACTCCAATAACATTGTGACTGGTAGTTTCCTGGCATGCTTGGTCATGGCATTAATGGACTCTGCACTGTTAGTTGTGAGGTAGGCATATCGTGTTTTTGTTGAATGATGCCTTGACCATCTTTCTTTCCCCACGTCTGTAAGAACCGTGGCTGAAGTTGGTAAATGTCTAGAAATGACACCAAAATGTTCATCGAAATCCGATTTTCTGTAAGCCTTACACATTTTCCAATAATGCCATTCAAAGTGCTTGACTTTTGAAGAATTGCTTCTCAGGTTCATCAATAAATGACGACAACAGAGGGCATGAAATGCCTCTGGAAATACATCAGAAATTCCGACTGCAATTGCGGGAGCCCTATCAGAGATGAATGTTAAGTTGTCAATCCCACCAGCAGATTCAAGTGCGTCACGTAAGTTTCCCAAGAACCAGGTCCACACCTCGGACGTCTCTCCCGCCCCAATTCCATAAGCTAATGGCAAGATGACATTATTACCGTCCATCGCCACAGCAATTAAGTTAGTACCCAAGTACCCACCCTTCAAATGTGCACCATCTACGATTATTATTGGGCGTGTATGGTTGACAAATGAACGTATCTGCAAAGGGCAGATAAAAATATATATGAATTCTATCAGAATGTACATATTTGAACGTAAGATGTATAGTAATAATAGTTACTTACAGCTGCACCGATGGACATGTAACACATTACAAATTTACCCTCATCGTCTGTACGTAGATTCGTAGTGCTCCCCGGGTTATGTAGTTTTAGGTTGTGCAGGTAAATGGGAAGCTTGTTAAACGATTCAGCGGGACTACCTCTCAACAGCTCTATAGCATAACACTTTGTTTTCCATGCTTGGTTGTATGTAAGGCTGATTTTAAAGCGTTGAGTCATATCAGCTTTGATCTCTTTTCCCCTGTATACACGTCCTTCCAAATTCATCGCCTCTTTTAATAGGTTACCAAGAACTTTCTTGGTTGCATGACGGCTATTTGACAAGATTTGAGTACGAGAACACGTGTGTACGTCGTGTAACTTCCTTACTTGGAAGTTGTCACAATATTGGATACACGCTGCACTTATCTTCCAATCACAATTAGGCAAAATACATTTTGCTGTGTACCTTTTTTTGTCTGACTTCTTTGGCTTAATCTGAAAACCTTCTTCGAGACACTTGGTATGCAATTAAAGGAGAAACTCCTCTTTACTTTGAAATGTTTGTCCCTCTCGAATCCTACAAGATGTCCCATACATGGTAGCTGGTCGTTCTGGAACTTCTTCTTCTTCCTCTCCTAACGGCATAGGTATATTCCAGAATATATCATGTTCGGCTGCTTTTACTGTTATTGGTTTGTCGTATATATCTCTTGGATCAGGATCATCCTCCTCCTCATCCTCATCATCGGTAACAATGTGATTACCAAACGGATGGTCATGAGCCTTTGGTGGATTGACATTTTCCTCACCATAATGATCATAATCATGAGGATGTGGATCGGGCTTTGGCTCCTCCACATAGTATTTTGAATTAGAATGATCATAATGAACATCCGAATCTAATTTAGAATCATCTTGGGTGTTTTCAACTACACTAAATGAAGGGTTCATGGGTTGTTGTGATGGATGAAAGACTGTATTTTGTGGAGGAGCATGATAATGAAATTGATATTGTTGTTGATAAGGAAACGGAAATTGTTGAAAGGGTTGTTGAAATGAATGATATTGAGGTGGTTGAAAGGGTTGTTGAAATGAATGATATTGATGTGGTTGAAAGGGTTGTTGCATCATCGACTGATATTGAGGTTGCTGGTAATTTTCATTAGTATGTTGTTGAAATTGTGGTTGACAAGCAGAACTACTGCTACTACGTTGATTGCTACCCGTACTCGAAACATTTCTTACCAAATCAACAATATAAATTTCTATCGGAGCATTGTTAATTGCATGGCACAGGAAATCCCCAAAATCATCAATATCATCATTTATATCAACAACATATTGACCGAGCTTATATTTTAGACAAACCGGTGAATCAAGTGGTAGACCTAATTTTGTTAAAACGTTTTTCAACAAAACTTTGGACGTCATAGGCCTTTCTGGTGCCACTGGAAGTTTTAACGGGACTCTATTGCATTCTATTGGCAAATACATTGGCACGTTGTCAACATATTCAAAACGACCCCCATAACAGATAAAAAGTTTAAACTTATTCATTACAAAATGCAATACTAATTAAGTGGGTGGAAAATTTTACCTGAAGATGAAAGACTGTGAGTTGAGGTAGTGTTATGAAACTACTGAAGAAATGTGTTTATTATATACATATAACTCTATCCGTATCATTATCCAAAAAGTACAAAAAAATTCAGAGAAAATCTTGCATAATCTTATCAGCGACTTATCTAGATAAAATCTTATCTTGAATATCTTGGAAATCATAAAAATGTCAGAAAATCTTATCCGCCATACATAAAGTCGTAATGAACTAATAAAATGTAATCAAGCCTAGTACGTCAAAATGAACTAATACATAAAGTCAACAGTTCATATACACCAAAAGGGGTAATCAAGCCTAGTACGTCAAAATGAACTAATAAATTGTAATACACCAAAAAGCAATAATCATCAAGGATCGGGTGCCTCCCAATCAAAACGGGCCCTAAAGAAAGTCTCTACCATCCGCGTCCTATAATCCATAGCAACGGTGGTGGTATCCCCACTGATCGCACAATCTTCGTCATTGGCAATCGTCTCCATATTCCTGCACACCCATACTCCACAGTCGCCTAGCCCACTACTCTGCACGGGCGCATCCTTCTTCATGTGTAAACGCAACTGACAGTGATCAAAGGACTTCTTGTGGACTCAATGCCTCCAAAAACTAATGGCATCCATATAAGGTAGTATGTATCGACCTATCTCCTCGACTAATTTATTACGCTCATCAGGTGCGCAAAGACCTGGAAGGCTATCATATCCGTAGCAGTCAAAAAGGAGAAGATCAAACACCACTAGGATCCAATGTTGTCGTCCGGGAATGTGAAGGGGGAAAAGTACCTGCATCCACATACATATACTACTATCAAATAATATATTGCGATATATATGTATATACTACAAACACATATATTAACTAAAATAATTAAAGATACGATGCATGATTATTAAGTAAAATAATTAAAGATAGTTAAAGATATGGTTTACTTACTTTATCACAAGTCCACCAGGGAGGGTAAGGTGCACGAGTGCCATCTGCGAACCCCATCAAATACTTATAGTCCACTCCCGATTCTCCTTTGTCCTCCACACCATCACTAACACCCCGCGTCTTTTTCTTTTGACGTCTAATCTTTTCATCCTTGTAGTGTACGAATTCTTTTATCATATTCGCAAAACCAAGGGGCATAATCGTCCATTTCAATGGCCTTCTAAGCTGAGTGGGACGTGTAAATGCTCGATATCGCCACCACAACAATAAATAGGACCAACTGTCGATATGCTATAAGAAAATGATGTGTTAGTATAACATTCACAAACTAACTATAAATCAAATTTATAACGCAATAGTTGGATAAAGATAAAGATAAAGGTATCTAGAGTCTTACAGTGTTTTCTAAGTATCCATCATCGACTTCACCATACAATCGGCCCCAAAATTCTGGACCAAGACACATATAACTAACGCCCGGTCGGATGAACATACAACGCACATGGCCGCCAGATAGATATAAATCTCGGGCAGTGGATGGTCCCTGATCCAACCTAGGTGGCTCACGGGGGGGAGTAATGAGCTCCCCAGTCTCCGGGTGCACAAAACTCGCAACCATGTCCAATCTAGTGTCCTCATCAATCTCATCCTCATCTTCACCTGACTTTCTTCTTGCCATAAGCTTGACTTTTTTAACCTTGTTAATTGGCATTAGTAAAAAACATCATCAATCAATCACTACATATATTTATACTAATATATACATACATATTTAAGGAAACGGAAAAATTTGAGTATGTTTCACCTTGGTAATCGGCATACTAGGCGGGACTTGCTCATCAGCCACCCGAGTCAAAACGGGCTCATCCACCACCCGAGGAAAAACAGGATCATCATCAACCCGAGGCAAAACCGGCTCATCAACCACCCGCTGAAAAACAGGATCATCATCCACCCGAGGCAAAACCGGATCATCAACCTCCCGGTGATCATCATCAGCTCCTAAACTAACCGATGCTTCCTCACGCACCTCCTCATGCACCTTCACACTTTTCTTCAAAAACTGCTTCTTAAGTTGTGTCGGGGTAATAAACGGGGATAGTCTAGTCGGGGCACGTCGTCGATCTCGCATACTACGACGCAAATCATGTGGGGCAGACATCTTGCCCGCAGTGGCAATATAAGTGTCGGATACATAACCCTCGTCGTAAACCACGTCATCCTGAAAATCAAATAATATAAGTAAACAACTGATATATATAAATATATATATATATATATGTATATATATATATGTATATATATATATATATATATGTATATATATTTATATATATGTTAGTAGGGTAAGCGATAATAACAACACCATACCTGACCCTGTAACTTCGCAATAATGACATCCTGCGCGTCCACCCGCTTAAGTAAACTCTCCACCTGTTCTTGTAACGTGGAAATGATCTGATCCTGCGCGTCTACCCGAACTAGTAAGGAGGGCTCCGCCATCCGTGATGCCGACTGAGAGGTGCGACAACGACCTGTACTCGATGTAGCACGAGTATCCTGATCATCATGAGGCGCTGAAAAAACAATATCATCAAGCGCCTGGTCATGAGATACGGGGGCAGGAGATGGCCGAGCATTATCTTTTGGAATATTTCTTGGCTTCTTAGAAGGCCTCTCAACATCATCGGCATGTTTCTGCTCGTGAAAGAATTTGTAACTATCCTTCCACCAATCGCACTCCTTCTCAGTTTTAGTCGGCCTCAACGTCATCTTCGGAAGCATGTCAGGAGTGGTACAATCCTACAATTAAAAAAAATATATACACAAAAATTGGAAATGTCCTTTTTATAAAAGTAATAAACCAGCTAATGTTTTAGCTTACAAGTCTTCACATTTTCAGCAACAGTGTATCAACATAAGTTTATAAATAACTTCAAAGTAGATAACACAAAAGGAAATATAACAAAGTAAGTCGCTTACCGGCACTTCTAAGTATGTGTCAAATTTTTGAGATTCGCCAATCCTAACTTTGCGCTCCAAATGGACACCCCGGGGAACTTGCTTTGACTTCTTGACTACAACATCTTTTAATTGATGGGAAAAAGCATCCCAAATCCAACTCTAATAAAATATAAGCAAACTTCGAATTAGCATAATAGTATATTATATAGAAAACTACGTTAAACAATAATAATTAACATGTAGCTACCTTAAACGCCCATCCAAAACCACTCAATGTGTATTTCATTCCATCCTTAGCCACCCGGTTCTCCAACCCCTTATTCAGCTGCGCATAAGTTCGACTCCACACAACATTACCCCACGGGTACCTGACAAACAAAAAAATGAAGAGATATATTACTATATGTCAAAAATTGGCCACATTGAAAGTTTTCTAATCGAAGAACAAAATTGACTAAATGTTACCTGTCAAACACACCAAAATCCTCAACTAGGTGCATATAATAATCCTCGACAACATACGTCGGCTGCTTCCCCATAAAACCAATGTTTATTAAAAGTAGCATACACAATCGAACACAATCCTCATCGCTAAGTTTACTCGACCCTACGAATGTGTTTCGATCCCAAACCTTTTCCTGAAGATTTTTTACTTTCACCTTATCTAACTCCGGAAATACACGTTCTTTAAATGCAGGGCTCCTCTTAAGAACATCCGAGCTAATGTGATGCGCAATATCAACGTTGTGACCGAACCGAAGTCCAGTCACTAGACAAAACTCCCTCCTACCAAATCGTATATAATGTTCCTGGGTGATCTTAAACCACAACTCATCATCCTCCTCCCTAGGATGCTCCAGATTAGGTCGAGTGCAGCGCAATTGAAGCATATGATGTACATAGCCGGGGTCATTATCTATTGTCTTCAAATCCAACCAATGACCTAAACAATGTTCTCGGAATATCTTTTCTTGCTCGGTTGTAAGAACACGCGTAAAATCAATAATGACACTAAGCTGGCTCTTCAATGTCAACTTCGCATGAGTAAACTGTGGAAAAATCATCAACCAATCAATATTAGTCTAAAATAAAAGGAACATATTACACATATATTATAAATATATACATACATATTAAGGAACATATGATACATACATAGTGTAATATGTATATTATACTAATGCTCATATACATATTACACATATATTATACATATATTATACATATTACACATATATTATAAATATATACATACATATTAAGGAACATATGATACATACATAGTGTAATATGTATATTATACTAATGCTCATATACATATATATATAATAATCATAAATATATATATATATACAAAATATATAACGATAAAAAAAATAACGTATATATATAATAATCATATATATATATATACACTAATAATAATATACATCCGACATTCTTTTCAAACTATCAAAATCTTCAACCAATTGATGACAATCATATATATATAACGATCAAAATATATAACGATAAGCTATCAAACATATATATATACTAATATATACAAAATATATATATATATACTAATACAAAATATATAACGATAAGCTATAAAACATATATATATATATACAAAATATATAACGATCAAAATATATATATACTAATATATATATATATATATATATATAACGATCAAAATATATAACGTATATATATAATAATCATATATATATATATACACTAATAATAAATACACATCCGACCTTCTTTTCAAACTATCAATAATATAACGATCAAAATATATATATACTAATAATATATATATACGCAATCCCATCATATACATGTATAGTAATACATATACATGTATAGCAATCCCATCATATACATGTATAATAATACATACACATATATACGTATAACCTAGTTGACCGTTACGTATAAGCTATCAAACACATCCGTAACAAAATAATACCAACTAAAAATCGCAAAACCAAGGGGCCAAATATCTATCTATCGTACGCATACCAAGTGCTCGATGAAATGCCCCAAAGAGAATTCATAAAAAAAAAATATAAATCTCGCATAAACGAAATAATCCATTAACCAAACCTAACAAACGCATAAACAATGTATAATATCACCAAAACAAAGCAATTCCTACCTAAATATGTAAAATTCGCACGCACACCAAGTGCTCGATAAAATGCCTAAACGAAATTTCAAAAGTAAAACATTTAAATCGAGTATAAAAGTTGATATACCTGCTTAGGAGCCATGTTTGGAGTCAAACAACCTTCAATTTTTAATTACATTGTACAACGATGGTGGCGGAGATGCGCGGTGGAGATGCGCGGGTGGTGGCGGCGGAGATGCGCGGTGGAGATGCGCTGGTGGTGGCGGTGTTGGGCGTAGGGGGTGGTTTACGGTGGGTAGGGTGGTGATTCTTGGCCGATCGAGGGGTCGCAGGGGTAGGGTGACGGGTGGTTGGCCGAACAGTGGGTGGGGGTTTGAGTCGCAGGGGTGGGTGGTGTGGGTCGGCTACGTAAAACAATGGGGGCCGAGGGGTTATATTTTACTCGGGCTACAACGTGTTCAGGCGCAGGTCGCAGGTCGCAAGTCGCATGGTGCGACTTGCGACCGGAGTATTTGGTCCAAAAGCATGTCTTTTACTCGGTAATCCATTGAGTCGCAGGTCGCAAGTTACGGGTCGCAGGTCGCATGATGCGACCTGCGCCCGGGTAGGGTAAAACGGCAACTTTTTTTTGGTAGGGGCAAAACGAAAAATATGTTCGAAAAATAAGGTATTTTCGTTAATTTCCCTTTAAACCTTCCATGGCAATGATGAATAAAAATGGAGAAAGCGGATCACCTTGCCTTACCCCTTTTGTAATCTTGAATTCTTTTGTCGGGAATCCATTAATTAATACAGAAGCAAAAGACGATGATAAACAACCCAAAATCCAATTCCGAAATAATTAGCATTTGAAAGGGCAAATCGTCCCTTTCTAATCTCTCTCTCTCATTCCTTAAATGCACATTTATAACTGCCACCATTATCTTAAAAAATCACACGAGACGATGAATTCAGATGAAGACGATGATAATTAATTCATTTACGATGATGATGATGATGATGAAGAATCCCGATGATGACGATGGTGACGGTAAGAATGAGGTTCGATCGGTTATAATTCGAAGAAGACGATGACGATGAACACTAGACGATGACAAACAGCAGTGATGAATATGATGCGCCATCACTTTCGCACTCTTCTCCAAGTTGATTATTTGATTATATATTTATATGTTGAGTTTATCAATATTGTCTCGCAAGTTCTGTTACGAATTTTTATTTTTACGATCAATTCTAGAGTTTTGTAATTCATGGTTGTTAATATTCATATGATTATCTGATTGTTTACATTTGAACTTTGAATTTTTGTATGTACATATATGAACAGATCTAATGCATTAACGATTTGTTGATTAAAGATTTATTGTTTAAGTTAAATTTTAAGTTTGTGCATATGTGAACACTGTTTATAGAAAGACAAACGTAGCTATAACCTATATCATTATATCTTGTGCATATGTGAACATGTGTGTGCATATGTGAACACATGTATTGTGCACATGTGATCGAACACCTACTTAATTCATCTATTTTCGTAAAATGAGTGTTAAAATAATGTGATGACTACGTTCACACATACGTGAACATTAAATGTGAAGTTGTTTTGTTACTGTAGATGAGTAGATCATCCACCATAAATTAAAGAGTGGTGAGTATCGGATTTTCATTCTTGTGAGACGTTTGAATTGTTCACAAGTGAACATGGTACATGGTGGTTAATTTTTTGGTCAATGGTGACGGAAGAAAACGTTGATTGGTTGATACTTTAATTTGATGAATGGTGACTGAATATAAAAATATTTATCTCATCTGGGTTTGAATCGTAGAAAGAGAAAAAGCATGTTTCAAGGATAGGGGAGATAAATTAGGAACAAATATTTGGTAGAATTAAATATAAATAAACTACTACAATTGACTTTTACTAATTTACCCTTTTTGTATTAAATTTATTAATTAATTGTAATTATCATATCTAGTTGATCAATGGTCAGGATTTGATTCTCGTAATTCTCTATTTTGTATTGGTTCTTAAATGAACTTGACCCATATATATATATATATATATATATATATATATATATATATATATATATATTGGAACGATCCAAAGAGAAGTGCATTTTTTGAGAGAATGGGGAAGTGTTGATCTAACCATTCATCTCATCTAATTAAATTAAGGTGCACCATATTATTGTGGTATGCACTTCATGAGAATTTAGTGATAGCATGAATAATGAGAATACGCCACGTGTACAAAGAAAACTCATTTACCCCTAAAACAAATTATCTAACAAACGATAAATCGAAAAATTATGAAAATTGCATCATAAAATTCAGTTTTTTATCCTCTTCGATTTAAGATCACTCAAGGCATATTTTCGACGACTTTATTTTTTTTGTTTTTGATAGGTTTTACAAATTAGTATGCATCAAAATGCATAATATTAATACTTGTGAACACAAATGTTAACGTACATCAATTTAAAAAAGTATAATATAAACTTAAATTAAAATGTATCACAGTGCATGAATGTAAATAAAATATCAGTATACATCACAACAATGTAAACCTAATTTAAAATGCATCAGAATACATACTATTATTACTCATCAATATGAATTTTAACAAATGTCAATACACATCACTTTGATATAACATGCATCAAAGTACTTACTATTAATACTCAAAAATATGAATGTTAAATTGTATAAATATACACCACTACGATGTAAACCTAGGTTAACACGCATCTAAGTGCATATTATGGTAATCGTTAGCATGAATTTTAACATACACTAGTAGAATGTAAATATATGTTAATATGCATCCATTTGCATACTATTAGTATATATTAAAACCAATGTTAACATACATTTAATATACGCAACTCTGATATAAAACTAATTTAACATGCATCGTAGTGTATACTATTATTAATCAACAAAAAATTTAAAATGCATAAATATACATCACTACAGTTAATACGAATCACATTGCATACTATTAGTACAAATTAAAATGAACTATAACAAAATATGAATATACACCACTATGATGCAAGAAATAAATTTACATGCATCACAATGCATACTATTAGTATATAGCGACATGTTAATATGCATTGAAGTAAGAAGAAGATGATGACAGATGCATCAGTTTGCTATAATCAACTAAGAATGGTTGTACTTGATGGTTGGCGTGCGTGTTACGTTATTGTGTAGGTGTTTCGGGCCATTTCTATGTGACTTGGTTGGGTTGTAGCGTTCCCCGGGACTTGTTTGGGTCTGCTTCAAAAACACTGCGGAGTGAAAATCGATGGCACGGTCCCCGTTGGTGGGGGTTTTTCTCCTGTCTCGGTATCGTAATAGGCACGAGTTTTTTCACCCATTTGCAGCCCTCGCAGTTAAAGCCCCATGATGAATCTAAAATGTGTAATTCTTTTCGATTTCTAGATTTGTAATTGTACTATTTTGCCTTTAGCTTCTTGCTAATGGATTTTCAATTTCAATATATATACTTCTGCCGTAAAAAAAAAAAAAAAGTTAGCCTACATTTTTGCACTAGATTTATACAATGAATGAACTGCAACCATTTTTCTTGAAGGATAACTTTGTTATTTGCAATTTTGAAATGGGTTAATTACCTAGAAACATAATGTATTTTCAATTTTGTCTCCTTTTTCTAATGTACTTTTTAATGTCTCAATTACCAATCAAAATTTTAGTTTCCGTCCTTATTTCTCAACCTTTAACAAATTTATCATTTTTAAAGTTTTCTTTAAAGTTTTTTTATATCAATTATAATTCAAAAACATTTTATTAAAAAACAGTTATAAATTAAACTTGAAAAAACTTTTTTAATGATTAAATAATATATAACTTCAAATAAAACTTTTAAATAAAATTTGAAAAAGGACTTAAAAATGATAGATTTGTTACCGATTGTGGAAATAGAGACAAAAACCGAAAGCTCAATAGAAAATTGGGACATAAAATAATAAATTGAGAAAAAAGGACAACATAGAAATTACATTATGTTTTTAAGTGATTAACCCTTTTGAAATTGTGTGTGTAAGATAATATTTGTTAGTGTGTCATAAATGCATGATTCATAAATCAAACTATTAAAGCTTTAGTACTGACGATTAAATTTCGAATAAATTTTTGGAGATACTTTCCAGAACATAATTAAATAATCAATAAAAATAATACACCAAAATAATTGAGAGGTATAAGATTAAGGTTATATAATCTGTCTAATAATTAAGTGTTTGATTATTATTCTTTAGAGTTTAGACCCTTTAATTAATAATTAATATTACATTAAGCTACATTATTGCAGTGTGACACTCGTCAAATTCTGATTGTAATTAGTGCTTAAATTACTTGTAATTACGTGTATTTAGTTTGTATTAATCTAAATATATGTGACATTTCGTGTAATTTCATACACGCGTTCACGATTTGTTAAATCGTACACTTATGAACCGGACGAGGTCCGACATGTATTTAATATGGACGTTGGTGACAAAGTTATTAAATAGTGTGAAATTATCCAAACAAACATTATTTACTATAATATATTACGATAATATATTACACGAATTTTCGTATTTGTTTAATACATATTCTAAGCAATGAAATCGCGTGATACACATCTCAACAAACAAACAATAACCAATTTATAATTTTACAATTTATAACTCATTATCAAGTATTTTGATAAATTACTTCTTTCGGATAAACCTTAACATAAAACGCACAACGACATTTAATCCACCGCGGAAGGTAACACAATTTGAGGAACGAGTCCACGAGCCAAGCCCCCAAGTGGGTCGGTCCAGACCCGCGGACCCAACCCAACCGACCCAAGACCCAACTCCCCATTTTTACTCCATTTCTTCTTCATTTCCTTCCATTTACACACACACACACCAACACCTACTTTCTCTCATCTCTCTCTCTACCAAATCTCTATATATATCTCTCTAAAAACTGAGATAATAAGAACATCATCACCATAATCGTTCATCATCATTATCAAGACACAAGCTCAAGGATCATCATCTTCATCTTCTTCGGTTTTCATTTTCTTGGTAAGAAACTTTTAACCCTTTAAATCACTTGTAAGGCTTTGATTTACATGCTAGAACGTTTACTCAACAATATTATGCCCAAAAATCCCCTTGAAAATGCTTTAAAAATTGAAACCCATACAAAATTAACGAACAGCTCGATCTGCGAACAGAGATCCAACTCAGTTCGCAACCCTTATCCGCGAGTCGAGATTTGCGAGTTGAACTCGACTTGCGAGCTGAGATTCTTGCGAGTTGACTTTTGACTCGAGAGTTGACCTGCGAACTGACCTGACCTGCGAGTTGAGTTTTTGCGAGCCGAACCATGTCCTACGAACCCAACTCGGTTCGCAGCCCACCATGTTTTGCGAGTCCAAACTCAGCTCGCACCGCGAACTCATTTTGCAACACCTTTTTAGTCCACAGCCAGAATAGGTTAATTTTCCCGATTTTAAATTCCAGATGCGATTTTTACCAAAGCAATGTGGTAGAAATAAAATTTTTCCAGGGGCGCTGCCCCTTGGACCCCGCTACCAAGGGCGCTGCCCCCGGACCCCTGTCATCCAGGAACTTGTAAATACTTTTCACACTAAGTGTTAAACACTTACAAATAATGAAACCTGATACAACGATACATATAAATAATAATACTTTTGGATTATCATTACAAAACGTCACTAACGGGCCATACTTGTTTTCAAACTACAAATGAAATACTAAACAAACACTTGGACATTCCCTAGTTGAGTAGACAACTAGCTTGGGTGATCATTCAAGACACCAACTTATTTACTTATTTACTTACAACCTTGTGCGTTTCGGACACCAGAAGGTTGTAGGGTTCTGAGAACCGATATACGGACTTCCATCCGCTTTACTTGGTTGATTTCACATCATACTTGCTAGACTCAGGTGAGTCTTACAGCCTCACTTTTTACTATTTTTACTATTGGGGTAAGATACTTTGCTCTGTTTTACGCATGAACACAAGTACTGAACTACTTATACTACTTTTTACACACATTGCATGAGTACTTTTCTTATCCACTGAAAGCCTCCTATCGTAAGTTGTTAGTTATGGGCTTAAGCGCGAGTACTAGTGAATGGATCCATTGGGACTGACAATCCCTGCCTGGGGTAGTAGCGCTACCACGGATTTCACCGTAGAAACAGACATGTTAGTATTTGTTACATATGAGTGTCGAGATAGCACTCACGGGGGTACTTTATATGATTCTTAATTGATTCATACTTACACACTGTTAAGCTTCAACTTATGAGCTCATGGCAACTGTGCTTACTTACTAGTTTACTTACTTTGCTTGATAGCAACACTGGTACATACTTGTGGTTCATAATGATTACTTATTACTAAACCTGTAAGATTCACCAACCTTTTTGGTTGACCCGTTTTAGCTTTGTATCTCAGGTACACAGATGGAGTAGGATTACCCCAGGATACTAGCTAGAGTCGCATGATTTCTACATTTCATATAACAGAGATCCTTAGCATTATCTTTTGTATATTATGATTATATAATAGAATCTCCCGCTATACGCGTGGACTCTAGGGAACTACATTTTTGTAACCGAAAACACTATGTTTTCATACATTTTATATATGGAAATGTAACTACTTTAAACGTCTCATTTAGAGGTTGATTGCTTTATACTTTGTGTTGTTGATACTTGATTAGTAGCACCCCAAAGCTTGCTTCCGCTAAACACAGAATTTAGGGGTGTTACATGCAGTCAGTGAACTTAATTCAGTTTGATATTATATCTTTGTAGCATTTTGAAACAAACATTTAATCAAATGCTATTAAAGTTTAATTCAATAGAGTAATAGTTCGTATGACACATGACATCATGGTGTTATTGCAGTTTTAATTTTCTCTTCAACTTACGTTATTTGGTAAATATATATTAACCAAATGGTCATTACTCTAACAATACTTGAGTGATCCAACAAAAAAGAAGTGTAAAAAAGTTGTACATTTAAATCATGTAAAACAAACATGTATATATATACTACATATGATTAGTGGTACATTTTCTTCCATTTTAGAAGAAAATATCAATTACTTTTTTTAACTGAATTGATGAAGTGGTGTAACACCCCAAAATCTAAAAGTATTATAATGATAAAGGTAAAAGTAAATATTGTAAATTATTATTATTTTAGGTAAAATAAAATAGTAATAACTGAGAATGATTTTTAAGTTTTAAACAATGATAAATACGGAGTGTTATTTATTACACTTACAGAGTCGGTTTAAAGTCTCATACATATCCATGTTTCATACAGTACGTACATACATACAGAATTAAACAGAAAGAAAACAAAGAAACCTCAGGGAGAAGAAAGGAAGGAGAATTCAAGGAAGAAACATGAACTCATAGCTAGAAACACATGATTAAGCTTCTCTTGATTCTCTCTAACCTCAAGTAAGTCATGTTCTTCAAGTGTTTTAACCTAGAAATGGGTTTTCTTGAAAGTTTAAGAAAGTGATGAGTTCAATTACGAAATTAGGATTTGTATATGTTAAACTGATGTTATTTAAGATCATTAAATATGATTCTTAGCTTAATATAAAGTTAGAAGTAAAGAACCCTAATTTGGTTAAGTGTTCATGAGATTTTTATTATGACCATGGTGAGCATGGCAAGTTGTTAAGTGAATTACATGTTAATTAGTGTTAGTGAAGCTTAGTAAAGATGATATTAGCACTAATACAAGTAAGGGATATGAAATTAAATAAGAATTCATTAAACTCAACATGGGGTTTTGGTGAATTCTTGGTAAATGATGTTAATTAACCTTGTAAATGATCTAATAAGGTTAATTAGTAATAGTTAATGTGATTAAAGTATTGTTGTAATAATATTGATCATAACTTGGAAAGATGAAAGTAATATGAATTAGATTAATTAGCTTTGGAAGTCTAATTGATTCAATTGATGAGAAATGGTTAGAAAGTGAGCTTAATATTGATAATAGCTCATATGATTATGTAAAGTGAAGCGAAGATATGATTAGTTGAATTAAAGATCAACATGTGAAAATAATGAGTAGTAATGATGATTAGATGATTTGATCACTGGTTTATGCTAAATGTGTTGTTATGTGATTATGTTATATGATAGGTGATCAAATGATATGGAAGCCCCAAAGCAAGTGTTAGATTTTCTAATCGTCTATAAAGTTAAGGTGAGTAATATGGTGGTTAAATGAATAACGGTTATATGACCTATGTTGTTGTAAGCAAGAGGTGCCTATAACCGTGTAATGTATTGATTATGTGTCATTTTATATATATTGATGTAATATGGTATGTGGATAAGTAGTAAATGATTTAATATGATTGAAATAGTTGATATGTGAATTATGTGAATGAAGAATGGTAGAAATGTATGGATGAAAGTGTTATGAGGTTTCCATTACTTCTGTGAGGTAGATTGATTGTTCCAAGTAATGATTCGCGATCATTAGCTTGGTATGAATATTAATTAGTAGTAATTAACATGTGGATGATGTATAGTATGCATACCATTTACAGGTATGAAGCTAGTGAATGAAGTTTTAGTAAGCACACCATCGAGAGGTATGCTACTAATTAATGATGTTCAAGCAGACATATTGTCAAGAGGTATGTTTCAATTTTACGTGGTTATGTGGATAAGTGAATGCATGAATATAGAGGTAAACAGAATGTTTACCTACTTGAAAAGGTAATGCGATCATGATAATATGTTGAGTTAAGTAGTGCCATTGATACCAAGTGCACTAATGTGATGAAAATAAAGATTATGTGATATGTCGTTAATGGTCAAAGCATTATGCATTTAATTACTTATATGCTCACTAAACTTAAAGCTTACCCCTTCCATATGTTTAATGTTGTAGGTGAGGTTCGGTTGAACCAAGTGGATAAAAAGAGTAAATCATGGTTAGAAGAAGCTAATGTGTAATGGAGCTTGCTTTCACGGTTAGATAAGCTCCTTCTTTTAAATTATCATGATGAATGACCATTTGTGTAAATCGCCCAAAGATATGTTTTAAAAAAATATAAATGATTAAAGAATGGAGATGAAAGTGGAAAGTAATGTAGACCTTAGACTTAGTAAAGTCAACGTCAAAGTAATAGTAAATGTTTAATGAGAAATTTGATTCATGAAAGTTGAAATTGTCAAAAGTTGAAGTTAGGGTCAATTGTTGATGTTAATGAGTTAGTTTGACTTAAATAAGTCAATTGGGTGAGAATTGACCAACAAAGTGGGTCCATATAGTCAAAGACCCAATGGAGTCATTTTAGTGTCCAAATGGGCAACCAACGGGTTAACGAGTCAAATTGAGATAGATTAGACAAAAGTCAAATGTTTCTAAGCCAATAAATTCTTTTGGTGATATTGAAAAAGTGGTAAAAGAGTAGAGCTCAGAAGTGTATTGGTTTGAAAGTTGGTATGTCAAGATTTTGGTCAAAAATGGTCTAAAAACTCGTCTACGGGTCAAATCTTGATAAAATGCAAAAGTTGAAAAGGTTGAAATGAGGAAATGTTTATATGGTTATAGTGAATGTGTATGCAAAATTTCAGGTCCTAACTCATAACGAATAAAAAGTTATGCATGTTTGAAGTTAGTTAAAAAAATTGAGTTTTGTTGAGTTTTGGATTTACACTAAGGAACGCGATCCATACACCATTTTCAAAATCGCGTTCCGAAGGCCAAATTGGTGACAGAAGGTTTACAACTTAAGAACGTAATCCCACCACCTTCCAGGATTGCGTTTGACAGTAGAAAATGAAATTTTGGGTTATAAAAAGCTTGTTTTAACTAGAGAAATTTATTAAGGTTAAATTATACAAGTGAGGTAGTCATGAGACATTGTCGAGAGTATTATAAACCGGAAAAAAATAGTCACTTTTTCAGGGCGTTTCAAGCGGCCTGAAAAAAATTGACCCCAAGATATTCCCTAACAAAAATACAGTAAGTTGTTCATGCCCAATGATGATTCTCTATATAACGAATCATTAGATATGCCGCTCTATATCCTTAGTAGCTAAAATAAAATATTTGTATTAGATACACGTTTTCATAGCTTGAGGACACGTAATCATTTTTATTACATATGACTATATGAGTATCTAAATATGCTATCACATTTGCAAGGGATATTGATTCGGTTAATTCATTTTAAACCGAACCTAATAGATAAAAGCAATCGATTATCGATTTTAAAAAATTGAAATCGAACCGAACTGAACAAGTAAAAAACCGAATATTCGATTTATTCGATTTTTACAGTTCGATTTATGCTTTCATATATAAATAATAATAACATAAAAACAACATAAAAACTTTTGAATATTAAACAAAACTAATTGGCACGTTTCAAAAATTCTTGAAAAAAACTTAATAATTAATTTGCAAGTCAAAAGTAAAATATAGTTGAGATTTTTATGATAAATGATGAATAAACTTAATAATGGTATCATTATACATAATAGTGTGTGATTAACTGAATCAATTTGTACACATGTTAAAAATATACCAAAGTAGATTACAATTCGGTTAATTTAGACTATTTCTAAGTGGTAACCACTAGTACATAATTGGATATATATATATATATATATATATATATATATATATATATATATATATATAGCGGTAAAAAAGATCATCTGAAGCGGTGATCTAACCGCCCCTGATGCCGACGACACAAAAGCCTGAACATCTTTTGAAGCGGTCAAACAACCATTTTAAAAGAATGAATTCGAAGAGGTTACTTTGATTTAATAGAACGGTTGTTGGACAATACATGAGGAAATTATTGAGCTAATGAATCGCTTCAATAGTCAAATGAAAATTCAAAAGAAATTCACTTTTACCCCCCAAAAGCATATATTTATTTTCAGTTTCCCGCTTATCACTCAAACTTATTCATGATTATTACTTCAACTTACACTTCAAATTCAAATTAATTTTCTTTTGCGAAAAAAATTAGATTCCTTTTCAACTTAAATAAATATACATACAAAATAAATGAAAGAAGATATATCAACCTGTTTTAATAGAACAAAAAGTTACATATCTTAAATAAACATACCAAATTACAATAAATCAAGAATACATTGATTTGAATATAGTAATACTTTACTACAAGTCCACAATCATATATTTACAAAGTAAAATTTCTTCAATTGCACCAACGATAAACTGCAATACCTTTCAGTAACCACTAGTTTACAAACAATTTGTCATTTGTTTCTTGAGGATACTGCAATAGATATAAACACATTATAAATTATATATATTTTTTATGTTTATTGTATCTACATATACATAGAAGATACATATGCTCACCACAACAACCGATGAAGTACAACTAGATGTGAACCGTCATCACGGACGAGATCCGAATACAAATACAGATATGTAAGAACACGGATCTGATGAACCAAAACACAGATCTAAAAAAATATTAATTCATAGTCTCTTTTAATCTTGCATTAATTTACTGGTTTGTTGCCACCGTGACTCGCTGTTATTCACCACTAGACCAACACTTCAATTTATTTTCTATAGTGGGAAATAACTTAAATAAATCTTGTTTGTGTGAGTTAGTGAGTACGTGCTGGAGATAATATGTTTGTGGTGGAAAAGATATGTGTGTATATTTATTTATAAGTAAAATGAGAAATTTATAGAGCGGTTATTAGTTATTTTATAGCGCGGTTCACAAAGAACACGCTATATAATTATTTTATGGAGCGGTTCTTTGTTATTTTATAGCACGGTTCACAAACAACACGCTATATAATTCTTTTATGGAGCGGTTCTTTGTTATTTTATTTATTTTTTGTATGATTTTTTAAATTAGTTCTTATGGATGTTCCAAAAGATCACCACTCATTTTTTTTAAACTATACTTTGTTTTTACTTTGGAAACAACCGCTCCATTTTTTTCTATTTGAAACGGTTTATTACTAAACCGTTCTAAAATTACATTTTTTGAAGCGTGTTGTTTTAAACCGCCACAAATAACAGTATTTTTTTGGAGTGGTGTTTACCTAACAGCTACAAATATAAGTAAAACCGCTACAAGTAATGCCATTAAACCGTCCCAAAAAAAATTTAACCCACTTTTTACTGTTTTCACGTAAAACCACTATAACACTGCGCTCTAAATAGTCATTTTTGTACTATTAAACCAAAACCAATCCAAAAACCAAAATAAATTTTTAGCTCTTAACCGAACTAATTTAAAAAACCTAATTATCCGAACCAAATAGTCCAAACCAAATAGTCCGATTACAATTCGATTTATCCAAATAGTAAACACTCCTAACATTTGCAACTTAGATTTTTTATATTAAGGATTCATATTCAATTAACATCATTAATCATATTTCTAGTCAATTAACATTATAACACAAAGATTTGGTGAAACCCTAAGAATCATTAAAGAACATTAATGATTAATTCATCACTTTTAACTTGTTATGTGATTACTACTAAGCTTATAAATACTAATAAACAACAATTCTAACAATTTGAAACCCTAATTTCGTATTTGAAATCGCTAATTTTATCAAACCCATGAAAACCCCAAAATTTAGATTAATCATGGAAAAGAATCACTTACAAAAGATCGGAGATAATGATGAATTAAAGTTTGATTCAAGAGTTGAGACTAATGAATTGAAGATGATGATATGCTCCTATGTTTGGTTCTTCACGATTTTTAACTCTAGAATGTTTTAGAACGGCACACAAATAATACGTACCTATATATATATATATATATATATATATATATATATATATATATATATATATAATTACCTCATTCTCTTTTATTTTACAGTCTGGAACTAGGAAACCATTTATGTTTTCTATTATAACTCATTATTTAACTAACAACACTTCATATTAAATGTATATCTGCGTATGAAATTAAAATCTAAAACTTTGGGGTGTTACAAATGGGTGAAACCGAAAGTGTTACGGGACATTTGCAAATCCGGGAGAAGGTTTAATGCATGTTCAAAGTGTTGTATGGCGTATCCAGGAGGGATTAGAAAGGCCATGGTTGAAAGCAATAATGAGTCAAGAGGACTAGAGAAGATTGCTTAATTGAGGAACACGGTTGGATTCACAAAATTTGCAAAATGGATTCGTGAGAGGAGTAAGTAAATGTGAGATGCAACAAGGAGTGGAGTTATGGAACAATAACAGGGAGATATTGAAGAATCAAGCATGGGTTAACAATTAGGAGGTTGATTGTTGGGCTTAATTGTTCAACCCAAGTTTGATAGTTAACGGACCAAAGAATGGGAGTATTAAAGTTATAGTTAAATAAAGGCTCTGCTGTATTTGTTTTGGGATCTAGGAAACGTGTAGTTAGGGTAGTTATCATATTAGGAGTCGTATTGATTCAGATAGAACTGATTGGTGTGAAACAGCATGTCTGTTCATGGTGTCGTTTGATATAGTATATATACATGTATTTGTAACCGTTTGTAACCAACCCAGATTCAGTTATCAATTAAATATATTTGTTTGGGTTCATCCCTTTGTTTCTTGTTCGTATTACTAATGATGATTGATACATCATGACACATGATGTTTGATATGAGCGATTCTGGAATTGTAAGTATGGCTGTGTTTTACAGGCGATTGTGCTTAAAGTCCAGGTCAGGAGGCAGGTCCATATAAACACAAGTAGTTAGGGGTGTCAAAAGAAACCCGACCCGGTCTGCATCCGAACACTATTGAACCTATTAAATACTAATCGGGGTATACGGGTTTCATTGTTGTTTCTCAATCCTATATCTTTTATACACCGTCAAAAAAAACTAATGTTCATATATTGTTTATATAATTGTCACTGAATTTCAAGATCTAAATAGTTATATTTTCGTGAAATGACTTTGAACTAAATATCAACATCAAAAGGACTGCCATGAATAGAAATGAATGTGATTAAAATATCTGACTAGTGGACATTATGGTGACAAACAAATCTTGTTTTCTAGTACTGTGTTACTAATAATTATGTTCTCTTCCACATTATTATTACAAAAGTATTACAAGTGGTTGAATACTTGTACACATCGATAAAGATCAGATTGACATGTAAGCACACGTGGACAGAATATAACCACTTTATTGCCAGATCAGATCCTAATGTTGCCCTTTTTCAAAGGCCAGTTTCCTTTATTCCGGCCTTTAACCTTCCCGATGAGGTGGTTTATCCCTTTTTGCCACATCAGATTTCTCCTTGGACACTCTTACAAGTTTATTACAGCAGTTAATTACCTAACTTGCACTCTAAAATCAACTGTTGAGATTTCGTGTCATCTTGAACTTAACGGTTGAGATCTTTTAATTTATTCTTTTAAAATCGATGGTTGCAATCTCATATCATCTTGGAGTCTTTGGTATACATCGACGGCAGACTCTGAACAGGACTTATAAGTATAAACATATTAGTATGGTTAACAAAAAGATTATAGTCATTGTTACAAATTAAGTTAAGAATATTAAAAAGTAATACTCCGTAAATCAAATATGTGTCGAATGATGAATGAATTATATACCGTGATCCCAACACATTTTACGTTTTAACCGTTGGACTCGTCACGTAGCTTGTAAATGGTAACAGAAAGTGGTACCACTGCCCACTGGTGTGATGGTAAGGGCTTAAATACTCCAACAAGGCCAAGTAGTTCGAATCTGATCAAATTTTCTGAAAAAAATCTTGAAGGACTAAAGTTGCATGTTTGTAAATACTCCAAGTACTAAAAATGTAAATTAATATCTTCCCAACATGGCTGGCTTTGAGCTGTCTATATAATCATACACCAAACACTCCAAGTAGATCACCGAAAATATTGGAAGGCTCCGTGTATTTCCCATCCCAAATATAAAACGACAATATTAATTAAGAAGATAACTAACCTAAAAAACTGTCTCCACCGTTAAATTATTATTATCCGGCAAGATGTGTAGAAGTCCGGCATCTCCTACTGAATCCGACAATCATTCCTCGGAAACATATATCCAGATTGTAACATCTCGTGGTCGTAAGATCCCGGTGCACGCCAACATTCTGGTAATATATGTCACCTTGATTGATCAATAGTTGTTCAAGCTTTCTTCCGTTCCAGAATTATTATGAAAATGATGACGACAGTCCTGATAGCTGTTTTAAACCATAACATATATGTTTTCAATCTTTTTTCCATTTCATTTTAACTCCAGTTTTCATTTTATTGAAACCGTATGTATCTTAAACTGTGTTTTACTATATATGTCATTCAGGCATCGGCTTCAACGGTGTTCGAAAGTATTATTAATAGACCACGTAAAAATCGGAGCTCGGAGAACACTATTCCGATACTCGGCGTCCCGTGTGACGCCGTGGTGGTCTTCGTTGGATTCCTTCATTCCTACAAGTCAGTTCCCAATTATTTTATTCAATTATTATAATCGTTATATATTTATTTATGTATGTATGTACGTTTCACGTATAAATATATTACATTTAATTACATGTTAGCCGTATAATAAAAGATACACCGTCCAACCTAACTATGATTGAAACGTGGCACATCTGTCACCAATCACTTGTAAATCTTTAGCACTGATATTTTACTATTTTTTATTAAACATTTTATTTCTAAGCCGAAAATATTTATTATAATTATAATTATAAATTAGTATTGACCAAAATGCCCATTTGTAAATAGGTGCACGGAGGAAGATATGGAAAAATACGGGATTCATTTATTGGCGCTATCTCACGTATACCTGGTCCCCCAACTAAAATCACGGTGTACTAAAGCTTTGATCCAACGGTTGACAACTGAGAACGTGACTGATGTACTTCAGCTAGCAAGACTCTGCGATGCACCTGATCTTTACCTCAAATGCATGAAACTCGTGTCTAATAGTTTTAAATCCGTTGCAAAAACTGAAGGCTGGAAATTCCTACACAAAAATGATCCTTTACTTGAACTCGAAATCCTCCAATTCATTGATGAAACCGAATCGGTAAGTAATTTGTAGAATGTTCATAACATAAATTGATAAATAATTGTGTCTAATTTTTTTCGAATTGAAAATGTGTAGAGGAAGAAGAGGAGCAGGCGACATATGAGAGAACAAAATTTGTATTTTCAGCTTAGTGAAGCTATGGATTGTTTGGAACATATTTGTACCGAAGGTTGTATAAGTGTAGGGCCCTACCACAAAGAGCCCTGTAATATCAGGGCTCCGTGTAATAAGTTCTCAATTTGTCAAGGGCTACAACTTACGATACAACATTTTGCGAATTGCAAGAAGAGAGTTAACGGTGGTTGTGTTCGGTGTAAAAGGATGTTGCAGCTTTTTAAACTCCATGCATCCATTTGTGAATTACCCGAATCTACTTGTAAAGTTCCCCTTTGCAGGTAAATAACTCAATTCGAAATTTTAAATTAGTAGAACAAATCTAGATATATGAATCTACTTGTAGGTTTTAGACGAATCGGTGTACCCGAATTTGGGTTCTAGATCGAAAAGAAGATTTTCACATGTGAAGATCGAGTAGGTGGGGAAATTAGGTGCAATAATTTCGATAACGAAGGGCATAGATGTAGGTAGCCATCGTTTTGAATGTGTGAAACTTAAGTATCTTCCTTCCAAAAAAGTAGGGACATGATCAAGAATTTTATTAAATGCTTGATTTAATCTAAAAAATTATTGATCACAAACTATATAATTGGTATAGAAGTAATTTACATATATCGGTAATTAGAAAGGGAACAAACATTGTATTTTCTTTCAGTTTGCGATTGTTATAACTTAATTATAACTTTAACCGGTCTTTTAAACTAATGATCGACTTGACCGTTTTCAGCCGATTCAAGATGAGGATTGGAGAAGAAATGAAGAACAAGAAGGAATCGATACAATGGGAGTTATTAGTAAAAAAAGTTGCATTAGCAAAAGCCACATCATCTTTATTATTATTGCCTAAGCGAAAAAGGATCGAAGAAGGCCCAACAGCAACTTGTAGGGAAGCCAATGATACTCATAGTTATGATTGTGTTATTAGAAATTTAGTTTGTTAATCATAGCAACGAATAATTAGTTGTTTGATTATTTCTATTATTTTCTCAAAAGAAATAGGAATGCATACTTGTATGTGTATATGGGTGTGAAGATATACCATACAAAATTAATTTATATATGTATATGTGTTTGTATCCTTTGTATATCTTAATAAAATTAGTGGATTAAGTTGGAAGGTTAATTATTGTTATTTATTTATTTATTATCATTATCATTATTATTATTTAAATAATTGGAGATGAAGGACCCTCGAACTTATACAACTAATTCGAATTATACAGCCAATTAATCGTGAATTTTAACATATGAAGCAAAACGTAAAATATACTCGAATTATATGAGTATATGTATAGCGAATATGGTTATGATTTGCACTAGTTGATCAGAGAATTTGTTAAAAGACTGATTAAATGTTCACCGTCTGAATTGGACGATTTAGCGTAATAATCAGTGCAGTGAAGCACGACTATCTTGTAAAATCATTTATTTTAATTGTTGTTTGAAGAATGATATGACACATTCTGTTATATTATTTAAAAAAATTCTTATATTATTTGATAGATATATTATTCGATAGATAGAACGTATGTAAAACGTTGATATACTTTACGAATGTTATGTATTTATGAAAGGTGTACGTATAATATTTCATATTCTCATAATATATTGTAGCCGATTTTGTGTGTCGTATAATTTAATAATAATTAAAATATTTTTATAACGTAGTAAACTACTCGTAAAAAGTATATTAGATGGAATATTTGTCTGATTTAACGTCGGGGTTTGTGTTTGCTTTTGAAGGAAGAATCTATATTATCTAAATTAGTTTAATCATATGTGTGACATCTAAATTGGTGTAAACGTGTTAACCAATATAATTAGCATCATAATCAATAGTCGTATGTTTTAAGGAAGGAACATTCTAATCCCTTACCTTTGACTTTGACTTTTCTTTGATCAATTTTTGCACATTTTGCACTATATACTATTTTGATGGTTGCTTATGTCCGCTAAAAATAATTCCATGTATAACTTCAATTTACTAGTAAAAGACCCATGCAATACAGTGGCAAATAATTTAATTCTCGTGGTTGCATTTGAATTGGGAAAAAATTAGAAAGCAAAAACAAAAAAAGTTAAAACGAACAGGTCAAAAGCAAATGTAGGGGGGGGGGGGGGGGGGAATCCTGTAGGCTAGCCATGGAATTGGAAGAGAGTAAAAGAAGGTGAAAGTATAAGGGTAGTATAGTCTTTTCGCTCTGTAAGAGTACCAAAGTAGCGAATAATGAATGTCTAAAATGCATTATATGTAGAAGAGATAGATAACAGTATAATATAGTGTGTGTGTGTATATATATATATATATGGGAAGGATAAGAGGGAAGCTTCAAAATTGGGGTAAGAAGAGAAGCAAACCTCAACCACTCATTTTTTTCCCCTATTCTATATTCATCCACAATACCCATTTAATCAATTTTCATCTAAAATTCCAAATTAAAGCATGTAATTCAAAGATTCATCAACCAAAAATGTTATAAATCTTCGAATTCATCAATCGCAATCATACATGTCTTCAATTCGTCATAATTCGAATTTATCAAAAATTATGAATATTGAAGTAACTTTTGGGTTTTTGAGAAAATTTTGATTTGGCAATGAAAACAGAAAAATTAAACGAATTTGATCGTACAAAACTTATAAACAAGTAATTAATCGAATTATGATTGTCATTCCAACTGAATTTTACATATTGAAAAAAATTCCAGGCCGTTAACATTCATCTGGAAAGCATGTTAATCAAACTTACAACTTAATACTCTTAAATATTCATTTATGATGAATATTAATTTATATATGTTATTATACACAATTGAATGTGATAACATAACATTCATCGTTGTATAATAATGTATATGCGTTAACATTCATCGTAAATGAATGTTAACGTGTTGAAAATATGATTTTGATTAACATACTTTTGAAATTCATGTTAACGATCTGGGAAGGGAATTCAAGTTATTTACAAGTTTGTCACCGCGTTGACTTTTGTGTTGACCAGAATGTGCGACTAAAAATGACTTTCCTCATTTCCTATTTTTTTATTTCCCTATTGATCTTCTAAATCAATAGAAGATAATACAATCACGTTATATATATATGCTGATGTAATACGATCACGTTGACTAATTAGTTTTAAATGATATGATTCTAAATAAGCCTAAGTATTAAATTGAATTAACGAGAACATGATTTATATTTTCTATATATTTCAAAATGCAAATCGATGATTATTCTAAACATTTAGCTTAATTGGGTGCATGCGAAATAGGTGTAGTGACCGGGCCGGGTTCTAGAAGAAATAAAGATGTATTTTCCATGTGAGAAGCAGTTAAAAAGCAAATTAGGTGTGCAATCATTTTTGCTTTTTAGATGATGAACTTCGTTGTTGGAAGTAAATTAAGTAGCTATAGCTTGAGACTGTGTAATTTGTGCTTAATTTAACTGTATATTTTTTTAGCGCAATGTTACAGTTACAAATAAAGTTTACAAACTGATTTATCATTATCATTTTGTAACCAATATTCTGTAAGATCTTTGTAACCAATTTGTTTTCCTGTTTTTTAATCATAAACATAAGATGAAAATCAGTAAGTTGATATGAGACATAATTACAAAGATGAATTTGTGAATGAGAAAAACGTCTACTTTACTATCTTCATAAGAATATATCAATGGGGGAATGCGTAGGTGCAGATTATGTGGGCTGATTAATTCTTCTTCACGGCTTGGGTTAACCGGTCTCTAATATATACCGGGTAATAGTTAAACAAACTGTAATTGCTCCTTTACAAAGACAAAGTCAACAGGGAGAATTTGGTGATTAATTTAAGCTAGCTAAATCCTCTTCGATGATGTCATAGTGTATCTATGTGACCTTTATATGGATTAAAGATGAAGGGTGGAAAAGAGTTGGTTAACAAGTATGAAGAGATTAGATGGGAGTTGGTTGTTGAAAGAATGTGGTGTTAGTAAGCCCACATCGTGTTTATTATCACCAATGTTGGAAGAAGAACCGATAGCTCCGTTAGGGAAAGTAGGAAGCAATTCATAATCATAAAAGTAATCATAGTAAAGGGAAATTGAGTTTACAGAATTTATCTTTGGTATTTTAAACCAATATGTGCAGGAAAAAATGAAAGCGGCGTCCACAACGAACGTTGTAGACGCAAACACTGTTTACAACGTACGTTGTAGACGCAAACACTGTCACGAACATTGTAACGAAGTAGAAGAACTTTGTGCACTGCCTTTCTCCACCTTGAACGGTAATGAGAATGCCTCCGCTCCCCATTATTAGATTAACTTGTATAGAAATTTAGTTAGGTAATCATGGGAGTTATTAGATTAAATATGTGACTTTAATTATTTCTCAAAGGAAATAACGAAACAAACGTGGGTATATAAACCGTGGGGGCACCATTACAATTCAAAATTATTTCTGTATGTATTTGTATCCTCTTTTTTTATGACTTTATCTATTTTATTAATTAATTAATATTAATACTTGTATTTATTTTTTTTTTATTTTTTTTGTTGAGGATAGTGGGTCGGTAGATCATGAATGGTGTTGGCAGGTTTCTAACTTTCTATGCATAGCATGGTGA
The DNA here is from genome assembly GCA_963422505.1 of Pseudognaphalium luteoalbum. NCBI lineage: Eukaryota > Viridiplantae > Streptophyta > Magnoliopsida > Asterales > Asteraceae > Pseudognaphalium > Pseudognaphalium luteoalbum. The sequence goes on along the minus strand of OY730197.1, from coordinate 110,500,001 downwards.
CACGTTGTTTACAGTTGATCGATGATGCTTAAAGTGAGAAGAATTTTAAGATCATACGCTATTTTTTAAATTGTTTATATATAAAAGTATAATTAATTATCAAACCCAACACTAAGTTAATTAAAAAGGTTGATGATTCATACATTACCAAAAATTATGTATGCATCATTAAGTGTGTTTTACACTGTTGTATTGTACAACACCACAAAGCATATTTAGTGATATACAAATATTTTTCTGTGGTGTGCCTCTAAATAAAACTTTGCAATGCTATGTTTATAATTGATTGTTGTATTTGTATCGGGAAACTTCCGATCAACTCTTTTTTAAAATGAAATTTGTAAACTGTATATGTAATTTAATTCAATTACCAATTACTCAAAGCATGACCCACTTAGAGGGTGGATGAGGTGGATAATCTAAAACCTCCGAAATATAGGGGCATCAAACCGTGTGTACACTAAAAAATGTTAACAGGTGTACTTGACGCTATTTCTGCAATAGGATCGCCTTTGTAAAAATTATTACGCAAAAGTGCTAGTGTGGGGCGATCGACTTTGACTCGTTTATATAGTTTACACACTTTTGTATTGTCGCTTCTTACTGCCCTATTTATGTTAATGCACTTCCCAATGATACGTAAACGAGGTATTTCTGGTCCTTTATAGATATAGCATAGATATTCTGAGTTCATCATTTATCATTTGGGGTAGGAACGATAGTATTTTATTGCTACGAGTATGGATTATTGAAAATAATAAGACATGTATTTGGATATTTCCCTTGAACTCGGCAATATTTTTGATTTAGCATCAATAGTTGAAGGGATTTTTCCAAAGAGAAAATGGATTAGGGGAGAGTGTGGTGTGACTCGAACTACTGTTTGGTCTCTGCAGATATGTGCTTTTATTTATCGGCCACATTTGAATTCAAAGGTGTCTTTGTTCCAACCATCATGTAAGCACATAGAGAGGATAGGCCGGTTCACTTGAAGAAAATCTTTTCTATGATCGGATACGAATCATGTTATACATGAGCAGGCTTCATAAGATTTAGTTCACTTAACTTCAAATTGAATTGAATTTAATAGCATATAAATGCATTAATCTCCACTGCATATATTGACACAATCTAGCTAGGATACTGTTGGAATGAAAAAAGGGTCTAAGAAGAATAGAGACTAGGCTATATTAGTAACAAGTAGATCCTTTGTATATGTTGTCTCTAAAATTTATGGTGATAAACACCAATCAAAAGGTCCAGGACAATCCAGAAAGCAATTGATCGTAGATATATTTTAGAAGCCTACTTGGGTAGTATTTGTAAGAATTTCATTTTTTGCATTAGATAGTTTCAACTCCAGAAAAACGAATCAAGTAGAATTTTTATTTTAGTTACGTCAAAATACTTTTCCATGATGCTTTTAAGTCATGTATACAAAAAATGCGAGAAGATAGCTTGCTATTGAGTTAGTTGCTACTTGTCAGTGATCCCTGTTCAACCATAAATGTGGTGCTCTCTAGTATATAACTGGATCTGTCTAGTCTCTTACACAAGTAGTGAGTGATCTCACGGAAAGGCTAGTGCTCAATAAGCAAGACGGGAGTGAGAGGCTAGTGCTTAATAAGCAAGACGGGAGTGAAAGGCTAGTACTAGTGATCTAGTGTATATGTTTGATTGTGTATATGTATGTGAATATACATGTACCTACGATTTGTTTGTTAATTACAAAAGGAAAAATATGTTTTAGTTATTTCAAAGTTTATTGAGCCGTAACAAAAGTATTTTATAAGTTGATATAAGATCTCATTTCGACGATCACTTATATATTTGTTCAGAGCTCCAAGAACTCATAAACGGTGATAAGTCAAAGTCTAATATGTCTAGCTTTTGGGCTCTTAGATCATGAGTTGTTTAATTACAACATTGTATAAAGTAAAACTATAGATATGGCAAATTGGCAATTATATGGGAACATCAATACCTATAAAATATTGATTACGGCAAGTGATCGTGATCTCGGAATTTCAGATATTCTTGTTGATGAAAACAAGAAGAAAACAAAAGACGGCAATACATTACTTTATTTTTGGTATATAAAAGAACATAATATCGTTACGTGTAATTCACACCGGCCTCTCATTTTTTCGTGGAGGACTACGAAATAAACAAATTATGGGCGACAAACCAAAAAACCGACCATACTCATAGTATAAACCTTTTTGTATTAAATAATAATAATAAGCTTAGAATTAAATAATGTGTGTATATATCACCTTTATAATTAAGTATCATATTTCTTATTACTATTATATGCTAACAATATAATTAACGTTTACATCTAACTTTGGGTGCTGCCACTGCACCCTTAAAACAGAGTTAATTATGTCAAGCATTTTAAAAGTCGGTTATCTTTAATTATTGTCCTTACAAGTAATTACAACTCTAATTTGTACTATTTTTGTTATATTATATAATGGGGATGTACTTTTGTAACTTCAAAAATATAATGAAAAAAATGATATATATTGATATAATAATAAATCAAATTAATAAGAGACATGATTGACTCGATTAAATATGCATTTATATAAGCGTATATTATACTTTCTGTCACATATTTACCAATGAGGGGTGTTTATGGACGGTTAACTAGAGGATCGGTTAACCGGATTCCCGGTTCGTCATTTTCTTGAACCTAAACCGAAACCGAAAAGTTTGGTTAATCGGTAATCGGTTTACCGGCTTTTCCGGTTCGGTTATACGGTTAACCAAATTAACCGGTTGTTTATACCTATCATTTAAGATATAAATATCAAAACACAAATACACACACATTTGATGAATATTTGTTATAAATTGAACTCGTTGATCATTTTAACAATAAACATAAAACTTTTCAATTAGGTACAAAACATGAATGCATAAACGTTGAACTAAGTTAGTCACGAAATTAAATATTTAACTACTAGAAATGTAAAAAAATGAAACTTCGTACTAACATAAATACAGAAGTATAAAAATCACATTATAAATTAGAAGATATCTTGTAATAGTTTTATATATCTGGATATAAACACATATTTAAAATAGCAAAATAAAATTTTCGATTTTTCGGTTAACTGATTGAGGCAATATCGTGAACCGAAACCAAAACTAAAAAACCGAAAATACAGCGATTCGGTTAACCGAAACCGAAAAATAAAAAAAATTCAGTTCAGTTAACCGAAATTTCACTACGATTCAACAATATTCGGTTCGGTTTTCCAGTTTCGGATAATTATGAACACCCCTACCAAATGATATCAGACTAGCCTTATAGAAAAGTATATGATATGATGTGGGGAATAAAGTATTTGTGTTTGTTTTAATGAATATACAATAAATGCGTGATTTATAAAAAGTATTTGTTTATGTAGAATAAGAAAGAATTATGTTGTTTGGTTATATATGTCTACGGAGATGTAAGAGTTTAACGGACTTTTAAAAGATTGATCAGATTCTTTTTATGTAAGAAGTATGATCCCCGAAATACAAAGACACATAAATATATATGTTCAAATTTTTTACGGGATAACATTAATTACTTACCTAATATTGTAACGCTCCTATTTAATTTCATTTCCATAAAATAAAACTTTATATATTGATTGATTGAAGTTGACACACATTCAATTTAATGTTAATGTGTGGTATTCATTTCATCTGAAATTAATCTTGACAAAAGAGCTCTAGATCTAAACTCTAATAGTTGTTCAATTTGTGATGATGGTCGAGAAACGAAATTTCATTTTTTTCTTAGAATGTCGGATGGCTAAAGACGTATGAAAATTATCTTTTATGGTGGTCTTTGGATGAGATTACATTGTATTCAAGATGTGGCATGTTCAGACCACAACTCAATTCCGGAGAAAAATCATGCTAAACTTGATGTTGTAGTGCAATCAATTATTTGAATTCTATGGCGTTTTAGAAACAAACTCACGTTTACTTAAAAAAAACTCAATGAGGGATGTCTTAAGTGATGATGTGAAGCTCATTTTTTTCACTTGAATTTTTAGCAAGGCTAATAAGTCAAATTATTAGTTGGATAGATCGGATGTATAATCCAAAATATGTGTAAAACATTTATATTGTGTCGCTCAAAAAAAATGTGTAGTATTTATTTTGTATACATGCTTGATTTGCCATCATAAACGACTTTCATCACCTCTCATGTCCACATTATTTTGTCTCGATAGTCAAATTAAAAATATATATGGACAGCCATAATCAATGTAGAAAAGTAAAGTAGAACAAAATTTGAGATATGGCATTTCACTTGGATAGCGAAAATTAGTAAATTAAAGTGGCTCACACCTTTTATCCATCACTTCTTAATCTTTGTATATACGTGTGCACAAAAATAGGTGAATATAATTAAAAGGGTGATGATAAATCCATTATTATTTTTGATAAATCGTTTTATTTTACATTTGTACACGTACGCCAAGTTGTTTTAGACACATGAGAAAAATCACCAATCAAGCACGATATAAAAAGAGAGAAAACGGATTTCACTATATGTTTGGAAGAAGTTGTATTTTCGTTTATCACTTAATTATCTACTTGCTGGTTGTTCATTAACCATTGAAAAACCAACTACAATATTATGTGCTTCTTAAGCCAACCAATGTGTAGCTTACTATACCGTAACTTATTTATTTATTTTTATTATTTTTTTAAATGATATAGAGGAAAACTAAAGGTTCATATTCGTGTAGCTTTTTGATCATTTAATATTGTACGTATTCAATTATAATGATTTTTTTTTCCAGCCATTCGAATTTTCAATCTCTTTTTTTTGTGTGTGTGTGGGTTGATATAATGATATGGAATGAGTATGATGTCTCGTTTCAAACCTACTTGCCTAGTTGATGTTGTTATATGATTATATCGTATATCGTATATATGTTGACAGTCGCATTAGTTTGGCATACGTACAATGAATTTTGTCTAGTTGGAATATATGTGACAATGTGCTCACTGCTTACGTCTTGTTTACTAGATAAAAACTGAACATCTTAAGAACAAAGCGAAAGTGATTAAACACATTTATAAATAACTGAAAAAGTACTTTTAAAATAATCATGGATGTTGCATATTCTTCGTTCGTGTGATTTCCATGTATACTGAAATGGGAAAAGGACATGCTAATGAAACTCCTTGATTTGAAGCCATAGAGTTATTAAGCCTAAGTTCGTGCTAATGTCTCCCAACATTGTTTAGGGTTTTGAAATTCGGATATTCAAAATTTGGGATATTTACGTCAATCCACATTGTACAATATAATACTTGCATGATTTACGATATATAGATCAATTTTTAGTGCGGCACAAATATATCTCTAATCCCAAATACAAATATGAAACTTTATTTACGATTATAAAAGTTTAATCATGGAAGCCGAAATGCTTGGCCTGTTATAAAAGAGCGTATATCAACTTTTATTGCTTACATATTGGGCCTATAAGAATTTAGCCCAAAGAGCCATTGTATTAAAAATAATGAAGTAGATTGGGGCCGAACTATCTTTCATGGGTTACACAATGGATCACTTAAAATATATGTTTCCAATCTCAAATTCACAAAATTTCTATAAAAATTTCCAACGTATTCTAGTTTTGAAAGCTTTGGAATTATTATTTGCTTGGTGGTTACTTTCAACGTTTAATTCCAATACTCATTTTTTTGCTATAACCGTGACTATAGATAGAGAAAAATATGTATTCCTGACTCATGCTATAGAAAGTTGGTCGTAACGTTTTTAGAAAGGGAGTTGATAAATACAACACCCAAATTGATAGTGATACAATACCAAACTGTATAACGGTTAAAGCAAACAATACAAGTATACAATTGCACAATTGTGATGTATGCAAAAATATTAGTGTTGTATCTATCAGCTCCCTTTTAGAAATCACCACCAGCTAGCAATGTCATCAAATAATCTCTCGTACATGCCATTTTCACCATATCAAGGACCATAATAATACATTCATTCATTATATACTAATACCAAAAATACAATAATGCAATTCATCATGCCTAAAAGTGCACCTTCAAGATACTCCAAGGGCAACTTTTGTAAATTCATCACCGAGTTGACTTTTGACTTTGACCATATCCCAATTTCATCCCTCCACAAATAACAGCTCTATGATCCATCTCCTTTCCCACACAAAAAAAATAGAAAAATGGCTTCCAACGAAAGCAATAATCCAGCACTGGATCCGGATACGGATCACCCGAGCAATCCGGGCCACCAATTAGCCCAATTCGGAGCCGGGTGCTTCTGGGGTGTTGAGCTGGCGTTCCAGCGGGTCGAAGGTGTGGTGAAAACTGAAGTCGGGTACTCTCAAGGTCACGTTCATAACCCGAATTACAATTTGGTTTGCACCGGAACCACCAAACACTCTGAGGTTGTTCGGGTCGAGTTTGACCCGACTGTTTGTCACTACAACAACCTGCTTTCCCTCTTTTGGTCCCGCCATGATCCTACCACCCTCAACCGTCAGGTATTATTTATCTAATTTTTGGGTTTGATTAATTAGGGTTTAGGGGATAAAATGTTATTAAGAATTCAATTGGTGATTACGAATATTTGCAAGCCCTAAAATTTGGACTGTTCTTTCTTGTATGGTTTGATGTTATTAAAGTTAGATACATTTAAAAGAAGTTAACTTTTTTTTTTTCTTTTCTTTTTTCTCTTCATATGGAAAAAGAGGAATTTTGATGCAGTTAGATACTAATACTAATACGTACTAATATGAAATGAAAAGCAAATCTTTAATTATGTGGTAATGTTGTTTAATTTTTAATGTGTTATTGGTATAGCAAGGTGATGTGGGCACACAATATAGATCAGGGATATACTTCTATGATGAAGAACAAGCTCGTTTAGCGAAAGAATCATTGGATGAGAAGCAGAAGACTTTAAAAAACAGGATTGTGACCGAAATTCTTCCAGCCAAAAGATTCTACAGGGCGGAAGAGTACCACCAGCAGTACCTGGAAAAGGGTGGACGTGCGGGTTCTAAACAAAGTGCTGCAAAGGGATGCAACGACCCCATCCGATGCTACGGATAACAAAGTATGTATGCCAAAAGCTAGACTACAATAACAAATCAGACTTATGTTAGTCTGACTGTGTTTCCCTTTTAAATGGTGTAACCCTACAAGTTTGTTGGGTACCTGGTACCTATGAAAAGAAATTTTTATTAGATAATACTACACCATAGTAGTACTATGATTACATTTGATTACATGAAGATGTAAAATGCATAATGGTTAAGGAATAAATACTAAAACTTAAAACAGTATTGAAAGAAAGATTTTTCTAACAAGCAATGTCTTCATGTGTGTGTCTATGTGTGTGTCGGTGTGTGTTTGATATCTTGTAATCTAGAGTTCATCTCTGAGAGATGATGTGTCAGATGATTTGGGGTTGTTGGCATTTTTCTTGATAGGATAAGAAGCCTCCATTGCTATTCCACAAAGTCCTCGTTTATCTGATATTCCTCGTTCCATCCTAATGTATCCTTTTTCTCCCCATTCAGTTCCCCATGAGTTCTTCACGATCCAATATTTAGTTCCATCAAGAGTTGTACCGTATCCCACGGCTGCTACTCCGTGATCTAAGTTTGTTCCGCACTGTCCGTTAAAAACTCCCTGTTACATCATAAAAAAGCGAACTCATTTATACGTCTAAACATTTGATAAAATGATGTTGTTTTAGGTATCAAGAATATTTGTGTGTACCTCTTTATAGAACTGGAAATCGGAACCTTCAGCATCAATGGCAACAGCACAAGGCTGGTTAGCTACTGCTTTCATTAGTGCATCCTCATTATTTGCAGGTACATCCTCATGTCCATCAATTGATACCACTGGTGTATTCTCCTAACAAGAAAAGGTCAAATATTAGACATGTTGATTTCCAGAAGTAGGTTATGCTTTATAAGCGGCAATTTAGAGCTATATACATGTGATTTAGTCGATCCTTGTTACTATTAATTTCATATGTGTCAAACTAGTAAACTTAAGAATTTTTTCTCTTATTCTTTCAACATGGAACATACTAGATGGGTTGAAAAGGGTTAAAAGCCGCAAAATTGTACTTTAATACATAAAAATTCCTAATTTGGTTTATTCCAAAGGTTAGCATCAATTTTTGTAATCATATTTTACAAAACATATATTTTTTTAATATATTTTAACTCACCCTGCCTCAAAAATTACATGTTTTGACCCGTACCATTTTGACATATTACTCGATACACCCATCTTATATGTTTCTAAAAAGATTGTACCTTTTTAGAATCGCATCGCCCATCTGCAGCTGTGTAAGGATAAGTCTCCTCCTTAGTTAGACCTCCTTTCTTTTTAATAAAGTCGAAAGCCAAATCCATTAGCCCTCCATTACACCCTTGGTTTTCGGAAGTGTCACAATCGATAAGTTCTTGCTCTGATAATGACACTAGCTCGTTGGTTTTGATCTGGTTTACACCTTCAACTGCCACCACGGTTGAAAACGCCCAACAACTTCCTGTAATACAACATAAAAAACATTGATTAATACCCCATAAGAAACTGTACTCAATGAATGCCCGGTTGTACTATCGAGTAAAGATTTACCGCATTGTCCTTGATCCTTGACAGGGGTGACAGCCCCTTTCTTTCTCCAATCAACAGAACTAGGGACACGGTCAACATTAGCATACATAAACGTCTTGTTGCCAATTCGATCTCCTTGAAGCATCCTATGATGATGAATTTTTGAACCTGCATATATACTTCTGAACTCATGGTTAGTCATGTCAGCAAACTTGTTAAGTTGCAACTTATAAGGCTTGTCCATCTTGTTAGTTTCATGAACATGTTGCACATTGGCTTTAAAAACATTGAACCGCTTTTTCTTCTCTTGGTGGTGTGTAGCCACTTTGTGGTGACTCCTCCATCGCTCGTACATCTCCCACAAACTATCCTCGCTTTCAAGCTCCTTCTCATGATAATCGAAGCTCCATGCAACGCCTAAAACCAACGCTAAAGAAAGAGAAACTAAAAGAAACTTGCTAATCGCCATTTCGTTAAATTCTTGTTGTTGTTTTGTTGATGGGATTTGGATAAAGATGATGAAAGTTGAGAACTTGAAGGGTGGTATATATAGGGCAAAGATTTAGGAGTAAATTACAATGAGTACAAGATTGATCTTGAAATGGTACAAGTTGATAAAGACCAAAGAGTGGATGAAAAGGTTCCTTATGGGGATGAACAACCCATTAAGGTTCAATAATGAAAGGTGAGAAGAATGTGTGTAATATTAAAATTAAAGAAGAAAAAATATGTAAAAAAGTTGCAAAATTTAAGGGATAAGAACTGATTTCGGGTAGTGAATTAATGATGGTTGAGTAAAGCAATTGAAGGGGTGGTGAGAAACTGAAAATATGTTGATTTTAATCTATACTGGTGTGATGTATGCATGGTATACACGTTATGGGGATACAAATTGAGGAAAAGCGACAAATCATATCGGTTTCTTTGTTGTGCACTTTTCGTTTTTCTTGTTCAAAATGCTATTTTTAGTGTTTTTTGGGTTGCTTTAATGTTAAATCAAGTTGTTGATACTTTTCAAGCGTAAAACCAGAAAAAATTTATGTCTAATGTTTTCTTTTTTTCCCTAAAAAGGATGGTGCTTTTCTCTTCCTAAAAATTTCTTAAATGCAATAATAGCTTGTTTAAGATGTATGAAAATTTATACGTTGTAATGTTGTATTGTATCGTTTGGAAAGTAGGGAGTTAAGGAAAGCGTCTATTTAAAGTCGTCGAACCATAGAACCATACCGAACCGAAAGGTTAAAAGTTAACCGGCTAATGTGATTCACTTTCGGTTTGAGAATTTGGTGATCGTTTGGATTCTTATTTTGTACTATTACAAGAGGTAGATTTACGTATGCATATATATATTGAATATATAAACTCTTATAATGAGTATAGTACTAACTGAATTCCCATAGAAGGTATTTATTCATTGTTTTTTATGTAATTTATTATACTTTTACCTTCCTACCATCTATTTATATGGGGGATCACGTAACAATCTTAAATGTTAATATGTCAACAAAAGTACTGCCCAAAATACGATGAACATACAATTAATACGATATACAATATGAATATTAGACCTTAATTCGCTACATTTTAAAGCATTGAGCATACAAAAGTAATCAACGCGAACCAACAATCTATTGAACCCAAAAAATCGTTACTTTATTTATTTATTTTATCGAACGGATTTTTGACTTACCAGGATGATCAATCACTAGGTAACCTATCAATCAATATATTGTGATTTTACATTTCATTCCAGACATATATGTGTAGTCCTTCGTACCAGAATAGTTGTCCCTTTACAATTGATATATATTTTTGTTGTTATGTCAGATAGATTGATGAATATCAAATTTTGAAGTTACTGCAAGTTAAATGAATTGAGAGAATCAAATGAGCATAAATTAAAGAGTTCATAATTTCTACTGTAATAGTTATATCATCATGATAATAATTAAGTAGACAATTTCAAACAAACGAAAATAGTATCATGGAGTTAGTGGATTATTATAATGGGACGAATGGAGCATAATTAATAAGTGTGTTAGAGTGGCAAAATAGTTATTAACTTACATAACATCAAAATCATCATTTGAGAGTTATTTCTATTTGATATTTGTTCATTTCCTGTAACTGGCTAATTTCGTTGCTTATTTCAGTTTTGGTGCTAGTGATATAAAGATGATTAGTATAGAACATTAAATTAATATTGTTATTGAATCAAACTATTAATACGAGTTATTATTAGGTTAATTACTGGCGATCCACATATGAACTCGTCAGATTGAGTATGTCGCCCAAAATCTTCTTGTAACACTTTTCTTATTATGTCATATTTGCATAATAAGTGTGTTAAACGTTATTTTAAGATTATTTTGATTTTTTCCTTTTTCAATCTAACTTAAATTAATGTTCACATATGATTGAAGTTAATCACATATGAACAAACACCTAATCTAGTAGTTCTTAAAATTTTCTACTTTTAATGGGTTCTTCACTGATGAACTTATAACTCCAATTTAATGGTTGAAGGGTCACCTTTGTTCATTTTTCAATAGTCCACGAATAATTCTGACCCACAACCTTATTTGTTTTGAAGTTTATATTCGTGGACGTTCAAACCCACAAGTACACAACATAACTTTTAGGGATATTTTTTTTCAACGGAAGAGCAATGAAGAGAATGACAATCGACATAGTAGCCACGTGGTAATTATGTTTTGTAGACACGTATATTTAAATCATAACTTCACATCGGGATATTTCTTTTTAGCAGATCCTATGTAAGATTAAGATCGTTTTCATTCACGAGGATCGTAAAATCGTAAGATCTTAACATCGGGATCTTAACAACTATGAATTCAACATGCTAAGATTCTATTTTAAGGTTAGTGAAAGGGCATAAATCTATAGGGGGTAACTAACTAGGTTATTTCTTTTTAGAGTTGTAAATCTTGTTGGACAAGTAGAAGCAACCTTGTTGATAATAATCATTAATCAATCCTAATCAATCACCTAATTCTATTCAAGTTTTTCTTCACCTATCCTTAGACTGCTCATCTAACGCTTCATTGATTGGACGATGCTTGAATTGGATGGAATCTTTAGTTTGTTAATTATATCGTTTGAATGGCAGTTTGGAAGCGTAAGTATGTACACTATCTCAAAGATTCATAGATTCAATAGATACCATGGGCCTACTTGACTTAATTAGTTTGCCTTCTAAAGTTCTAATGATAATGATACCTTGGATGCAGAATCTGATAAAATTAATCCATATTCGTTCTTTTATCGTTATATTATGAACCAATAACATGCCTGTTTGAATGTATAATGTTTGTTTTGAATAAGTCGTGAGCAAATAGCTATATTTTGTTATAATAGCTGGATAAACCGACTTAATAACATTACTGATAATTAGCAATTTAAGTATTTGTAATGGCGGTTATGTCAATTGTCAAATGTTTTGTAAAAGTCGTAACTTAATATAAAAATTAATATTTTTGGATTTATATGGGTTTAAGTCACAGATCGTCAATGTATTCTCCTTTTGTTTCGAGATCACCAATCAACTGGTTTTATTACTAGAATCACGAACATACTTGTTAATTTCGTTTTGAGGTCACCAATGTACTTTTACATACGGGTTTGAGATCACCAACATACTTGTTAGTACAAATTTAAGATCACCAATAAAATTTACAAAGAATTTCATTTTTTTAAAGTACGTTGATAATCCTGGTAATAAAGCCGGTTGATTGGTGCCAGCATGATGAAAGAACTTTTAAATATAATGTTGATGGGTCCGCTAAGGGTAAACCTGGTTTGACGAGTATTAGTGGTTTGCTTAGAAATAATTAAAGTGTTGTTTCGACTCCGTTTTCTGTTCCAGTTGGGGTTGTGGATTCTAATGTAGCTGAAGTGTTAGTGTAACATCCTCCTTATTGGTCTGGTAATTCTTCTATTTAATTGATTATTTAATTGTTTTAGGAATTACCTGATATTATTTGTTTTACTGTGAAACTTAAATAAATAGATCATAGGATTTATTGTGAATAGAGAAATATTATTTGTTTTAAATTAATCTAGTTGACGGTAAAATAAAATAATATTCTCGCAGATAGTTTTTAGGTTCCAGATAATAGGTTTAGAAGGAGATAAAAATTTAAACAATTAAACAGTAAGTCGGTTTGGAAGCCGACCTTAATACCCCTTTTGATTTCAAGTTTTCTTTATTTTTTCAATTGGCAAACACTCTCCAAATCAAGAAACCATAACTTTGAAATCACAAACCTTTGTGTGATTTTGATTACTAGCATCCATTCCATCACCTCCATCTTGTTTATCTTCTTCATCATCAAGAAAAGTGAGTTTAGTATTGAGTTATATAATTGGGTTTTAGTTTTTAGAATGGATTTTAGGAGTTATTGAGTTATACTCGAAATTGAAGCTTGGTTTCGATGTTATAATGATTACCTGAAGTGTTAGATGTATTTAGGAACCTGAAACTAAGTTTGTTTGTGTTAAATTCGAGTTTTTATGAAAACTGCAGCAAAGTTCGCAGTCTCAGTTCGTCTTGCGAACTGAGATGTCGCGGTGCGAACCGAGATCTTGCGAACTGAGTTTTTGCTTTGCGAATCGAGTTCTGCGAACCGAGTCGCTGCGATTCCAGTTGAACTTGCAAAGCGAGTTGAACTTGCAAAGCGAGTTGAATCGCTGTGCGAACTGAGATTTATGCGCTGCGAACCGAGTTGACCTGCGAACTGAGATTTTAAAAATTTTTGTTTTTGCAAATTTTGAAAATGCGCAAGTCTTTTCAGGGTAACGGACATGTGACAATTTCATTAACTTGGATTGGATTGAAATTCGCATGGTCACTCGGAAACAACCTAATGATCCAGGCTCTATTTTAAGAGCCTAGGCAGTTTTTGGCAATTCGGGGTCATCTAGGGGCTGAAAATGTCATTTTTCAGTTTTTAAAAGTCATTTCGGGATTTTCTGAATTCATTTATGATTGAATTTCTGTTTGCCTAGACTTCAGGGATTACCTGATTGGATAAATATGCTATGATGATGATTATGAAACGAATTACTAACTTATATTTGATTTTCTGTTTCAAATCAACCTAAGACTCAGTGATATAAGAATCCTAAGTGTGGAGACGTCATAAGTATCGATGAGTGGATTTGGAACTCACTGTTTGATTTAGTTGTAACTGTTTAGTTGCAACAAGTAAACGTAGATTTGATTATTTGACTGTTTAGTCTGTGTTATTGATTATAAATCTACGTGCTATGTGGCCTCTGTGCACCAATATATTGAGGTTAACGTGTTAGTTGGGCTAGTTGGTTATTGTGTGAATTACACATGGTTTTGATTCATTTGTTGTGTGAAGAACTTGTGTTTGATTATATAACCATTAGTTATCTGTCTTGTCCGTTATGGCCATACGGATATGTAAGATAAGTGTTCTTGAACAATCCCCGGGTATTATGATATCTCAAGAACCACCGATCCTCATTGAAAGAATATGTGTTTACAATTATTTGGTGTAAACAAGTTGTTAAGCTAAGTTGAATTGTGGGTGACGAATTCATTCACTTAGCTTCGTGCTAATCCCTCATATTACTTCCTGCAGGTTTCGTAAATTATGTGGGTGGTCAGGAAGTGATGCTTTTGGAAGCAGGAAATGTTTGACGAAGTGCTAACTCTGATATGGTTTTTGATAACCTGATTTTGGAATTATATAACACCATGTTTTGTGTTGTACATATACTGTGGTTCTAATAGTGTAAAATTATTTTATATCAAAGTTTAAACAACTCATGTACATTATGTTAGTGGATAGTAATAAAGTATGTTTTCTTATACACTTCCGACTAAATAATATATAATATTCCAGTATAGAATGAGGAGTGTTATAGTTAGCCATCAAAGAAGCATGTGTAATGTTGGCGAAGAATGAGGAGCTTAATTCAAGTAATATCATTATTGAAAGTGATTCTCCCAATGTTGTTGTGTGGGTTCAAAAGTATTCTGGAAGGCCTTGGAGGTTGTTGTCCAACTTTTCTGAGATTGATGCTAATTAATCAATTAATTCAAGAAGATCGGTCGTTCATGTTAAGAGAGATTGTAATTCTGATGCTGATAAGCTGGCTAAGGATGGAGTTTCTCGAGCTTCTCCGTTAGTAATTTGGATGCCTGGTTAGGATAGGTTGTCATTTCGCTTAGAAAGTATGTTGTTTGTCTGGTTGATGCTAGAGTGGTGATATGTTGTTTTTGTTGAGCAGTCCTTGCCATATCGCTTCGTCTGTACTCCCGTTACCAGCAATCAATATATATATATATATATATATATATATATATATATATATATATATATATATATTATAGACTATTTAATAAAAGGTTGATTGGTGACTTCGGAACAAAAAGAAAAGTATGTTGACGAGCAATGACTTAAACCTTTTTCTATTAAGTCAATAACAAATACACCGAATGACAAAGCAACTTGAGCTCTATAGTCACCAAGTGCACTAAATTTGTATGATCTAATAGTTTAGTTCAAATAAAGAACTATATATAATGGCTAAATTAGTAATGCCTGCTTTATTTAAAGTGCTATCTTATTATTTTGGGATGCCAATATGTTTTGTCGAGTTTCTGAGAACACATTATAACATTTGATAATATAGGTTTTTGGCAAATCATAAATAATAAACAAAAATACAAAATAACAAGAACACAGCCGTAAAAAAAATGATAAAATGACAGTAACAAAAGGGGATATTTCCTTTTAGGGGTTGATATTTACACGTAAAATTGATAGATGCACCATTAGTGTATTACTTCTATGCTATCAATGCATGTAATACAATTTATCAATGTAGAGTCTATAGTAAACAGCTAAGCGGAGTAGGTTTTTCATTTTCATATTATTCGGAGAGGGTGAGTATTTTTGCTCAGATATACACGACCTAATCGGGGTATCCCGTGACCATTTCCGACCACCCTGGCCACCCCAAGATGTACAACTAATGAGGTTTGATTTTGAGACCTCTTATGAGGATTATAAGACATCAATCAATAGACCATATTGGTAATGACTGATGCACAATCTATAGTGATGTATGATATTAATTGTGTAAATATCACCACTCTACTTTTTATCTTCGAAAATGAAAAAAACGTGGATGGGAATTATGCCTAATAATGCCTAATGTTAGCAATTTGCAATTATTATGCCAAATTTGCCACTAGTTAATTCTCTTTCCGAGCCAAATGTTTGCAATGTGCAATTAAAAGGAGAAAACACAATTGTTAAAAATGACATTTTCATCCATAGCAAAAAGGCAATGTTCTTTTCATTGCACGGTTTGCACCAAAGGAAGAAAACGTGTATCTTACATAATTGGGCTTGATAATTATGAAGGTAAGCCCATTATTGAACCTAAATTTGCAACTAATTAATTTCTCATTCCGGGCCAAATATTTGGAATTTGCAATTAAATTATAATAATCATATTTCTTAATAATACGGAGCAAAGTTGTCAAGATCGCTATCCTGATCGTAGGATAATATGATGCAGATCGGAGTAAGATCTTTTAGGAGGTAGAATCGGAGTAGTTTTCGTATGATCGATAGTAAGATCGTTGAACGATCCAATCCTACAAATGAGCTAATTTTTTTTAATTTTTATTTTACAATTGGGCTTGTGAGGCTCATAAGTAGTCCGTCCAAATCCTATCTCAAAGCTTACCGTGTATTTGTTTCCAAATTCAATTTTCCCATTTAGTATCAAATTAACCTAAGAAAAGGTTCTTATGCTCTCAAACTTTGGTGCAATTGTACTATGCCAATATCTTTTGTTGTAGTACGTTTATAGTCTTAGAAATATATGTTGACAAATTGCATCACTTTTGTAATATAAAATTTTTAATGTTAGATTAATTTCTCTAATTGTAGTTTTCTACAAGAATTTAGATATCTTTGAATAAAAAATGATATTTTGGTAGAATCTACGATCCCGATCTTGCAAAGAAAAAACGATCTTACGTAGGATCCGATTCTGACAACCTTGATACGTAGTAATAATTTAGTCGCTCTTTCGTGTTAGGCTTTTTGTTCATTCCCCATAAAACCAAGGATCCAACAAATGCCATGTAATTCCAATTCTAAACTCACTTGATCAAACTTTTTTATTAAGTGGAAGATTAGAGGAGCAGACGATGGTTGATTTTTGTGATTTTTGTAATCAACTATCCTGATTCACAATACTCTATTTTATGTGCACACTACCTCAACATATTTGAAATGTTGATCACATAAATCAACAGCTAAAATCGCAAACCCTTCATTCCCTTCAAAATGTAACTATCATTTAAAACCTCGCCCTTTTTATCGACCTATATATGGCATTCAGCTTTTAATTCATTTACGGAGTATATACCGAATAATATGTTTGGAACATTTGAGATGTTACGTAGCTAATAATGTGATGATGGTCGATATTTGTGCCTTATGTGTCTGATCATTAAAACTTTTTATTGTTGTGGTGAAAAACTAAAAGTCGACATTTGTGCCTTATATATCTGGATCCTATTTTTCAGAAAAAGAAATTATAACATTCTTTGGATCATGGATTTCTTCTTCTAATAATGAATCTTCTTGACTCATCACTTTTGTGCATCTTTGCGATATGATTAGACTTATGCGCCATAACGAGATCAACGAACTAGGTTGAGATATACCTAACCCGTAACTTTTGATTGTGGAGAGACGTTTATAGTTTACGTGTAACGTACTATAAAAAGATAAAGATAAACATTCTAACCAAGGTTATGTTATATGGGAGCTTATGTATACATACATGGGAAAGTGTCTTTTAATCTTAATGATATAAAACCATGAATTCATGCCCTTCGAGTAATATTGCAAGAAGAAAGTGAAAGCTCATATTGGATCGAAATGGGAATGAGAAAAGGTTAAAGATTAGGATAGTTTCCAGTTAACTTATTGTTGATGGACTTGATAGAGCTTTTGGTTGTAATTTGTGATGGTGGATGAATACATAGTCGTGCAAGTGTGCAACAGATCCTGGGGATGTTCAAGTTGGTATCGAAGTTATATATTTAGAGGCGGCCACTGCAACCGTATATATATCAAAATGGGTCAATTCTGATTGTGTTTTATTAATAACAGGTTATGAGACAAGTAGAAATAAAAAACCTAGCTAATGATGAAACATATCATAACTTGCTATTTGAATGTTAGGCTAAAAGCCTAAAATGAAGTACTGAATATATACATAAGTGTAAATAGTAAAACTTATTATGCAAGGCATCCTCGCCCATTTTGAAAAGGACGAAACAGTTCTTTTGATCCATTGCCCAAGTACCTGACGTCCCAACCCACCCATTTTGCCACCTCTAATCTCCATCAGCAAACTTTCATGAGCTAATTATAAGTGCTTCCTAAGTTCATGACCTTAGGGGTTATAGACCTTAGCCATAGTTTGCAAATAGAAGAGATTATACATTCTTTCCTCTTAAATTTTATAGCCAATGACATGGCAACTTATATGGTTGCGGAATGAGCTATAAATACGAGTTACTTGAACAATGAAGTCATTGGATGCATAGAGTAGAAACTTTTACGGTTTGCTACATACAGATATACAATTAATTTTGTTCAATCTCCGATGCATTTTACGACACTTGAATCTTTTCTATATAAGAAATTGACATGACCTTCATTACAAGCTTAAGACTGTGTTTGGGTGTGCTTTTTCAAAGTGATTATCGCCAACTAAACAATCTGATCCAACTAATCCGGTGCTTACAGCCATCTCAATGATATGTAATTCTGTCATCACAATATTTAATGTATGTTTCTTTGAACTAAATACATAAATATGCATTCGACTATAGAGAGACATCTTTCCAAAGGACACGTCTAACCTCTGGTATACCATACTTCACCACGTACATATGATTCCATTCCTGCCCGATGTGGCTAAAGGTTTCCAAAGACCACTCCAAGAACAACATAGTACAGACCGTGTATTCCTTTAGAACGCTCACTATATTACCTTTGGATATTGAACAGACATGAACCGACCCATCAGCAGATCCTGCAGCGAAATAATTGTCATCTGCACTAATACAAGATCTGCTCCAATTAGATGCAACTTTATTCTCAATTGTATGCAGCGTCCCACAAACTTCAAAAGTCCTAATATCTAATAAATTGTGAAAGTTATCTCTCCCGCTCGTTAATATCATAATCCCTTTTCTAGACAGAGAAACAGATGTAACTGCAAGCGCATGTGCAGCCACCTCACTCAATAACTTGTACATCCCATAACCTAAGGTGTCCATCAACATGACCCGAGAAAATAGTCAGCCCGTCTGGACTGAAAGAAATGGCATTGCAGTTACTTGGAAATATAATAGTGTTGATGCAGTAACCTTTGGTCAAATCCCACAGTTTGAAGGTTCCGTGACTTCGGTCATAAGCTGAATTCACAGTGTGGTTGAGGATCGGCTAGCATCGACTGCACATACCTTATCTAAATGGCCTGTGAGAGTATGGCGAACTCGACCCGAATTTGCATCCCATACATAGAGATTATTCGAGCTACTGGCTTTAATTATGCATCTGTTATCATACGTCATGGCAAGATCAAGAACCGAGCCTAAACAACCATGATAAGTTCTAGTTAGTGAGCCAGTGTTTGTGTCCCATATTTTGACTTTTTGGTCCTGACCACCACTGATTAATTTCCCAGAACTGTTGTCGAAAATTATGGATGCACAACCACCTTCATGAGCCATGATCCTGTGCCAACATGTTTTAGGTACACTCGATTCTAGAAGGTGTTCAGCGCCTTCTTCGCTTTGGCGGACCACACCATCAACTTGCTGTCTGGCGAGTTGCTCCAGACCACGGGCCTTTAGCTTACCAAGCATGTCTTCATATAGAGCCTTAAGCTGATGAAACAAGATAATATGTTAATGTCATACAGAAATATGTTAGGTTGCGTAATAGGTCAAACGGGTCTGGATGTTTGTGTCATGTTGACCGACAATTTGTTTCATTTTCTTTTTGAATTCTGAGATAACAGATCTGATAGCGTAAAAGCTTAAAAAGTATCAAACTCTCTAGAATGGCGATATAATGGCTTTTTAGTATCAAAAGGCTTATAATTTCTCCTAAATTGTGTCATTCCAAAAGGTTATATTATTACTCCGTTATCTTTTTATAATATAGCTTATGCAATCATATTTATTACCTTGATTTGGTTATCACTTCTATTGAATGAAAAGGGGGGAAAAGGTGCAGCGGGTAAACACAACACGATCCTGCCCATATTGAACTGCAATTTTTTATGCAGTTTTTGAAATTTTTATCCCATCTGACACCCATTTGGAAATGTTTATTGTTGTTGATCGAGCCGGTTTTTCTATTTAGGCCAAAGAATTAACAAGAATGAAATAAACACACATAAATATTGCTGGTTGGCCCATTTTAGATTAGAAATTACTTGCAAAAAGATAACAATGGCAGAGTAGCAGACATAAATACAATGTTAGTAACATAAACTTGCACCTCGTTAAGGCGTTCAGAATCCTTCAGTTTCTGCAAATTCCACCTGTCGACAACTGTCTTTTTTTCAGCTTCCACATTGTTATCTTTCGCTCTCATCTCTTCATATTGAGCTCTGAGGTCCTGATTCTCACCAATAGCCCTCTAGTCTTTTCTTCCAAAAGCACTATCAAACGAGAACACTCATCCCTACATAATAACTCCGAGATTTTTGGTTAAACCTCCCTCAACTAATAATCCATGTGGTTTTTTATAACCCATAGAAAGGGAGAAATCGAACCTTTCTTGAGAAAGCTCGTTTTCAAGACTAGAAATTAACATTTCTTTATCTTTAAAATAAAGCTTTAGAAGCTCGGGATTCTTCAACTTCTACAACAAGCTGCTCAGATAATTGTGCTTGAGCTTTATAACATTGTTGAAGTTCTGTTTCAAGCATTTCCGCCTTTTCCTTCCACTCCAATCCCTTCATGTTGCATATCATAAGCTCGATAACTTCCATTACAAGAAACTCTAATATAAAAATGTGGCAAAATAAGTATCACGTATAAGTAAAGTACAATTGAAAACGTCGTTTGCATGTAAAATGAGACTGAATTGTATGTTTACATTAAGGGTAAAATAATGAGAACCTGAGAAGCAATAGGTTTTGATATAGTTGTAAACGCAGGTGAATGAGCTCCTTCTTCCGCCAAATGCCGCTTTCTAGGAGCTCACATTGCATGTTTTATTGCTTTTATCGTGTTTTCATCCTCAGCCCTACATTATGAAATCAATCTTTCATAGTTTCAGAGGAATAAGTAAAGCATACTTTGTCATCTACATGATATTTTGTAAGGATTCAAAATATATAGCCACATGATAATGATAATACTGATAATAGAATGATATGTTTGCGCAAAACCTAAAACTGAATGATAACCTACGTCACCACTTCCTTGATGAAAACATCTCTTTTTTTACAGGAAAGACAAACCTACAACCTATATGAAATGGTAGTGTACGTTTTGTTTCAATTGAAGCCGTGTGATCACCATCATCAGTTCCTTGAATGAAAAAATATTATATAGATGTAATGATTACGTCAAATAACAGTGTTGCCATGCGAATAACCATCCCAAAAAACGTGTTTTTGCGGACACGATGACCCAAAACAGGAAATCTTGTGGATCTTGAGCTGGATGTGATTAAGTGATACCTGGCCAGATTACCCAGCCCGTAACCGTTTATTGTAGCATACCAAACCCAATAGCATATATAGTACGTAGTATAATTATTTTCACAGGGCTCAACTGGTTTAAATATGGTTTGATTTGATAGCAGGTTCAAGGGCTCAACTGGTTTAAATAGTTCAAATGCAAGTCCGAGTAGTGTGTACCAATAGTCGTCACTGCCCTTTCAAGCCTCATCTTGAGCTAGTTTCAAAACCGGGGTCAAACCTAAAGAACGCTCTAAAAGCAGTTTCAAACCGGGTTCAAACCTAAAGAACGCTCTAAAAGCAGGTTTGGTTTGCTATACATGAATATTGCACAAAGTTGATTACATTTCAAATTTTCATCAACATCCAACTTGAACTAGTACATCATTTTAAAACTCAACTAAGTAACAACTTTCCACAAACAAAAATACACAAATTAAACCCCACCACCACTTTACAATCTTTACATAACTAGTTACGAATTCTATCGATACAATCCACACTCATTCTGGGCCATTCAGATTTCATATCAGTACTTATTCGAGGCTTCTCAATGTATTCCACACTCCTTCGAGATCTTTCCATATGCTCATAAGGTATTCTCAGTTTTCCTATTTTGTCATCAATCTGATCGAACTTGAATTCGTGTAGTTCACTAATAAAGTCCAAGTGTTCCATTTTGTTCGTACTTTTTCGTGGAGCTTCGAAACAATCGGTACTCTTCCTCCTGCTGGAATGGTTGTGGTTGTGGTGGTGGTGGTGGTGGGAGGTGGTGGTGGTAGATTGGTCCACGCTTTTTCTTGAATTGTTGGTCCTACGTGATGAGAGCGGCTTTTCAATGTTGGAGATGAATTTCTTTAGGTGTTTGATGTATTCTGGATAGAGTTCAAGGTTACAGTGTTTTCCGCCTTTGATCCATAAGGGTTCGTATTTCTCTTGGCTTAGTTCCCAGAGTGTTTTCCCATGAGAACAATCAACAACCTCATCGGAAGTTCCCTGCACGTTTTCAACATGATGATGGTCAAGTCAAAGTCAAACCAAGAATGAAATCCCCGTAGTCACATGTTCCTTTTCTTCATACCATGAAAGACAAAAATGAGAAAAAAGATTCTGAATTTTGATGCTAAAAAACAAGATGAGGACTCAATGACTTATGGACAAACTTTGACTTTTTGGTCTAATTTGGATTTCTTTCATCACCTAAAACACTGATAGTGACTTCCTAACAAATTCTTTAGGAGTTTTTAATTGCAGTAGTAAACCGATACTTTGCTTCCCCTCAATTTGAGTGTCTTTATTTCCAACAATTTCAGATTTCAAAAATTTAAGAAAATGTCTACTATAAATTTGTGAGCTCCAAATTTATGTGTGAGAAATGAGAATAAGTTAATACGCGGAATTGTTTCCCATTGTTTAACTGACTCGCAAAATGGGAAAAAATGAAAATCAGGATGGTCAATCATGTGTGTAAACTGCTAAAAATCCAATATTTATTACGGCAACATCTAAGCTATCACAGATAATTATGGGCAAATTAACCTCAACCTTCCTTATTAGAAGGAAACAAAGAAGAATTGAAGGATAGAGAAGTGCTGCTTACATGGATGACGAGAACAGGGCACTTCACAAATTGAATTTTGTCAATGTTCTGCATATTACATTAATAACAAATCAGATCATGTGTGCATAAGAAATAAGATGCAAATAACCAATCAGTAAAATGAAGTAAGACTAATGAGTACTTGCCTTATAAATGTCAAACCAATATGTGTGCTTAACAGGATACATTACTCTCAAGCCCGATAATATAGGACTATGCAAAACAACAGCTCTTAATCGAGGTAACCGAGCAGCAAGATTCACAGTGGGCCCACTACCAACAGATTGACCATATAGAATGATATCCTCTTGCTTCATATTGTAACTCTCTTCCAAACACTTGTATGCAGCTTCAATATCTGCATACGTGTTGTGCTCACTTGGCTGCGGAAACATAGCATATGGTTAACATTTTAGATTCACTCTTATTAAAAACTATAACAATACTTATACAGAAGTTCAAACGTTTATGCACCTTTCCGGTCGACTGCCCGTATCCAGAGTAATCATACCTACACAAACACACAACACTTAAATTTTGTAAGATATACAAAAAAGGTAGGATGATTGAACATTCGACGTCTATGAAGAATCACATATTCTAACGTCAACAAATTCTTGGAAACCGCCATGTAGGTAGGTTGACATACCTAACCAAGGTGTATATACAGGTCAAATTCATAAACTTAAAAGTTAAAACCACTATCCCCGGTATCAAGTGGATTTTGATTTGACCAAATTTAACAACACTAATGTTCAAACCTTTTTAATCAATTCCTAAAAGTGGTTCAACCCCCAAAATTTATCATTACTTTCCCTTAATTAATTCTACACTACATATAAAAAAGATCAATTTTTTAAGTGTGATTTAAGCCCATTTAACAACCCATCAACAATACTTCATGGCAGGTCAAATTCTACTCTGTATCATCCAATTATAAACACATGTTGACCAAATTTAACAATACTAATGTTCTAAAATCCTAACTAACTCCTAAAGGTACTTAAGTTAAAACCCTAAAATTTATTTACCATCAATTCAGTTTACTTAATTCTACACTACAAATATAAAAAAAAAAAAAAATCAAATCTTTCATGTGGGAAGTAATCCCCAATCAAAACTCATTAACAAAAACTTCATACCAAATCAATTACAACCAAAAAAATAACAAATTATAAAAATTCAAGAACCGAACAAATTAGGGCACGAATATAATAACAACAAAAAGTATAAAAAAGACTAACCCCATGAGATTAACCTTGAGATGAATACTCAAATCGATAAAAAGTTCATACATCTGACCAATATCAGCAGCATTCCCATGCGAATAAAGTATGGTTCGAGTAGCCATCGGATACCTAACGTAAACCGCAACGATTTTATTCCCACGGCGAGTTGTAAGCTTCAAAACGTCGACGTTTTCACGATGTGGGAATCTATCTAATAGCATTAACCCACTTGATTTCTCAGTTATGAGTTTGTAAAACGGTGGATTTGGTGGGAAAAAAGCTAACTTTGCTGCCATGGATGATTTCACACCTCCCATTTTTGAGTGTGAAATACCAATAAATTTAGAAATTGGGAGTGACTGAATTTATTAATTGATGTGGAATTGAAGAAATTGGGAGGGAGAATTGAGAAGAACGGGAGTAAAATGATGGTTACCGGTCGACAATCGACGGCCACAATATTATATATGCATACATGTATGTATAGACTGTACTTTATATTTTATAATTTATTTATTATTATTTTGGGATTAAATTTATTTATTATTTATTATTTATTATTTATATGTTTATATCGTTGGTTGTGAGTTGTGATGTTGGGAATCCAGAAGCGTAAATAAAACAAAGGCGCTATTCTAAAAGAAAACAAATAATAAAGGCACTGTTTTCGTGTAAACACTTTTTGAAATAATTTGTTTTTATGTTTTTTAAATAGATAAGAAAAGGGGAAATTTATGTTTTATAATACAAATAGATAAAATAGTTATTTATTTATCGTACCTTGTAAATTTCTGAATGATAAAAAGATGATAAGATGTATAGTGAATTAATAATTAACTTTACTCGTATATCTTTTTGGATGACATTTATTTAACTTTTATCTTCTGAGCAGAAACCAATTACTATGTGTTAGCTTTGATGTAAAGATAACAAACCACCCTTGTTATTATTAATTAAATACTACGTACAATCAATTAATCAAAGTGTTTTATCATTTACTTTTATTACTATATCCAAATCTAATCTAAATATTAATAAATCAAATAGTAAATTCAACATTGGCGGCTTCAGTCTCTATTTACTAGTCACATGGATAACATGAGAAAGGTAAAATCGTTTAATTATCTGTTAAATGAACATAGAGATAGGGACTAAACATATGACCTCCGTATTTATATTGTACTGTATGTTGTTATCTCACCATTCAAATAATGCACAATAATAAAATTAATATGTATATGAATAGATGAATACAATCCACATCGTTTACGTTTAGAAAAGATAAAAAGATAATTTTAATATAGTTGAAGACTTGGAAAAAGTAATGAAATATGAATCTTGGCGATTTGGTGTAAATCCAAATGCCACTTGCAAAATATTTTAGAATAAATTTAGGATATTGTGGGATGTTTATTGAAATAAGGTTAAATTGAGTGGATTTATGGAAAGTAACGGGACATGTTTCCCCTCCCCCTTTACTTTTTTACGGGAACACGTTACGTTAACGGGGTTGGATTTCTATAAACTATTTGCCCCTCTTCTCCGCCTTCTTCCATTCCATCTCCTTTTGTCTTTACCTTCTTTTTATTTTTACACTTTCCATTTCAAAATGACAACTTTAATTAATAAACCTTTGGTTAACTTCTGTTTTACTCAGCTTTTTTTTGTTGTTGTTACTTTTTAACTTTTAGATTATAGGTATAGAAAATATTGAGAGATTTAGATGGCTATAATGATACATGTCAAAATATTTAGATGAGAGTTATGTTCAAATTAGGGGTGTTCAAAATATATTAAGCCGAATCCAATAGGTATTTGTTCTCAGTGTTGGAGGAAAAGTTACGTAGAACATGGACCATTTGAATTTTATCACTTCAAAATCGAAATTTTAAAATTTTTAGATGTTTGTCATCTAACCTTAACCTTAGGTGTTTATGAGCAGTTTCACCATAGTTAATATGTATGGTCAACATTATCATATTATGTCGGTTAGTTTTTTTAGTAATGACATATAAAAATGTAATTAACTATAATCTGACATTCATAATATGTACTCAACTATTCGTGTTTATATTGTATCATGTAGTCTCAGGTAAGGCTGTCAAGATCGCGATCCTGATCGTAGGATCGTACGATCTTACGATCCTACCAAGGGAAAACGTGCAGGATTGGAGTAAGATCGGTTAAGAGGTAGGATCGTAAGATCGATTGTAAGATCGTTGAACGATCCGATCCTACAATTTTTATTTATTTATATAATTGGACTTGTAAAGCTTATAAGTATTCCAAATCCTATCTCGAAACTTACTATACATTTGTTTCCAAGTTCAGTTTCCCCATTTATGGTCAAATTAACCTAAGAAAAAGTCTTAGAACCTCTAAAACGAAGATTAAAAATTTTCATTTGTAATATGCTCTCAAAATTTTATGCAATTGTAGCATGCTGCTATCTTTTGTTTTAGAACATTTATCGTTCGAGAAATATATGTTGACAAATTGCATAACTTTTGTAATATAAAAGTTTGAACATTTGATTAATTTCTCTAATAATAGTATTCTACAAGAATTTAGATATCTTTGTATATAAAAATCACATTTTGGTAGTATCTACAATCCCGATCTCGATCTTACGATCCCGATCTTACGATCCCGATCTTGCAAAGTCAAAAATAAACCTACGTAGGATCCCATCTTGACAACCTTGATATCGGGGTCTAACTTGGTTTTTTCTTTGTTTACTTATCTATTTTTATTAAGTGGGTCATAAAACGTTCCTATTGGAAAATGGGTGGAGTAAAAGATTTGTGAAATGGGGTATTTATTTATTTAAGGAAAGAATTAAAAAAGGAAAGAAAGAGAAGTGGGAAGGGACAATTGCAAGGGTCCGTGTGTGCGGGTTTCTGGGGTGGAGGGAAAGCTGCCTCACAAAAGCAGGAGCCACGTGAACCATTTTACACTTCATTCCCGATTTTTTTTTTTTATTTTTTTTACTTTCGATCATCTTGGAGCTTTTCAAACCCATTTAAATAAATAGATGAATGTAGAGTATAATAAAATTAATCATGTGTATTATTAATCTAATAAAATAAAGAGTGATTTAGCGTATTTGTCTAAACCGCGTTCCTTTAACTTCTATTCTGATTCTGATTCTAATTGCATTCTGACTTGTAATCTCAAATGTGAAAAAAATAATGTTACGTGATACGACTTCCATCACGATAGAGAATTACGTAGTACATTTCATGTCGCTGCGTTATGTTGTTTCACTCCCTGTTTTTAGTTCAGATTTTTTTTGAGTTTGATCCATTTCAGTTTACTCACTCCCCGAGGAAAGGTTGCATAAGAGCATGAGGGGCCGTTAAGACACAAGCTTTTTGCAGTGCTACCAATTTTAAGGTTATTTTAGTCATTTCATGATGGATGAAGGACTGGTAGCGAAGTTATAATATGGGTCAAAAGATTGAACCTGTAGAAAATCAATCTAGAGACGGAGAGTGAAATGGATGACATACGGGAGAAAGAAATTTAATTTACTCTATTTACAAAAGCTAAGAGATTTAATAAAGAAAAAAGGAAATCAGCAGAAATCTGTCTCTCACTTAGCTCTCGATGAACAGTGGATTAACGGAGCTCTTGGCAGGCCCGCTTTCAGGCTTATGGTTTATATGAATAATGTGATCCTGGTTTAAAACTCTAAATAGGTTTCTATTTAAACTGCGTTCGCCGGTCTTAACTGGGCTTATACATATTTTAAATAATGGGCCTTTCAAGGCGAGGGATCATTTTATTTATCCATAATCCATGTGTTACTGGTCTTTTGATTGATTATCACATCATCACATAACATATACTATGTTTTACTCCATTCTTAAGTGAATATAACACATTGATATATTTTGTTAGGTTAACCTAAACCCACATTGGAACAGTTTGCTTGAGTAGTTGATTCGCTACTTAAGTACTTAGTTTGTGTTAAAATTCATAATACGCATATTTCATTGGTTGAAGTTATCTTTAATACTATATTTAAACTTCTCAATAACAGAAATACTTCAAATACACATAATGTCCGAATTCCATATGTTTGTTAGCCATGTGTTTTATGCAATAAGAGCTCTTTCTTTCATAGTTTAGGACTTAATCTAGACGACATGAACACTTGCAACCTAATTTGGCCATATACTTATCCATACTTTATCTATAATGCATGTTGGTAAAATTAACACTCGACATTTCTTTATTTAGTTTGTCTAATTTCATTATAAATACGACACTATCAATTTCACATTTTTTCACCTTTTACAACCAAAATATGCCCATCGACTTAACACCACGGTTAATCATACGACTATCGTTGAGTTACCAATTACATAAAATACAATATTCTGTTGTATAAAGCGGGTATTATGCTAGTACCTTAATAAAGGATATCATCAAATGAATCTAAGAGTGCTAAATTCTCTATCGATTTACTTCCCTTTCTAAGTTTTATATTACATTTTGGGTTAATTCTTCTAATCTTCATTGTATATGCTAATGATCAATAACAAGTAAAAAAGAAAGAAAGGGACAATGATATGAGTTAATGGCCCATACCGACAGTGATAATGTATTGCATTTTAGTACTGTACAAATTAGCAAGTGGGCTATTTTATATATAGTTTGTCTTTGTGGGTTTGGCCTGTAATCACTTGATGTATGACTTCAAAGATGAGACTTATGATGATGTATGATGTTAAAGAGAGACTTGCATATCTTTGAAGTCTCTCCTCTACTTTGTTTACCACCGATTCGGAAGCTATCTTATAAAAAGATACAAAAACATATTGCATATTCTTTCCAAAAAATATATATATGTATTGATGCTAAAATAGGTATAAAGATATATAACTATATGATATGATTTGATACACTTTCAATTCCATGAACATTTGGAGCTATACCATAACTTAAGTAACACTTTAATTGCATCCTTATTCTAAACAATTTCCACAATCCACACTTAACTAATGGATGATTTGAGCCAACATTAATCTAGCATCTTTACTATTAGGCCTCTCTTTCGGATTATCGAGTGTACAAAAACAAGCAATCTTAAGAACAAGTAACATCTGTTCCTCAAACCCGTTCCCCATCATCTTATCATCAATCGCTTGGCGTGGATCTTCACTAGTCATCACATTCCTCATCCATTTCACCAAACTCATCTCATTCGTGTGTTGAAAAAACTCATCAGACGGAAGCTTTCCCATCACCAAAACCGCTAACAACACCCCAAAACTATAAATATCACACTTATCAGTAAACTTCATCGTTTGATGATACTCAGGCGCTATATACCCTAACGTCCCAGCAACATTAGAACTCGTCATATGTGTTTCAGCATCAGGAATAGATTTCGCTAGCCCAAAATCAGCTATTCGGGCTTCCATATCATCATCAAGTAAAACATTAGCCGGTTTTAAATCTCTATGAACTATACGAGGCGTATGACTCATATGAAGATACTCAAGCCCGGCTGCTACACCTAACGCGACCCGATGCCTTGCAAGCCAATCCAATTCTCTTTTTCCTTCTTTTACTTCTTGTAAAATATCTTGCAAACTACCATTTTTCATAAACTCATAAACTAGATAATGACAATTAGGCCGCGAAACATGGGCAAGTAATGGTAGCAAATTCCTATGTCGAATTTGTCCAACTGTTTGGATTTCGGACTTAATTTGTCTCATTTTCTTGTTTAAAAGCTTTGTATCTTCTTCTGTTAATTCAGTTGCATCTCTTGGAGGTTGCACTATTTTCTTGATGGCAATTGTCTTAATTTTTCCTTCGGGTAATTCGTATTTATAAACCTCCCCGCACCCGCCTTTACCGATGATTTGTAACGATTCTACTCCTTCTTCTTTCTCTAAAAACGCGAGTTCTTCGGCTTTAATCGATTGACTAAAAATCGCAGGCCCCGGATCTTTCTTTTTGCCTTTAACCATATTATATATCAACTTAAACAGGACTGAAAAGATTGTCCCACAAAGAACTCCGGCAAGTATTCCGGCCAAAAACCCAAGTATCCAACGTACCGCTTTTTTCTTCTTACTCTTTTTATGTTTTTGAACCGGTTCACCGGCCGGAGAAGGTGCCGGAGCTTGGATATCGTCAGAACTAGCCGTTGAGCTATTTGAATTCGTTTCTGCGAAAACGTAACGTCTTGGAACAAGATTTTTGACGCTTTTTTGATGCTCCAACGATGGTGATTCCAGTTGGGTCATCTCCGGCAATGGGCCTTCTAAAAAACTGTTGCCGGAGATGTTGAAAAACCGGAGATTTCTACACGACCGCAATGACGCCGGCACTTTTCCTGTGAACTTATTACTATCAAGTGAGAGTTTTTCAAGATTTGGGAAATACTTCAAGAAACCAAGATCACCGGAAAAGTTGTTACTAGATAGATCTAGGATCCGGATCCGAATGAGGGAAGATAACCCAACTGGAACTTGACCCGAAAGTCTATTGCTTTTAACATTTAAAACTTCAAGTTTCCGGCAGTTGGTGATTTCACTTGGGATTTGGTCAACGAGGTGGTTTTTAGGTAAGGAAAGCTCTTTAAGTTCGGTGAACTTTCCGATGGCCGGAGATATTGAACCTCTTAACCGACGGTGGTTGAAAACAATGCGGGTGACACGTAGGACGCCGGAGTTGTTAAAGATTCTCCGTTCACAGAATATTCCGGTGGAGTTGCAAATGTTTTTTGTGTCACTTGTGACATGATGACCTAAGTTTTTGTAGATTGTTAATATTGCTTCATGGTCACTAGGATGAAGATGTAATCTTGCATGAGATAGTATAATGAGAGTGAAAAAAGTGAGGAAAGTGAGGTGGTGAATGGTGGTCATTGGTGGTTGTTGATGGTGGTGATTGGTGGTGGAAAGAAAGATTGGTGATTATTGGGACATTATATTATAATGATAAAAATTGGAGGTTGCATTTTATTAAGATATGATGATAATTATAATAATGAGTGTAGTATTTGTTGGACTTGTGGAAGTTTGCAAGAATGGTCGGAACGTGTGGAAAAAGTTGGGATTATGGGCCTTGTTTGTATTGACTTTGACTTGGTAAACTTCCTAGCAACTTGATGCATAGAGATATAAAAAAATTTCTGTTTGTCTAATTTATACAATGAGGGTATTCTTGACATTTGATTGTGTATAAGTATGGTTGGTAATTGGGGTTTGGTCGAGTCAATGGATTCGGGTTGAGAGATTGATGGATCAGAAATGGCCAACTCAAACCCAGCCTTATTTCAATGGATTCGGGTTGAGAGATTGATGGATCAAAAATGGCCAACTCAAACCCAGCCTTATTTTTAAATCGGGATGAATATTTCAACCATGTTTAAAATGCACTAATCCGGACTCGACCTAGGTAATCTAATTTTTATTCAACTCTATATGTTTTCGTCTCATTTTCAGAATCAGGTCGATTTCGGGTCAAACGGATATGTTACTGCTCCATCGTATGTTTAACTTTTCATTCATCTAAGTACACATGTACGATGTATGTAAACCAGTATAATGTATTCAGTGAACTTGATCAAAATTTGAGATACATTACAACCAATAACATTCCAAGTGAAGATACAAAGTAATTAAAATAACATTTATTTATCAACATCAGTTGGTTGCAAAGGTGTGATCAAAATGAGATTCAATCGACCAATTAAATGTGAAGATACAAACTGATTAAAAACAAAGTGTTTTTGATATCGATGTGTGAAGGTGGTCCACAACATATGCTGAATAGCAAAACAATCAACACCACTTTTATCTCTTATAGTCTTATGAGCGTAATAACGTAATCCACCCGGAACTAGAAGCAAGTCAAGCATCCGTTTACTTGGCTTATGACAAAACTACCCTTTTTCCTACAATATCCGTTGTTATTTTTTAGGTGATATTCTTTTTTCTAAAAGATATACAATAAGAATAACTCTTCATTTATACACTTTAATATATTAGATGTGTAACTTAAATTATATTGAATAGTTGATATATGATTTTATATTAATCTTTTTATATAACCTTAGTTAATACACCTAATTCTGTAATTGAGTAAAGGTCGTCGTTATCAAATCATTTTTTATAAAAAAAGTTTATTATACATGGTATTGCAAGTACAAATTGAATACCCGTAAGCAACATTCCATATTACAATTTACTAACTACACACTTTAAACATTATTTTAGAACTTCATATACGTAGTAAATATATATATATATATATATATATATATATATATATATATAGTTTGGATCAAATGATAACACTTTAAAAATAAGAACGGTAAGAACACCGCACAAATGGACAATTAGCCAACAAAAATCATTAGATTAGATAGATTGGATTAACTAATTCGATGGCCCAAGATATGTTTTGTCGGATCCAATCCACTACTTTGCTTCTTATTTCAAGCAGATGTAGTCTTTTCCACGACTTGAGAAGATTGGATTAAGAATCCAAATAATCTATCTCACTTTGATGGAATAGGCATAGGGTAGTGCAAGTGTTAGATATCGTCTTTTGATGTTGCGCTTCTTAAAAGTTCATGTGTTTTTTTGTTATTGTCTATGGATTTCTGCGTGAAAGCATGTGATTATTTTCTTTTTGCCCCGTTTATTTGATAGGTGCTTAATAATATTGGCCTTTCCAAAAAAAATATTCATACAGCGATTATAAATATTTATTTATATATAAAGATATGTACCACCAATCTCTATTCAAACAAAAAATCTCCAGATCTAAATATTGTGGAGACGGATTACTATGGATCATATTTATATTTATCAGGCCTTCTAAGTTCTAATAGTACCCACAATTCTACAAATAATACAAAAACTATCCATCAAGCCCACTAGTTAAGCCCAACAACTACAGGCACGTGTCATGCAATCAGGTCGGTAACGCGTGGAGACATCTAAATCTAAAGGGGTGTACGGTGTACCTACCTGAAGGTTCAACTCAAAAATAAAAAATAAATTTAAAATGAAAATAAAAAATAAATACTGAAAATGCAGAGTTCAGTAGTAGCGTACACCTTCCGCCATATCCCCCAATTAAACAACTGCTCTCTCCCGTTATTATCCCTCCACCGTCACCATCTCCGGCCGCCGTGCACCCTTACTTCTTCATCTTTTTGCACTCTATTAACCACGGTTTCATTCACGGGGAATTCATTGTTTCGTAGGATGGAGGTAATATATTATATATATAGTTATTTTTTTAATTACTGTGCTTTTTTTTTTTGTCAAATTTGTTAGATATATAGCTATGTTGTGCAGGTTATTTTAGGTTTTAGTGTTTTGAATTATAATTACGTTCGTATGAATCATATTACGTAAAATTAGATTCTGATTAACGTTGATTTGTGTTCAATTAGCTACGTAAGCTGTTATGAAATATAGTGTAATTTAGATGCTGTTATGTGTGCTATTGATTGTAGCTTATAAGTGTAGCTATGTGTATAATATCAATTTATGAGATAGAAATTTGTGGAATATATGTGATTTAGGGCAGAATAGAGAATTAGTCAATTAGAGTTAAAATTCTACTGGAAAATAACAAGCTATATATTGTAGAAGATTTAGATAAGTTTGAGTTAAAAGAATTAATGAGTTATTGAACTAAAAACTAGAAGAACAGAAACAATATAAATGCTGAATGATCAGACAAGCAATTTATTGATACTTGGATAATGCCAACCATAATGTTTTGTGTTAACTCGGCTACTTATAAAAAGTCACAGACCGTTGAGGTTCTTGGTTTACTCAAGACTTGTTAAATTGGTGATTGATGAAACCAATATATATCCTATTCTTTGTGTAAGTTTAAAATGTTCTAACATGTAAGTATTGTCGGAGTGGAGGACAGGCTTTAGTTGCTGATTGTTTTCTATTTTCTCGGCAAGAAGTCTTGAGTAAACTTAGAACTTTAACGGTCTGTGACATTATGTAACTGGGCGAGTTAACACTTAACATAATGGTTGGCAATATCCAAGTATCAATAAATTGCTTGTCTGATCATTCAGCATTTATATTATTTCTGTTCTTGTTTTTAGTTCTTTGCAATGATTAAAGACATTGATCCACCTTACCACTTGGAGTATGGCTCTCTACTATTGGCTTGTATTGTTTTTGTTATCATGGTTATTCGTTTACTACATCGAGATTCGGGACTACTACCCAAGGCTAAGAGCAGGTGGGAGGTAAAGTTAAGTGATTATGCTGGGGCATGCAACTACCGGAGTTTCTTAAAAAGGTCCAAGGATATGATTTTCTGTTTGTGAGGTGCTGAACAAGACATGTATAGCATCTTTTTTGTTAAACACCATGCGAGATTTAAAGACTTTTTCAGAAGAATATTAGCGTATATTCAGAGCATTAAATTTTTTGAGGTGATGACTGATGAACGAGGCTTTGAGATCTGTTATCAAGTTTTTTCTATCTGATAGTACATATAACATTAAGTTTAAGATTTTTTTTTGTTTTCAAAGTCTTTATCTAAGGTTGCTGGCTGACTTCCAGTTGGACATGTAATGTAGCCGAATAGTTTGTTTATCTTCTAATTCGATATTGTTTAATGTTTGCAAACAGCGATACTGGGCTGGAAGTAGCATCAATAAGAATATAGGCATGGTGGAGCATTTGCAGCGTTACGGAGTCATACAGTCAAAGAAAGTTGCTGAAGTAATGGAGACTGTCGACAGGGCATTGTTTGTACCTGATGGGTCCCCAGCCTATGAAGACAGTCCCATGCAAATAGGTTTCAATGCCACCATTTCTGCGCCTCATATGCATGCTACTTGCCTTCAGTTGTTGGAGAAAAATTTACAACCTGGGATGCATGCTTTAGATGTTGGTTCAGGTATCCTGTTATTTTCCAAGCTACCTGTAATCTGAGCATGATTGTTTTTTCTGGATATATCGCTTCATTGGATAATTTGTTTTATTTGGATTTATTGCTTCATTGAATATTGATTTGACTAATGAACCTAAAGGAGTCGCTTCCATTGATTTTATCTAGTGTGGTTAAATTTTTTTATCTGATTGTCGCCTTCTTCAACTTTTGTAGGAACTGGGTACTTGACTGCATGCTTTGCACTTATGGTTGGACCGCAGGGTCGTGCAATTGGTGTGGAACATATTCCAGAGTTGGTTGCATTGTCAGTTCAGAATGTTGAAAAAAGTGCAGCTGCTCCATTACTCAAAGATGGATCTCTTGCATTACATGTTGGTGGTGAGTCACGACACTTTATACATCTATGTATCTACTGTAGCTTCATTTTTGACTTTTCGAGGTTGATGTGTCACTGGCTCACTGCTTTGCTTGATTGATGATTTTCTCTTTTTAAATTCTGCTTTCATTTAAGCTAAACCAACAGCTGCCAAACATTGCAACCTCGCAGTGATGTGCTCACCCAGGAGTCCAGGACATTATTTGGTAGATGTGGCAGTTTGTACCCGTTTACCCTCAAATGGGTCGAGGGTTAGTTATGCTGCATGTGTAGCGGGTCAAATGGGTTTATGCTAAATGATTTAACGTAAATTGGAACTTGACAAATGGGTTAAAAGCCACCTGAAGTGTATTCAAATGCGTGAAATCTTTCTAAGTAACTACTATCTATATAAAATAAGTTAGATTCTTAGTGTAATAATATAGTTTTTGCATCACATTTTACAAATTAGACATTTTACATCACATTTTACAAATTCATCACATTTTACAAATGCTTGTGGGTAGGCCCAACCTTATCCGAACCGAGCAAAAACATTGCTTGTGGGTAGGACCGTAGGACCACTAGAACTACTCCCTGTAATACAACTTGCCCGACCCACGCATTTTGAGACTTCTATTATTTAGATCTTTTGCTGATATGTCTATGCATTGGTTATTTCTGAATGCCTAGGAGTGATTCATGAAATATACATGTATGATGACAGATGGCAGAGAAGGTTGGCCTGAGTTTGCACCTTATGACGCTATTCATGTAGGGGCAGCAGCACCACAAATTCCTCAACCACTTATTGATCAACTGAAGCCAGGTGGAAGGTTGGTGATCCCAGTTGGGAACATATTTCAGGAATTAAAAGTTGTTGATAAGAATGAGGATGGTTCTGTAACTGTGCGTAGTGAGACTTCAGTACGATATGTACCACTCACAAGTCGGGAAGCACAGTTGCGTGGCTACTAGAGCACGAGAGGGTTTGGTCAGGCTGTTTACCTTTCAGTACCCTAGACGCTACTTTTCTGCACATAAAATCTCTCGGGACATTGTAAAGGTTGTCGTTTATCGTATGTAAAACTAAACCGGTGTGGTTTTGGTTGTTAAGTGTACTATATATGTTGTACCTTAATAATAGTAATATTTGAAATTTGCTAGTTAAAAGGCAAATATAACTTGCATTTATTGTTTCTTTTCTTGGGGGGGTGGGGTATATGGGTTACCAAATGGAAACATACATCATGTAGATTTATATGGAGTAAATACTCGATATGAGCCCGATGATTAGCCAGATGAGTTGATAGCACAAACACGGCTATAGAAAATATATGCATTTTTCTGGGAATCTGGGAAGTACATTAGTGTTTATGTACTTGTGACAGGTACATGACCTGAAACACTTGAAGCTAATATAGGTGCATTGTTTATCGAACTTTAAGATGGGTTAAATTGAACAGCAGGATGCATTACAGATCCCAGTCAACCCATTACATGAAAAATTGGGATTAGACAATCAAACAAACCTATGAAGAGTTGTGTCTTGCACAAGCTAACAATGGCATTTTCTTTTGACATGTAAGCCTGTAATTTTCGTCCATGTTTACACCCTCTATGCCATCTGTCAACGCCCAATCAAACTTAGATAACAAGTTTGCCAACAATTTCTCAACAAGTGCCATTGCGAAAGCACCCCCAGGACACTTCCTCCTTCCACTAATCCACCACCGGACAGAATAAACTTGAAATCATTCTTAAAATGATCAACAGAAACTCCAGCAAAACCTCTCAGGTACAAACTCATCAGGTCTCTCCCAGACTTCAGGATCCCTTGCAATTGCCCATAAATTAAAGTAGACCCATGTCCCCTTTGCAATGTCAAACCCTATTATTTTCACATCTTCATTAGCAACTCGAGGAGGTGTCACTGGTACCGGAATAGTTTCCGTGAGTACAGCTATTAGGTACTTCATTTTCTCCACATCTTCATTTGTTATTTGTTGCTTTCCGTTATAAATCGTCCTTACTTCATCCTGCAACTTCTATAAGACACTAGGATTCGCAAGGAGCTCCACCATCGCCCATTCGGCTAGTGTCCATGAATTGTCTGTGCCAGCAACATATGAGTCCTGCATCCATACAAATACAAACAGTATTATCTTTAGTATCATGTAATGCAACAGACAAGATAAAAAGATCAAGAACACCAAAACGAAAAAAAAAGTATCATCGTGAGAAGGCCTTGACGGAATCTCTATCAAAAGGAATCCCGGTAACACCATCTTTCTCAATCCTAAGCAATGCATCAACAAAGGGCACTACATGATCGTCACCAACCTCATCATCTGCATCCATTTTCACAATCCTTTCTTTGATTACTTCTTCAAAAACTCATCAAATTCTTTTGCTACCATTTCAACTCTACCATTTGCACCGCTAATTCGATCAATCCACCCAAGGCAAGGTATGGAATCCGCAAACTAAATATGAGTCAAATCCGGTAAAAACTCCTCCAAAATCTCCACAAACTTCTTTCCAGCCTCCCCTTCATTGTACTTTCTTCCAAACGCCGCTCTACATGATACAGCGTTCGAAAGTTTAAAAAACAAATACATTAAATTCACAACCTTGTTACCCACACACAACTGTTCAATTTCATTAACAACAATCGAAATTTCTTGGTCCCTAATTCCGCTATAAGTCCGCACCATTTTCTTATTAAAAAAAGGTAAATTAATTATTTTCTTGGCTTGCCTCCGATATTCACCATAAGGGGCTTCTGATATTTCCTTTGCATTGTAAATTAGCTTCTTGTATATTTTCAAATTTGGTTTACTGTTCATGATTTTGCAGTATCTCACGAGCTGCTTCAGTTGATGAGACCACGAGGGTTGGGACGGATTCTAGGTGGAGGAGCATGAGGGCCCCACCATAACACTGAGATAAAGAGAAGAAAGAACGATGGATAAGTGGACCGAGCTGCTGGAGGTTACCGATAATCGGTAACTTTGGTGGTGAAGGTGGTAAGTTTTTTCTGCTACTTGACGATCTGGTGTAATACATTTTGAAAATCATGAAGTTTGTGAAAAAGAATAATAAATCAAAAGATTGGCCATATTGGTACCTCAATCAGATACTCTTATGGCTTCTTTCATGTCTATTTAAAGACGACTAAAAACAATGTATGTGATGTAATGTGATGTAATATTATACACTACTCGTATAATAGAGTAGAACAGTATACGAGTATTTCATAATATACTCCAATACGATATAATATAAGTATTATATTATAAGTATAAATGTATAATGTGATACTATTATGTGTATACTACATAGTACATACTTCTAAATTTTGGCCATTTTACAAACTAGTCTTGGCTTCACATCGTTAAAAGACCTATATGTATAAGTCTAAGCCTCATATCTTTGACGGTTCTACCACGTTAGCGATTACAGTGGTGCTGGTGTCACCATGCCACTGTAGTCACTACACGACTAACTAGAACAACACGGTATGCTGTAAGCAGTGGCAGAGTCGCGTTACGAGGACTGGTATCCCATGCTACCCGTCAATTGGGATGCCTGTACTGTTCTAGCCTTGATAGTCCTTATATTTATTACTTTATTGTAAACATTTATGTAAAGTGATATAATAATTAAAAATCAATGAAAAATATATACTTCACAAATGCAGTTTTGAATCTGGATCATGTTATACGTATATGCGTTATACAAGTTGCCTCCCAAAGAAATCAATGTTACACAACCATGAATCAAACAGGACCCCATGAGCTTCAAATCAAGCTTTACTGAGAAAATGATCACAAACGTGGTGATAGACAAAAGGATAGCTCAGGCATCTACACTCTATAAGTCCTAAACAAATACTATAACAGTGTATACCCGGGTTGAATCGTGCAAAAAGAAAACATCATATTGCTCCAAGATAAGATTAATCAAGTTCAAAAGTTCTCTATAATCAGAAACCAGGCTTCCGTCTATCCTCTGCTACGTTCACCCTGATCGCCCTACCACCCACACTCTGCAACCAACAAACACACAGAAAGTTATAAAAAAAGTTAGCTTTATCGTGAGAGGGGCTAAAATGATAAGTTCCGAAAAGTAAACAAATATATTATAACTTCATACCTGTCCATCAAGATTTTCGACAGCAGCATTCATTTCACTTTCGGAGGACATCGACACAAATCCAAAACCACGTGATCGGCCATTTTCTCTATCATACACAATTCGTGCATTCACTACTTTCCCATGTTCACTGAAAACCTGCTCAAGACGGTCACCATCCATGTCCCATGATAGGTTCCCAACATACATTGTGAACGATGGTCCAGAACTTCGAGGTGTGCGCTCTGGTCTTGATCCCTTAGGAGCAGCTTTGTTCACTGTCAAAATCCTGCCTCCTATTTCCTGTATGAAACAAAATTCGCATCAAAGTATCCCTTCAAAATGAAGAATACTCTACGTCTATACTTAGGCATTTACTGTTATTCAAGAAGATTGTTTCACCGTCTTCCTTTTACAATTACCTAAACTGTTTTGCATCTTTAAGAGAGTGTTTTTGACGTGTGTTCTGAAAGTGATTTAATTCATTCTGCACTTTTACAGTCAGTCATTTTTGTTAAAGCTAGCATGAAACCAATTTTCCAAAAATTATTATTTGAGCCTTAATAATCGGATATCAAAACATCTAATCATCCAAATTGTATTATATAATTTTATTTCCAAAACTCAAATCCAATCACCAAGTACTTACACTCACACTCAATCATAGTAACAATGGAAGTCGGATCCTCTCTAATCCCAAAAAAAATCAACATTGTCGCTCATTCACGTGTGCTAGGTTGTTGGATTGCCGTTAAAAAAATCAAGATCATTTTCAGAATCATTTTCATTTTCAAATATTCTCAATCCCTTGCTCATTCATAGTTACTAAAGAAGATTATGAAATGCTGGTAACATTAATTTTTTTCACATGTTATGCTAATGACAATTACAATCTAGTATAAACACATAATCCAAACTTCAACTTTACCAGATTAAAGCAATCAAAATGAACTTACATACTGATGAAACATCTCAACAGCCTTGTCTGCTTCTTCAACACTACTCATTGTCACAAACCCAAAACCTCTACTTTGATCAGTTTCCCTATTATAAATAACCTATAACCACCAATAAAAAATTATAAATTTCAATGAGAACTTATAATACAAACACTAAAAATTCAATATATATATTCAAGAAATTACCTCAGAAATTTCAACAACACCAGCTTGCTCAAAAAGATGAGCCATTTTCTCACTATCAACATCATATGGCAAATTCCCAACAAAAATCTTAGCATCTTCCGGCGGCTCAGAGTACTCCTCATCACCTCCGGTTACATTTTCTTGATTTTCATTTACCAAGATCAAGTCTTGATCTTGTTCAAGAGCTAATGGGTTGTGTTCTTCTTGTTGGGTTGCAACAAACGTAATTATACTTCTTGAATTGGGTTTTCTTTGTATAGAAAAAGATTTTAAAGAAACAGAGAAGTGGAGGTTGGTGGGTCTTAAAGGTATTGAGATTTGTAACATTTGTTGGTGGGTTTTTCCGGCGAAAACGGCCGGAGACGATGAAAATAAACAACTGTTGGTATTCATTGAAATGGGTTTTGTTATACAGGAAATTTTGTTGCCGTGAAGGGTTTTAGATAAGGAGGCGGGTAATCAGAAAGAAAGGAAGAAGAAGACGATGTTATCGACGATATAGGATGGTGTGTGCATATTTATGTATGGGCCGTACATCCTTCATCATGGCCCATGGGCTTTCTCTTAAGGGCCTTGAATTTACTACTAGGAGACTAGGAGCACTTATTTTTAGCGAGGTTAAAGTGGTTCACATGTATAAATGGGACTATGGGAGGGTGGTTCAAATTTTGGATATCTCATTTCACTATTCCAATTCGAATCAAAATTTGGAATATATATAAATATTCAAAATTGATAACTTTGAAGCTTTACAATCGCGATTTGTAATAAAAACAATTACTAACTACGTACAACCAACAAAAACATTTTATAAATTTTCAATTTGTTTATGAAGTATTTGAATCATTTATTGATGTTAGCAAATAATTTATCTATTATGGTGGCAAAGTTCAATATTAAAAGAAAAAAAAATCAAAATTTTTTTTGAAATTTCGAATATCGGATATCCAAAATATCTTAAATTTGCTATCCGGAAATTCGGGTATTCAAATTTTCGGATATTTTCGGATCGAACTTTAGGATTACTAATTCCGATACTATATTATCTAATTTGACTTAGATTTGAAAATTATCCAACTTCATTTGTCCCAAGTTGATAACAACAATTAAACATTCAAGTTTTTTTCTTTTTTTAAAGACGTATTGAAGTATTGAAATAAACTGTAAAATAATAATAAAAATGATTTATACGAGCATATAATTAAGATTAAGATAGTGACTTTTTGCCATGCCTTGTAACAGTTCTAAAGACGTAGAAATTTTCAACTATCGATTGAGATGGAATTTCATTTAAATCATAACATTCATTTGCCTAGATCGTTCAAATCGGACCAATCTGAACTAAAACATACTGCAAGTTACATATAGCTTCATACATCTTTATCAATCTTACAATAATTGTTTGACGGCTAAACGTTTTATGAGCATCGCGAATGTCTCAATTTTATGGTCAACTAACGTAATAATTATCTTAGATCTTAAACCTTTGTAAAGTATTTACCTATTAAGCTTAATGCTTACAAATTTAAATATCGGAAATTATATTTATAGCTCTCTCATTAATTATTTATAAATATAGTAACTAATATCGACTCAATTTACACCACTTTGCTTCTTTTAACTTTTACATTACACCCCACATTCATATGATCATATCGTATCTGTGTTTATATTTTATTTTAATTCAAAATAAATAATATATAGAAATCCAATGGATTGACTAATATAGTAATATTAATCAATCAACTTTAATTAATAACATATAATTTAAAGTGTTTGAACATATTTTTTTTTCTTTCGATCATCATTATCGTTCATATTAATAATCTCTATCTCTACCCCTTTATTAAGCATTCTCATATGTTGACCTTATGTCATATGGGAAATCCCCATAATACCCTTCTATTTAATCTTAAATAAAAAATAATGTTAACACAAATGACTCTTTCTATTTAGGCAAGTCAACTATACAATAACACTAGAAAATCAATTACATCAAAACATTCACTACTCAATCAACTACAAAATCACTACAAAAAAACATAGTAAAATTAATACTATATAAATACACTTGTACTCATGAAAAATATACCAATCTATTCATGTGCGTTTGGATTTTGCTATTTGAAGTTTAAATTTATTTTCATTTATCTGTTATATAATTTTTTCACGTAATCATATGAATATGACATTTATAATGCACACATCTTAGACATGCAGTGTTTTTTAAATTTTTTATAGTGGTGTTCATCATGTTATTTCGTATTATTATTATTATTATTATTATTATTATTATTATTATTATTATTATTTGCTTGATTTAAGCCGTATATTTTATATCAATTTTTCAACTGCTCTTTCACCATTTTTTTCACGAATTTCAAATATATTCCCGCCGCATTGCGTGGGTTGTCGGCTAGTTAATAATTATTATGATAACATGAG
The DNA here is from genome assembly GCA_963422505.1 of Pseudognaphalium luteoalbum. NCBI lineage: Eukaryota > Viridiplantae > Streptophyta > Magnoliopsida > Asterales > Asteraceae > Pseudognaphalium > Pseudognaphalium luteoalbum. Next base: position 110,456,726 of record OY730197.1, on the reverse strand, counting down.
TCTTAAATGAAGTTGACACAGATTAAAAATACAAAATAAAAATAAATAACGATCTAAGTTATTACAATTGTTATCACTACACCGATCATCATTAACGATTACACTTTCTATTATAAATTACCGTTGGATAGTGCGGGTCCCAACTAGTTTCTATTATTAAGCGTGGGGATCACTTACTAGAGTAGAAGATGTATTATTGTTCTTGCTCTATAAATTAGTGTCGTTTTTCTATATTTGCACACAGCTATTACTCTATTAGTTAAAAAATCTGAGATTTCCATATTTTACTCCATACATAAAATCAACCTAGACTCGGATCGAGTATGGATCGAATGATGTCATATTCACATCCTTATTCATTTAAGTATTTTCGTCTATATTCATATCCATATTCATTTAATTTCAATTTATCTATCCGTATCCATATCCGATAGATTAAGCGGATTAATGGATGTCCGTTGGATGTTCAAAAGAATGTTAATTTTTTTTTCCTAATATGAAATGAAACTAACAAATATTGTAACAAAAAAATAAATATAACCTAACATACTGAAATCTATTCACAAGATCGTGTTATAATTGTCGTCAATGAAGCATATTTGGTTATAATTATGTTTATCGGTTAATCACACATGTTTTGATTGTCACTTATTGTGGATTGTGACTTCACTATATGGTCGGAAGTAAAACTTGACTCAACGCGATAGATTTATGCATTTCGATTTGCTTTATAAATCAATACTACAAAACAAAACAAAACAAAAAAACAAATCTCAAATATACATTAAAATTTTAGAATTTACAACTTTATATATTTAATAACACATTAATAGTTTATAGTTTATATATATGTAGATATGTACATTTATATGTGTATATACCTATATATATGTATATGTATATGTATTTTGGGTTAATGGATAAATCCATGGGTGATAGCTTGTCATTCATATTCGATCCACTATTCGTCTACATCCATATCTACTATTCATCAATTTAGATCGTCCATATTCATCATTAAGTGGATAGATCGGATGGATATCTACTGGACAAGGGCGAATCTACTTGTATGCAATGGGGGTCCATGGACCCACTTTAGATTTCAAGAAGCCTGAGAAGTTTTTGTATATATTTCCTATGGACCCACCTAAATATCATAGTTGGATCCACCTTAGAGCACCTCCAGTGCATCATATTTTTCGGAGTTTAAAGTAGTGTCACATCACTGCCACACCAGCTTTGATATTTTTACATAAAACATCTACAATCCATTAAACTCTACACACTTTAAAGTTATGCCACATCATTATCCTACTTTATTATTTTCTTTCAAATTTATTTCTATATATGTATTTATACAATGATATATGTGTTTCTTTTTCTAATCAAATAGACAATAAGAATGGTAACATAAGAATCGAAAATTATATTAATAGGAAAACTTGCTACAAACTACTTAAATAGTAGAGAGTAACTTAACGCTATGATACTTAAAACTATGATAATCCGAATAATACGATCGATGCTTAAACTGATGATAACTCGATCTAAACATGTAATAGAAGCATATGAGTTTGGGGTGTTACCCTTCAATCTCACGAAAAAAATATTATGAAATGTAATTGCGAGAAAGTTTCATGTAATTGTTAGTGTCTAGTTATTTTACGAAAAAAATATTATGTTAGTTAGTGTCCAATTATTTTACGAAGTTTCATGTATTGCAAGAAAGTTAATGTAATTGTTATCAAAAATTAAAATGCATGAGTTTATAGTAAATGCATGAGTATATAGTAAATTCAATGTGCAACAAATAAATATGTATATTATGTAGAAATGAGTCTATGATTTTTGAGTAAGACTAAGAGAACCAATGATATCATGCCACATGTACAAATAAAATGTTTCAAACTACAAAACCCATTTACCCCAAACATCAATTATCTCACAAACGACCAATCGAAAAATCATGAAACTTGCACCATATTTTTCAGCGTTTTATCCTCTTCGATTTGCCGTCCCTCAAGGCATACTTTCGATAAAAAAATATTCGATTTTTTGGTGGGTTTTATAAATTAGTAGCACATGTGTTAGTGATTGATTGTACATTTTATTTACGGTTATGGTAGGGTTTAGGGTTAGAGTTTAGGGTTAGGATTTAGCAGGGTTCATGGTTTAGGGTTTAGATTTTATGTTTAGTAGGGTTTAAGGTTTATTAGGGTTTAGGGTTTAGTATGATTTAGGGTTTAGAGTTTTATAAAGCATTTAGGGTTTAGGGTTTGGGGTTTAGGGGTTAGGGTTTAGGGTTTGGGTTTTGGGGTTTCGGGGAGAAACCCCAAAACCCAAACCCTAAACCCTAAACGCAACACTCTAACACATGTGTTAGTAAACATATGAAACCTACAAAAAAAATGAAAAAAAAAAGTTGTCGGAAGTATGCCTTGAGGGACAGCAAATCGAAGAGGATAAAACGTTGAAAATTATGGTGCAATTTTCATGATTTTTCGATTTGTTGTTTGTGAAATAATTGATGTTTGGGGTAAATGAGTTTTGTAGTATGGAACATTATCTTTTTACATGTGAACATGATATCATTGGTTCCCTTAGTCTCACTTAAATTTTTAGTCTCATTTGAACCTCACCCATATTATTATGTACTCCTATTTAATAAACAAATAGTATATTATAAGAGGGGAATCACAAGTGGGTTCACTTTTCCGTATAAACATGAACTCAAAGAACTCAACTTTGTATGCATGTATATGTGGCAACCCCACAATGCATTTTTATAACTTTGAATTATGACTAGCAAAACTTTGAACCCTCCACCTAAGCCCATTCTATTGGAGATGCTCTTAGAACTATAAATATAGAAAGGCAAAGAAAAGATCCAATGAATTTGAGTTTTTTCTTCAAGTTACAAAATAAGGGAGTTTCAGTAAGTTATGAAGATGAAGTTGCGGGGAAAGGAGGATGGAAAAAAACAATCTATAAAGTTAAAGAGAAATTAACTGAATTGGTGGGGTAAGGTTTAAAGTACTTCTACAATACAAGTGAGTAATGCATGATATATATTCTTTTAGAAAATTATTAGAGTGTATTAAATGAGAATGGAAAAAAATGTATGGAAATCTGTGATGATATATATATTGTAAAATCATGATTTTCCCTTTTCTTTTTTCTGTTTTATCGTTTATCAATGTTAACCTATCTATAAGATTTGTTAAGTACAAAAACATATCTTTCAATAAGTTATGTGTCTAGAATTTATGAAATCAAGTTATCATATTTTTTTATGCTTCGAATCATACATTTCAAGTATAGCTATAGTCTATTAGCTAGATTCATGTCGTAAAGTTTTCTTGGTATTATATAATCCGTAAACCTTTATCAACCATTAATCCCGCACAAAGTTCATTATACTGTTATCTAAATCATTTACTTGTAGATTTGAACAATTTAGAAAAATTACATTATATTATAAAACTATAACAATGTTAAAGAGTTGTCAAGACCAGAATCTATTTATGCGACCAGATTCGTTACCTAGCCCACTTGACCCACCCGATATCTTACTTCAATTAGATTCTACCCACCTTGGTTTTGATCCTAGATTCGCCACTGTCACTGGATCAGGTGAGCATTGTCATCCCTAACCTATACTCTGTTAGTAGCGGTGAGCCGAGAGTAGATTGGGCAAGAAGTTCGTACATATAATACAGCTCTCTTAATACAGTGTCTTGTATGTATACAATAAAGAACAATAGTACATATATTATTCCAAGAGACTTGTAATCACTAGAAAATAAACTTATTCCATGATGAGGGGTGTAAGTAACATAGTTAAAAGAAACTATAAAGGAAAGAAACGTTATACCAGTAATAAACATTTAGCCAAATAGATAAGAGATAGCTACAAGGAGAAAGGTGTTGCAGAAGCCAACAATGGAAATTTCTTATGAGTTGCTAGACCAACTGTTTCTTCCATGTTCACACCATCTTTCTGTACCCAATCAAACTTACACAACAAGTTCGCTACCAAATTCTCAACGACAGCCAAGCCAAAAACCCTCCCAGGGCAGCCTCTGCGTCCAGCACCAAATGGAATAAACTGAAAATCATGCTTAACGAAATCCACCGAACCACCAACAAAGCGATCTGGTACAAACTCATTAGGTTTGTACGTCCCACACTTTAAGGTCCCTTCCAATTGCCCATACATTGATGTAAACCCAAGTTCCTTTTGCAATGTCAAACCCCATTACCTTCGAATCTTGGGTTGCAATTCGACCAAGTGGAACAGGAACTGGGGGGGTGAAGACGGGCGGTTTCCATAATTACAGCTTTTAGGTATTTCATCTGTTCTATATCTTCATCAGTTATGTGTTGCTTGCCTTTAACAGCCGTCCTAACTTCTTCTTGGAGTTTGTTCAGGGAACAAGGATGTGCAAGGAGCTCCGCCATCGTCCATTCTAACAACGACGATGTAGTGTCTGTGCCATCAAGATACGCATCCTACATCGTATGCATACACACAATAACTAAAATTTAATTGTTTTGTTTTTTTAAAGTATAGTGCAAAAGGTAGAGAACGCCTCCTATAGCTCTCATAACAGGTTATTACATGCATTAATTTTTGTACATCGACATAACAACTTTGATAAATTGATGATAAGGGATCAAAGTAAAATCATTCAGTGAATGTATTTTTTTTATAACAACTCCCGGGGTCATGGTCGTGGTCGTCGTAAGCAAAACTCTGCAATTATAACTTAATATAAAGGGTTTAATCCTAGTTACTTTCAATGTAAATGCTAACAGATTAGTTTGCGCAAATATAATGCATGTCCAGCTACTTTAAAGGGAAAAAATCATACCAAGAGGAGGGCCTTGAGGGTGTCCCTATCAAAAGCTATTCCATTAACACCCTGTTTCTGAATCCTAAGCAATGCATCAATGAAAGGTTCCACACCTTCGCAAACCTCATGATCCGTTTTTGCAAGCCTCTCTTCAATCACTGCCTCCAAGAACTCGTCCATGTATTTCGCTACGTTCTCAGCTTTACCATTTGCGCCACTAATCTGATCAATCCATGCAAGCTGAGGAATACAATCCGCAAAATAGAAATGAGTGAGTACCTCTAAAAGGTCCATCAAATACTTTTAAAACTTCTTCCCTTCCTCCCCACTGTTATACTTCCTCCCAAAAGTCGCCCTACATGAAACACCATTAGCATGCTCACAGATCAATTCACTTAGATTCACAACCTTATTGCTTGAAGATAACTTTTCAACTTCGTTTACAGTAAGGGCGGTTTCTTCGTCCCTAATAGAACTAAACATTTGTACAACTTTGTTACTCAAATAGTGGAGGACAATAGATTTTTTGGACTGCCTCCAGTGTTCGCCATATGGGTCCACCGTGATTGTTTTTGAAGGGCTAAGTCTCTCGAAATGCAACGAACTTTGGCCCAAAGTCTATTGTATGCGACCAACTTTCGAGAAGGCATAAGAATGCAACCAACTTTCAAAAATGATGTTTTAATGTAATTTGCTGATGTGTCGCTCGTTGAAGGTGACACTTGGCGTACGGATGTGCCACGTGGTTTCCGGAGAGTTTGACAACTCATCGACACGTCAGTAAATTACATTAAAACACCATTTTTGAAAGTTGGTTGCATTCTTATGTCTCCTCGAAAGTTGATCGCATACAATAGACTTTTGGGCAAAGTTCGTTGCATTTCGAGGGACTTAGCCCGTTTTTGAATCATATAAAACTTTCTTGTGAACCTTAATGGATGGTTTACTAGCAAATTCAAGATCATAGGTTTGCATAATCTCTTGAGCCGATTCACTTGATGACGCCACTAGTGTTGGGACGGAACCCAGGTGGAGGAGCATGAGGTGGCGACCGTAACGATTGGATAACAAGAAGAAGGAACGGTGGATTAGTGGCGTGAGCAGGTGGAGGTTGCCGATTACCGGAAACTTTGGTGGTGAAGGTGGTGGGTTCTTGGTGGTAGTTGGTGGAGTAGAGTAGTAATAAAATCTGAAAAATAAGAACAGAGTTAAAGAAAATGATAGAAAGTAAATCAAAAAGCTTGCCATGGTGATTGGTATGTGCTCTAAATAGGATATGTTTGATTGCCATATATATAGCAATATGACATTGGTGGTGAACTCGAATCATTAATTTCCAATCATAAAGTTCAATTGATACGTAGTGATTTAGTTTTGAATTTTTGAAGGTCTACTGTCTATATAATTATGTTGGTGAAAGCAAATTTGGTGAGCTATTTATACTTAAATTAAATGCTAGTCTCCCTAATGATACTTTCTCTAAATTTAAAGTTCTCTATTTGAATAAGTTTTAGAAAAGCTTTACAATATGTAGTGCAAGTTTATTTGGCAAGCTTAAAATTCATCATGTTATAGGTACCCTAGATCATCTCTTTGTATATTGTTTATTACGGTACTACGTATCACTTTATTGAACTTTATGTATTGCAAAGCTTTTTTATTATTAGACCAAAAACTTTTAAAAAAAGTTAATTGTTTGGTTATGTATCTAACTTTGTCCCTTTTTACTATCATATGTAACAAACTTTTAAAACGTCTATTGTATGTAATAAACTTGTAAAAAATGCTATTGTATGTAACAAACTTTCAAAACATCCATTGTATATAATAAACTTATAAAAATTCACTATCGTATGGTGCGGTAATCAATGACCTGCTAGAGTTTGCTCGTGCCACCACATACCAATGTTAAAGAGCCATTTTCAGTTTGGCATGTACACATGGTAACCCGCAACATACAATAGAAATTTTTTACAAGTTCATTGCATACAATAGATGTTTTTAAAGGTTATGACATACAATAGGGATTTTTACAAGTTTATTGCATACAATATATGTTTTGAAAGTTTGTTACATACAATAGTAAAACGAGCAAAGTTAGATACATAACCAAACAATTAACCCTTAAAAAAAAGCTATGACATCATTTACTAAAAAAGCTTTAGAGAAAAGCTTTTGGTGTGGATGATCTTAAAGGAGATATCGTATAACTTTTCACAAAATTATTAAGATTGTTTGATAAATAGAAAGTACAAACATCTGAATACATGTGTTTCACCAATTTTTTGACGTGACACAAATTGCATGAAAATTACAAATGACACAACGTAAGGGAAAAAAAGATAATTATAAGAGTTCCCACTCAACGTTCTAGAAACCAATAATAACTTCGATAAATAGATTGTCATTAAATAAAAAATTAAAGGAAAATGCTAACTATAGCCTTAAAAGGGCTATAGTTAAACTTATCATGTTTGATTTAATTCCATATTTATAACTCACATTAACTATGAATAAAAACCTTTACAAAATTTAAATAAGGAAAGTCGATCTGTATTGTAAAGTCTTTTATTAAATCGAGTTTAAAATGTTAAATGTGTATTTGGCACATCAGATAGATTTTAGAGAATTATAGGGGATTGAGATTCTAGTTATAAGAATCTTCAGCCCTTATTGATTAGAAGTCCTGTTTGGTAACATGAAAAAGAGGGGAATTATTAAAATAATAATCCCATAGAATATCTTTTTCTATAAGCTATTTCAAGTGTCTTCTAAAAGAATCCACAACCACTAGAATCCTCGGCCACAATCTCCAGCTCCAACTACAAACTCCAGCTTCAACTACTTTGTTGCCAAACACACCCTAAATACATAAATCTTAACTAAAGGCTATGATTAGCATTTTTCCAAAATCAAAATGCATGAACCAAAAGGGAAAGATATATTGTTCATTACGTAAGCTAAGATATCAAAATTCATTTAAGCGACATAATAGAGAGATAGTTAGAAAATCTTAATTTCTTAATTTTTTTAAGAGCAATTATAATAGCTTATAGAATGAATAAAACTTTAGCTAAATTAAAAAGTAATAAAAAAATATCAAAACATCTTAATAGGCTTTTAGTTGACCTAACAATTAATACACTACCAGTTAAAACCTTGGAATCGAAACAGGAGATAAAATGTATTCTTATATTTTATCTCTAAGAGCATTTCCAATAGAGCCGTCGGTTCCAACTGACGGAACCGACGCCAATGGTACGGCCTGTCGGTTTAGATCCGTTGGTTCAACACATTTGATATCCAACGCTCCGTCATTTGGGATATGTGGGGTCAGCATGCAAGGGAGCTGTTGAAAAAAAAATTGAAACCCGATGACCAAATTTATATCCGTTTTTAGTTTTATTTTTTGTCTAAATTTTTAAAATACTTATTTCACTAAAAATAAACACTACATTTTACCATTATTCACACTATAATTCTTATATCTTGTTACACATTTCACACACCACAGTTCACACTACTTTTAACTTTTTCATACATTAAAATTCACACAACTTTTTTACACATTTCATACCCTTCATTTCAAACACAAAAATGCTACACTAAATGCATACAGATTCTGACCTTGAAGATTTGAAAGCGCTGACGCATCTCCCGTCGGCCAGTTATTTCACGTAGTTACCCCGGTCGTTGGTCCAACCATTGGAGGAGCGTATGGTGAATTTTAATTTTGTATGAGCTAGGACTCAAACTATAAGTACTAGCTACCTTGGGAGTAAGCAGTAAGTATAACTCGATGTCGTTCTTTTAATCAAAGCAAATTGAAACAAAGTTAATGCCAAAGATAAGGTTTACTATTAGGATGAGAAATGTACATAGATTTTTGTGGTGGTTTTGTTTTTTAGTTTAACTAAATGTGATATAATAAATAACTAAAATTAAATAAAGATAGAATGTAAGCAAACAGGTAGAGATGTGATTGCTGAAACTTCGATAATTAGATTTTCGGGATGATGTTCATTATAGATTTAATTGGAGATTTTTCAGATACAAAAAAGACATACGTTTGGTGTAAACACTAGGACCCTACATTTTAGATATTATCCCAAAGGAATATGTCATTGAATCTTAGGTTATCATGATTTTGATCAGATTAGACGGTTTTCAAACCTCCCACACTGTCTTATAGAGACCAAGTGACCCAAATGTATTCGGAGTGTAGTCATAAGGTAACATATCAAAATATATCTACTAAACTTTCTTTAACACCTAATGTCTATATTATTTTATTAGAGTAAATATTAATTGCATCCATCTTGGACTAAGTCCTTGCCTTTTTTCAAAACTCTATATTCAATTATTGTAAACGCATATACTTCCGTCATTAATTAGACCCTCCTTTTCAATCAGACATTCATCCCTATGAATACTCACAATGTACATGTAACACCCCTAAATTTAATGTTTAGCGGAAGCATAATTTGGGTGTTACTAATCAATAATCAAAGCACACGGATATATAGCGCACGACTCGTTTTCCCAAATATTAGTACGTCCGTTTAACAGGTTAGCGTGACTAACCCGGACGAGGTGGGTCAATCCTATATGGTACCATATACTAATATTCACGCTACTTACGTATTACCAGACTATACTGACGGAGGACTTTGATTTGATTAGTTGAAAACAACTCATGTATTATATTAAAATATGTACTCGCGTTCACGTGTTAAAATAGAGCAATGTATCACACCCCTAGTAAAACAGTAAAAGAGGGGCCATGAGACTCACCTGATCCTGAAGAATTTATCTTAATAAAATGAGAGTGATTAGCCAAGGATTGAAGTCCAAAGACTTGTAACCTGAGGGTGTCCATAACACGCGATGGTTATAAACATGAGAAAGTATCCAATAAGATTACCTTGTAGTTGTTTGTCCAACTAAAATGTCCAAAGGATTACAATTTGGTTGATTGTCTAAGTGTTTGAAAATGTGTACGGGCCGTTGGTGATTGTTTGTAATAATAATCTTGATGTTATCATATCGATTTCGAAGTGTTATGCTTGAAAAACATGTTTTACAATGTTTTTGGAATCATATTGTATAAGTATTTGAGGTTGTATAAGTTCGACACTTAGTGTAAAAATAGTTTGAAACCTTATGTTTTATGCGTCACTTTTAGCGTCACTTGGGGGCTTGGGCGTCACTTAGGAAGTGACGCATGAAATAGTAGAATCTGAGTGAGGGCGTCACTTAGGGAAGTGACGCATACTGAGGCTTCACTAGGTTGTGTCGGGTGCTAGCGTCGGATAAGGGTTCTAGGCGTCACTAGACAAGTGACGGAGGTAAGTGTCGGGAAAAAGGGGTTTTATGCGACACTTATTTAAGTGAAACAACTTTAGGGCTTTATGCGTCACTCAATGCGACACTTAAGTGTCGCAAGAAGTGACGCTATACTGCGCAGGCCTATGCGACACTTAGGTCTGATGACGGATTTTTGAGTCGAAAACGTATTTTCCGGCCATGGTTTGGTCCGATTCTTTTACCCAACCCATATTTGGACATTACAAGCTTAAAGAAACGACTAGAACTTAAAAACACTTGAAATCGAAAGTTTTATAGTTTTTATCGGAAACTTACAAGTTAACGCGGAGAGAATCCGGAAAGATGGAAACGTAGATCGTGACGCGGTGGTTCTTTTCCTCCAAACGAGCTAGATGAAGTAATGATGTTTGATGGTGTTTTTATGTGATTTAAGGTGATGGTGAAATGGTGGTTATTTAGAGAGAAAAGAGGGAAAGAGAGAGAGAGAGTGGAATGGTGAAATGAAGAAGAAAGAGGGAAGGGGTGGGGGTATGGGGGCCGGCACATGGTGGGGTCCACCATGTGGGCTTCACCAATTTTCCTCCTCCTGAGTCGTGCTCCGCGTGGTGTTCGTTTTTCGATCGTTACACGTTTAAATAGTGTTTTTACGCATTTAATTACATGATTTAAAATACGAATAATTTCTTGTCATTCTGTTGAAGTATTTTATTAAACACTTAGTTATTGATTTATAAAATGTGACTTAACTGCGTTTCGGTTTGTTTGCGTGTTTAACATTTAATCGCGTAAGCGTTTATTTGTACGATACAAAATATGACTAAAATATTATCAAAATAATGTTCTGGGTATAATATTGTTATTAAATAATTTCTTATTATTTAATAAAATTGTTCACCAACGTCCGTGTTTAATTGAACCGAATTACATTCGATTTAACGATTTAAATCAAATCGTATAACCGTATATATTCAACAATATATATTTCGATATATTAATTAGCCTAACACAGAACTAATTACATGTATTAACAAAAGATTAGGCACAAATCACTAGTCCTAATTTGGTGGGTGTTACAGTACAGTGCGTTAGCATTTCCACAGTTTTTCAGACACTAAGTATATTTACGGTGTACAGTACTTTAAGTATTTTCAAAGCTTGTATAAACCTAGATGTACTCGCGGTGTATAGGGCGACGTGCATTTCCTCAACTATATTGTTCCTAGACCCAAGTTCTAGAAGGGTAACTTGTAGGTAATCCACGATGAAAGAGTCATACGACATTTCCTTAGCTTCTACGTTTTGTACTCTACATGAGGTGTTTACAACGCTATACTAAGTACAACGTCATTTTACAGAATGTTCGTAGCTTCATACCGTAACTTGAGATAATTGTATCTAGGTAGTTAGGGTTAATCAAATACTAGACTAAGGCAACAGACATGCGAAAATCTGAAAAGGGTGAATGAGAAACTAGGTCTATATTCAAGATAACCGGATACATAGCATAACAATTTTCAATTGTATAAATGAAATATTAATTTAATATCATCCATATTTTTGATATCTACATTTCAACAATCATAATATCAAGCTGCGTAATAATCATGGCATTAATCAAAACACCTATGGAATAACATGGATTGCAAACATTATAGCAGTATGCAATGAAGTAGATATCACCGGGAATACAATTAGTATGACTTGAAAAACTCGTTACAAGAAGATTACTAAGCTTAAACCTTCCACTAGACTCTAACTGGCTACTTACTTCTCTCTAGTTCTTCTTAATTCTCTAGAGAGAACTAAAAGAGAGATCAAATGAGAGAAAATTGAGAGAATGAAGAATGAGGTGTGTTGAAATGGTTGGGGAGGCCATCTATTTATAGTGGAAGCAAGGATTCATTCATACAAGCACAACGTACAAGCGTACGAAGTAGGAATAGACCTGTAACGTCCTCAAAATCGGTCTGGTAATTTCTTTACTTTTAATAATTATTTAATAAGTTATAAATAAATTAAATATTATTTGCTTATGTGTAATTTATTGTGAATAGTGTAATATTATTTGTTTTAAATAGTAATAGGTGACAGTACTATAAAATAACTATTTTCGCAATCGGTTTTTAGGTTCCAGACTGTAGATTTAGAACGGGTATTAAAAATATCCAAATGGGAGTCGGTTTATGAGGAGAGCCGACCTCCTTTTTACTCTTTTCTTCCCCAATTCCTTGTTACCTTCCAAGAACCTAAATTGATTACATACACCAAACAAATTCTTGCAAGATTAAGTTGAAAGGAAGTTAAATTCCTTAAGTTCTTCATCATCATCATCATCTTACTTCTCAACTTTGTAAGTATTTGGTTTTAATTTCATGAACTTGTTTATATTGAAACTAGTAGCTAATTGATGTTTGGATTGTTAGTAGATGATGTTATATGGTGTAATTGGGTTGTTCATTACCTTAGAAACTGAGTTAATAAACTATTGATGATGATTGATGATAAATAAATTGATTTTGATTATCTTTGAAATGGGTTTTGAATTTGAAACCTAGAAATTAAGAAATTTATACCTTTGATGTTATATGAGGTTAGTTGATGTTACTAGAAGTAAAGTAATGTTTTTTAGATGTTAAAAATATAGTATTGTTGATTTTGTATATTGAAAAGGTGACTTGATTGAGTTTTGATGCGAGCTGAGATTTTGTAGAAAAGTTGCAGGTCATTTCTTCTTGCTCACGCGATCCCAGTTTGTATTTTTGGATCGCGTAAGCTAGTTAAAAATCGTCAAAATGGTCAAAGTTGGTCTTGGATACGAGATCCCATAAATGTTTTTGGATCGCGTATGTTAGTGCAAATTGGTTACAGAGGAAAATGAACTAGGATACGCGATCCTGTAAATAGTTCCTGGATCGCGTAAGCTAGTGTAATTTGGTAACAGAAATATTATAACTGAGCTACGCGATCCGGCTAGGAATTTCTGGATCGCGTATGCAAGAGTAAATTTGAAGATTTGGTTAAATTCTAAATGTTTTGATTTTAGTTAATAACTTAATATGATTATGAACAAAGTTGTTTATTTGTTTAATTACTCAGTATTGAGTTTATAATTAACAAAAGAAGTGAGTTATTAACTTGTTGACTTTGTATTCTCAGGTCAACAGAAGACTCAGTGATATAGAAATCCTGAGTGTGGAGACTTTGTATTCTAAGGTCAACAGAAGACTCAGTGATATAGAAATCCTGAGTGTGGAGACGACAGAGGTATCGGTGAGTGGATTTATAACTCACTCTTTGATTTAGTTGTAATTACTTTGATTGCAACAAGTGATAGTTGACATGTTGATAGAGCTATTTATGTAATGTTATTGATTGAAACTCTATATGTTAGTTGACTTGGGATTATATGTTGTTTTGAGGTCAACACGTTGGTTGGGCTAGTTGGTTGTTGTGTGAATTACACATAGTCTTACTTCATTTGTTGTGTGTAAGACTTGTGTTTGAGTACAATAATCAATAGCTATCGGTCTATTCCGTATTGGCCATACGGATTGTTGGACAAGTGTTCTTGAGAGCCACCGCGGCAGTAGGGTTTCTCAAGGACCACCAATCCTCATAACTGAATTGTTGATTGTTGATATAGACGTATACCATTGTTTGGTGTAGACAAGGGATTATACTAAGTTGATTAGTGTGTGATGAATTCATTCACTTAGCTCGTGCTAATCCCTCAATTTACTTCTTGCAGGTGTTATTTTGATATGTGGGGTGCAAGAAGGGAACGAAGAATGTTTGATATTAGCAACTCTGATATAATTTTCATGAAACTATGTTTTGTACACTATAATACCCCGTTAGTATTAAAGAAATTTGGGTTTTCTAAATATTAAACTTATGGTGTATGTTAATAATATAAGTTTATAAAATAATATTTTGTTTTATACGCTTCCGTAGTTAAAAATGATAAATTATTATCTATAGAAAGAGGGGTGTTATTAGACCCCCTTGACCAGTGCCATATACGGGTCAAAGGGGCCGTATACGGTCTTGTGGTGATGTATACGATCTTTTGGGGCCGTATATGGTTTGCCAGGTCCGTACACGGGGTGCTTTGGCTTTTCTTCATTGCTTAAGTCGGTCGTAACTTCTTCCTTTCTTGTCCGTTTGACTCGCTTCTTTAGTATATGGTCTCGTAGTTCCGTTACGTTTCTAATGATACCAATTTGAGGTATTTTGGATTTCTGTAGTTCATACGTAGTCGGAATGTCTTTGGATGATCTATAAACATTGCATCTTCTTCATTCTTCATCCGTTTTTCATGAATTTGATTCACCGGACTCGTTTCTACCTATGAAATCATATAAGAGTGGCTAGAATGTGTATCTCATACCTTGTGAGAACTGAAGAATCGTTTTGTATTTATTCGTCTCGTTTTACGTGTTATTTGGACATTTTTAGTGATTTTTATTGCAACGTCTAATTATGGAACACTTTAGTGAATTTTAGTAAATAAACATTGTTTCTAGATGTTTTCACTAAAAGAACGTACAACAAATCTTTTAATCGCCAAATAGAACACAAAAAAGACCACTAGACTACTAGTTTACATCTACTATTCGTATTGTACTGTGTTTTTAATTATTGTAATGTTATATTTTTAGTTAACTAATGTTGTTTGTATTTCATTGTATCATTTTTATTTTATTAAAATGCGTGTTATTTTTATTATTTTGGTTTAAATAGTTAATTAATATGTTAGTGGGTCTGGGAAAAAAGTGACAGAACACTGAGGGCAGTGACTTGTTAGATTCTGTCTGTTTTGTAAAAAAACTGACGTGGCACGTCGATTTTAATCAGTTTCATTCTTCTGTTAGAAAATGGTTTAAGGCTCCTCCCAACAATACGTAGCTTCTTCCGTCAGTTTGCAACTGACGCCGGTCAATTTAGTTATGTTGTTAGCCCCACCACGTCACTTTGGCGTCAGAATTCTGACTTTTTCTTCTGTTTTGGTTTATTTGTTTAGTATATAGAAATAAATGTATATTGGTAATTTGTTGTCCAAAACAATTGATGTAATGTTTAGTGTTGACAGTGTAATATCATTTTTAAAAAGTGCTGACGTGACAATAGTTTGACACAAACTAATACGTCACTTTGTATCTTAAGAGGAGATAAAATGCATTCTTATTCTTTATCTTTCATACATAGAATCTTAAGAACTAAAATCGAAGAAACAAGTAAAATGTAAAAATAAAAGATGTAACCATCGTATCATGATCCCAATTTCAGTAATAATAGCAAACCAGAATGAAAGAAGAATATGAAGAATATATGCGATAGTTAATACTACGACGTCGTCTGTCTAGAAAATTTTGAAGATATGACAAGTTCTAATATAGAGTTTTAGT
Source organism: Pseudognaphalium luteoalbum (assembly GCA_963422505.1). Taxonomy (NCBI): domain Eukaryota; kingdom Viridiplantae; phylum Streptophyta; class Magnoliopsida; order Asterales; family Asteraceae; genus Pseudognaphalium; species Pseudognaphalium luteoalbum. Next base: position 110,441,134 of record OY730197.1, on the reverse strand, counting down.
GTGGGGAGACACCACACATTTGGGGCGTTAGGCGAGAATCGTAAAGGCTAGCTGTCAGCCTTTCATTGAGTTGGCTCACTACGCTTGATATATTTCAACTCATCTTAATAAACTTTATATTCCCTAAATTTATTTTGGTTAAAGTAACAATCTTATTCATGTTCGAACATTTTTAGGTTGTAGTAATCAAAGTTATGATTTTTTCAATTTCAATACTTTGAGTTTTAGAGCTGGGATTTTTTTTATATATATATAAGGCATGGCAAATTAATTTTATATAAGAACAATGATTTTTTTTAAGGAAGTCCTTACTTCCTTAGGGATTTTAATAAAAGAGTTGTACTTGTATAATCTATTGTAAAGTTAATTAAATATTCAGGAGATTATCAGATTAAGATTTTTTTTCAAAAATAATAGCTTTTTGTTAAGATTTATGATAAATAACGTTTTTCCAAAAACCTTTTCAAAAGTGGTAGAATCGGGCTTCACAACCCCGACTTTACATTACAATTGATTTAAAAACATACTTCATAACCCCGACTTTTACTTTTGTCAGATTGAAGAGACAAAATCGGGGTTCCAAACCCCGACTTTAGTTTTGGAGTTTTGTAAGAAGTGGGGTTCCTAACCCCAACTTCACTTTGCGTCATAAAAGAACCCTAATTTCATAAGTTCCCTAATTGCACACTTAAAGTGAAATGATCAGCAGTTATTATCAATCTAACAGAGGATACGCAACCCCACTTCTTTCTCTGGCAAAAGTAAAGTCGGGGTTAGGAACCCCACTTCTCTCTCTCTATTTCTGACGCAAAGTGAAGTCGGGGTTAGGAACCCCACTTCTTACAAAACTCCAAAACTAAAGTCGGGGTTTGGAACCCCGATTCTCTCTCTTCAATCTGACAAAAGTAAAAGGCGGGGTTACGAAGTACGTTTTTAAATCAATTGGAATGTAAAGTCGAGGTTGTGAAGCCCAATTCTACCACTTTTAAAAAGGTTTTTGAAAAAACATTATTTATCATAAATCTTAACAAAAAGCTATTATTTTTGGAAAAAAATCTCAGATTAATGTAAATTTAGTCGGGGACATCGAATTTGTCAAAGTGTTGGTACAACCATTAATTTATATTTAAAAGTCTTAATAATAATGTAAGATAAGATAGTAGTGTACGTTATCATATCAATGTATACAGATGCCTAAAGAACATTGTTTGATATAATATATAAACTCATAAACAATTACGCATTAAATCCCGGTTAATCAAATACATATGCTAATAACACGTTCTTTGGACCGACTTTATTAGAGAGAGTTTGGATTTGCATATTTATAAGTACTTGTACGCTTAAAAATTAAGTATGTTACCCTTTACTTATATTTAAGTGTTTATTTCTTGGTATATAAGCAGATAAACAATTTTCAGAAAGGTTTTTGGATTTGCTTATCTGCTATAAAAATAAGCAAATAAGCAGATAAACACTTATTTAAGTTATGCCAAACACTCCCGGGAAACATATCTGACTTAGAAAGAGAAGTATTTCGCAACAGCCGAAAGAGGAACCCGTTTTCGTATCGTAAGACCAGGACGTTCATCGACATCTAGATCATCTTCATTCCCCGCATTCGGCAACTCCCAATTAAACTTGTGCAACAGATTTGCTAGCAAATTCTCATTTGTCGCCATAGCAAATGCAATTCCCGGACACCCCCTTCTTCCGGCACCAAAAGGAATCAAGTCAAAATCATGCCCTTTGAAATCCATTGTACAATCCAAAAACCTCTCGGGTCGAAACTCATTGGGTTCATCCCATACTTTAGGGTCTCTTGCAATGGCCCATGCGTTAATTATAACCCTAGTTCCTTTTGCAACGTCGTAGCCCATGACTTTAACATCTTCGCCTGCTACTCGAGGAACCAAGATTGGGAGAGGCGGATGAAGACGGAGAGTTTCCTTAAACACAGCTTTCAAGTACTTCATGTTGTCGATATCGACTTGTTTTATTTTATCTTTTCCTTTAAGAATCATCCTCACCTCATCTTGAACTCTTTTGAGAACCCTAGGATGTTTTAATAGTTCGGTAAATGTCCATTCTAACACCGTTGCGGTTGTGTCTGTTCCAGCAGTGTATGCGTCCTACAATAACCAGAAGTCGTGGTTAAAACTACAGATTTTGTTAACTTATCATGCATTATATTAATTGTTTGTATTTTGATCACTTATCATGTATCAAGTTCTCAAGATTATTATTCTGATGGACACACATCAGTTGTGGCATTAACATTATAATTCTTTTATCATAAGTGATAAAATACAGCTCGTGGACAAAACGTGTAGTTTTTTTATTTATAAACTAAAAAACATATACGGAGTATTAAAAATGGTAAATCGTGTTTGGTGGGAAGTGCGAATATTGGAATGACAAAAATAATGTACTCCTCATTTCCCCTTTTCAAGTTCCATCTAATTCTTCTCACATTTTTATTTAATTTGTTTTACTTTTTTTTTTCCAAATTATCATAGCTAGCAAACATAAGACATATATGATATAATAAAAATTAGGGTTTATTGTTGTGTTATGCTTTAAACTTTACACTTTTTACTATTGTATGAGTCGAACTTTAAAAACTTCTATTGTATGTATTGAACTTAAAAATATGGTCTATTGTATGTAGAATTTCTTTTTTGGGTAAGGCCCAAATAAGAAATTTTCCTTTTTAGGTAAGGCTCAAATAAAAAAATTTCCTTTTTAGACATTTCCCAAAAAGAAAAAAATACATACAATAGACCATATTTACAAGTTCGCTACATACAATAGAACAAATAAAAGTATATCGCATACAATAGCAAAAAAATGTAAAATTTTAATACAATAACGAAAAATAAACTCTCAAAATTATGGAGTAGGAATGTAGAACGAGATAGGGGAGCAACTCTCCCTTAAAAAAAAAATTGAGTAAAAGATAATTTATTTAAAACGTAATAATTATATTTTATAAGTTATGTCCTTTGTTAAAGATGGTAAATAAGCAATTTTTCCCCGGTGGATATGTTCTATCTTTCCACTCATGGAGCATATACATTACCTACTCCTAGATGATAATCTCTAGTTAAGTAGTTAATTGTAAGTTGCATAAATTAAGGTTTCACTACAACAAGTATTTTATTTCAGATAATATAATTTATAATTGATTGATAGAGTTAGTGTCAAGTTACCAAAAGGAGTGCTTTGATAGCAAGTCTGTCGAGAGTCACACCAATGCGATCATCCTTTTGTATCCTAAGCAATACATCGACGAAATCGTCTTTTTTGCGACCTTCATCACCACGACCGATTGATTGGCACCTCAACCGCTCCTCGATCACACCATCTAAGAAATCATGTAACTCATTTGCGACTCTTTCGACTTTAGCATCAAACCCTCTCAATCGATCGAACCATGCAAGTTGGGGAACAAGATCTCCCAAATTAAAACCACCCAAAACCTCAAAAAACTCATTTAACATCCTCCTAAACTTCTTCCCACTTTCACCTTCACTATACTTGTTTCCAAACGTCACCCTACACACCACATCATTTGTAAACTTCACAAACATATCACTCAAATCCACCTCGCTGGATTTCTTGATCTTTTCGACGAAATCAGCAATCTCTTCTTCACGTACCACACGATGATCTTCGATCTTTTTGTTACTTAATAAATGGACAACCATAATACTCTTGGCTTGCCTCCAATACTCGCCATAAGGCGCCACCGAGACTTCTTTTAATTCACAAAGGAGTTTTCGCCACATTTTTACGTCGGGTCTATTGGCAAACTTCAAATCTTGGGTTTTCATTATCTCACGGGCTGCTTCGGCTGATGACACTATAAGGGTTGGGACAGAGCCCAAGTGGATGAGCATGATCGGGCCACCGTGGTTTTGGGATAACGAATAGAGGGAGCGGTGGAGGAGTGGGCCCATCTGATGGAGGTTTCCGATCACCGGTATTGTTGGTGGTGATGGTGGTAGGTTTTTTTTGGTGGTAGATCGGTTAAAGTAGTGTAATTTTACTAGATAAAATACTAGGAGTAAGAAGGGGAAAATGTACACCATAGGAACCATGTTTATTTTTTGTTACTTCTTTGGTTATTGGTGTCTGCTATAAATAGGTGATCACAACGGTTAGAAAGTTGTTAATTAATTTTGTTACAAAATCAAAGACTATATATATTTTATTTATATAACTGTAATAGTTTAATTTCAAACGCGCAAAGACCGATTATAATTATATATATCGCCCCTTTCCACATGGATGTTTGACACAAGGAAAAGTTGTAATCAAACAAAATATGATTCAACAATAACATAGTTAATTTAATCTAATTAAGCACAACTAAGACAATTAACTTTTGGTGTTAGATATTGCAGAGGAAAAATCAGATTTGATTGCAATCTTATTAGTATTTTAAAATTCATTTTTTAATATCTATTGACTTCTGATTGCTCTTGATGAAGTTCCATACGAAAGTAGCTTAGTGATGAGGACATGCATCATAAATGTAAAAGTTACGGGTTAAATAACTATCTCTATACTTTGTTCAAAAGATAAAATAACTATCACTATTTTCCTTTAATCATGGATTATGCGATTTATGTTTATCATATTTACCGTGGATTCGGTCGGTGGGAGGTCGTCTGTCACACCCTCAAAATCGTTAATTAAGTTTATCAGAAGTTTGCGGAAGCATTGAATCGAGTGGAGGTGTCGACGTATACAAAGTACATGCATACATATCAGAGCATATGATTACAACATAACATATATATATTAAGATGCCAAGAGTAATAGCTATAAAGTTTACGATTCATCGAATCGTACAAGAGTAAAAGTTGTTAAATTTACAAAAGTAGATTTCGTAAATATGACTAAAACAGATTAGTTATATAAAAGAAATCTCATTGTCAAAATTTGGCATCCTATTTGCTTCGTGGGTCGCCTATGTTCCATATATGCAGGCAGATTTTACGTGCAGCTAATTCCCTGAAAAACATAGTAAAAGTCAACAACAAGGTTGAGTGAATTCACAGGTTTCATGTTTGCGTATAAAGTTTGATCAACCAAATGTGTTTGTAACGTTTTGTTTGTAGCCAAATTGTTTGTAACGCTTTGCCATAACAATTTAAGTAATGTTTATCAAATATGAAGTTTTGTTGGGATGTCACCCAAAAGTACAGTTTTAATAGTTTGTCCAAGAAGTATGACCATTCAATGTTTGCCCAAGAAGTAGGGACTAAAACGTTTGTCCAAGAAGTAGGACTTAACAATATCTGCCCAAGAAGTAGGGACTTTTCAGGTTGTGTCCAAGAAGTAGGACTGGCATCCAAAACGTAGGACCCACTGCTCAAGAAGTAGAGCCTTCACCCAAGACGTAGGATGGAACCTTGCCCAAGAAGTAGGGACTTTCTGTATGTTTGCCCAAGACGTAGGGACTTTCTGTATATGTGCCCAAGACGTAGGGACTTTCTGTATGTTTCCCAAGACGTAGGGACTTTCTGTATGTTTAAGAATATGTTGTTTCATAAAAGTTAGTTTGCGAAAGTGTGTAGCTGGTCATCCTCCATCGAGTTCCAAATTAGTTTTCGTATGAAATACCATTTCATAAACTAAAGTTGTAACATGTTGACCGCAGTCATAATCAGTTGGTATAATTCGCATTCAAAACAGTTATATAAAAGTTTGCATACGTAGCAAAAGAGTTGACTATGTTTGCCACCCCTGTTCAAAAGTAGTAAAGCAGTAAAAAGTAGGGGTTGTGAACTCACCTGTTGAGCTAAGTAAAGTACGAGTGCTAGCAAAGCCTAAAGCCCAAGTCTAGTCCGAAACCTCCTAACGTCCTAAACGTATGAGATTTAATAAGTATGTGGATGTCTAAGTCGACCGTCCATGCTAGTGTTCGTACAACCAAGTTATGTCCAAAACGTTTGTTAAACATGTACGTTTGTATTTCGTAGTTGTGAAAATGTATACGACTCGTTGGTGATGGTTTGAAATCATAATTTCGAAAGTATAATTGTTTTTGTTTCACTATAATTTTATAAAGTAGGAGATTGTGTACGGGGGTCCGGGGGCAGCGCCCCTGGTAGCGGGGTCCAATTGGTGGCAATCTCTGGCGGGGTCCAAGGGGCAGAGCCCCTGGCTGGGGTCGAGTTGCCAGGTCAACTTGGAAAATTTTAATTCCTACTATATTTCTTTGGTGAAAATCGCATCTGAAAATTAAATTCGGGAAAATTGATCAAGGTTAGGTGCGAACTGAGTTCGGTTCGCATGGCAAGGTGGGTTGCGAATCGAGTTGGGCTCACAGGGTAAATTCGGTTCGCATGTTTGACTTCGCAAGTCAAAATTCGGTTCGCAGTCAACAGGTCAACTTCGCAAGGTCAGTTCACTGGTTTGCAGCATGATCTGCGGACTGAGACGCAGCTCAGTTAGCAGATTTAGCGGTTCGAGCAAATCGAGTTTTAAAACGCATTTTGAGTCGGTTCTTGCACATAATTTCGTTGTGTAAACACTAATACATGATGTATTAAGTATTATAAACATGAAATATCAAAGAAAAGTAGCGAAATCTAAGAGTTTTCGGAAATGTCAGGATCTTACAAAGTTGTCGCGAGAGAAATCCGAAAAGATAGAAATGTTGCTCGTGATCTTGTGTATGTTTTATTCCAAAGGAGCTTGATAATTTTTGGTGTTTTGATGGTAGTTTTTGGTGGATTTTTTTGTGAGTTTTAGATGGTGGTGGTGTAGAGGAGAGAGAGAGAGAGTTGGTGTGTGTGTTTTTGGTTAAAGAGAAATGAAAGGAAAAATGGGGGTTGGGGTGGGGTGGAGCCGGTTTTTGTCATCAAAGGGAGAGGAGTTTTGTCCCAAATTTGTGGTATTTAGCCATGTTCGTTTACCGGATCGTTAAATGTTAAAATGTTTTTAATTGGTAAATCTTTAAATACGTATTCGAATATATTTTTAGTTGAGATATTTTATAGAAGTAATTTAGTTGAGTTATAAACTTATAACTTGTTTTATTTTAGTTTTACGAATGTGCTTCGAGTTGTTTCAGTTTACGTAATAAATGTTTCACGTTACAAAATACTTTGTAAATATTATAAACATAATATTTAATAAACGTTAATGTTATTTAATAATTTCATTTTATTAAACAGTTTTGTTTACCAACAGTCGTGTACTTTTGTCGCGTTTGTTCCAATTGTTTTGTACGTATTTATACAAGTCTCAAAATATGTAATACTACGTGTATTAACTAGTTGGGTTTTGCTAGACTTATCTTTAAAATGTGTTGTGAATTCACTCTAAGTTAGGGAATTAGCTTAAAATGCGTGCAATTAACGTTTATAATTATATCGAAATTACGGTGTTACATCGTCCGATAGTCGGTTTTACCATTTAGTTGCTTTTGAAATTTATTTATTTCTTGACGAATAAGATTTTCTATGAAATGTATGTTGCCATGAAATTCTGATACGTGGTATAAAATATAACACACTTTCTGTAAACTCAAATAAGATGTAAAATCAAGATGATGATCTACAGAATACAATACCAATTTATTTGTAATTGACACTAAAATATATATAGGACGCGTGTCGTTTAAGAGATAACAGCCATGGTAACACGGCGTATTTTCTATTAGGGTTTTTTACCGAAAAATGCATCAATAGTTCAGTTTTTTGCATTTTCGGGTATCAACTAATTTTTTTTTTCAAAAAATGAACCACTAATTTAAAACTTATCATTTTCGGGTATCGTTACCGGATACCAAAAAACTTATATATTTTTTCCAAAAAATGAATCAATAGTTCTATTTTTTGCATTTTCGGGTATCAACTAATTTTTTTCTAATACCCGAAAATGATCAATTTTAAATTAGTAGTTCATTTTTAAAGGAAAAAAAATTAGTCAATACACGAAAATGTAGAAAATAGAACTATTGATGCATTTTTCGGAAAAACCCAATGTGATATGTTGACCGGCAACCGTTTCAAACGGTAACTAATACCCGAAAATGGTTGATTTTAGATTAGTGCTTCATTTTTAAAAAAAAAAAATAGTTGATACCCGAAAATGCAAAAAATGAAACTATTGATGCATTTTTCACAAAAAAATCCTTTTTATTATATTATATTTTTTAGGAGTATTTTACTTTAATCAATGATAGTTTGACTCTATAAAATAAAAGATATGTTAATTTCAGTTTTTACTTCAATTAAAAAATCCACATCAGCTTAAGATCAGCGGCTTCTGATTTTCTGTACTTGATTATCCATGGTAGTTTACACATTTTAATCCACTTTTATACCGTCCTGAGCAGACATTGAAGAACACCGAGTTTCAGTGATCAATTGATTACTTAATTTATTTTTGAAATATGAATTTTATAATAATTTAAACATATAAATAACTAAAACGGAAAAGAAAATACACTCATAGTAACACAAATTACATTTTTTATGTAAAATAATGAGTGTTCACTATTCAGATATAACCGGTGTTTTTATATTTTAGTGCATTGAGGTTTAGTGGACACGGGGTAGGTGATGCGTAATCCATACTTGATTAAGTTACTAAATATCGGAGACGACCAAAATGCAAGGGTCGTGCCCCCTTTTAGGGTCCAAGGGGCAACGCCCCTAGCTTTTGGATGTTTTGACCTGCATTATTTAAGGACATATAACTGTCCTATAACTCTCGTTTTCTGGTTACATCAATTTCAACTGCATACTTGCAAACACAGAAAACACACACACAAAACGCTCTGATCATCGATTTCATTACCAGAAAACGTTGATATATCTTTAATTATCCTAGGACGAATTTTTCGTAAAACCCGGGGCAATTAGAGGGTCGAAATATTATCTTTGGAAAGTGTTTCCAAACATGATTCACATAAATCATATCCGGTCAATTGAATCTTTACATTATTCTTAATTTTTCAACAACCGGATTATTTAAATGGTCTATTCGAATTCGGATTGAACTGTCCAAATGGTATACAAAGAAACCTTTTGACCAACATGTTTTTAAGGGGATCAAAACATGCTTCTTTGTGGTATTTCTTTAGTAGTGCAATTTGAGTTTTTGGATTGGATCGAACAAAAATCAAATTAGTATTTCAGTTCTTGGATTGATTTTGATTACTATTATTAAAATCAGACTGTCCAAATAAACCGAATTGTAAAACCAGACTATGTAATATTTTTTGTAATACGCTTGTTTATACATCAAGATATATGTTAAATTTTGTTTGGTTGTTTTTAATATATAAAACCTTATTATATGATTGGTATTGTTAATATATATCATTGTCTATAACTTAAAATCTTAAGTTTTGATATAAAACACTATCTTCTCATTTTAATAAACCTCCAACGCAACATGACAAAACGTGATCGTTGATATCACTTATGACATTACACTTTCATGATTCAAAACGGTACCTTCATATTGTCCATGAAACAACCAATCAATTAGAAACTTAGAACTGATCCATCCAAATGGTAATTTGATTTGATTCGGTTCGAATCCGATCTTGTTTGGATGGATTCGGTTTCACATTTTGAAAGCCAAAATCCAAATAGATTTATGTAAATGATTCATATTTGATTTGATCCAATCCATCCAAACGAACATCCTACATAAAATGTTTAACTAAAAGCAATAAAATAACTTGTTAATTACTAGCCCAATTTTTAAATAGGCTTGGCCCACTTTTTATTTCTATTTTTAAAAATGAAAAATCGTAGCCCATCTTTCTAAGGCAAATGAAAAAACCATTAATAACATATGAACCGCTGAAATGTAATCAAATATTAAAAATAAACACGCTTGCCTTACCCTTCAAGACTACACGCCGGACTTAAATGCCCGTATGGTGTCTTGAACCACGGAATCGGCGTTCAAATTGCTGAACGGTGACATTTAACACCATCCACTCCCGGTGCTCTAATGTATCAGAGATGTAATCCTTAACGAGATTCTAAACCATTAGATGAAACTAAAAATCAATTTTGAACCAATAAATCAATTTATTTTCTAAGTAACATACATGACATTGATCTATGTACTACATTTACAAGGTTGATTTATTATTCGTCACAATATAAAGTGTTCACCTTGTCATTAAAATTTGCCTTAAGAAAAGTCTTCACTTTTAGAAGTTATATATCGACTTTCGCATTATATAATAGACTGTTTTGATCAACCATATAAGCAAAAGGTTAACAATTTATATATTTGTGTTTTATTGTGTAATTGAACAGAAATTGGAATATGAATGAATTATCATTTTTTAAATCATTTTGTTTGACAACAACTCATACACATACACAATTGTCAATGAGAACTGCAAACTACAACCTATTTTCAGAAGATTTTTAATATGTCTGAAATGAAAATTTGTAATATAACAAATATAATGATAATGATATAGAATTAATATCTTCTCTTGCTCAAAATAATAAAATAAAATCTATTCACATAAATTAACTTCTATTCTGTATTACATTAAACTTTCATGGATTGAATCGACAGATTGTGTCACTTGACCTGGTCATCCAACATTCCGGTATTCCATATAATCGAAAGCTCATAATTTGGACCCAACTGCTTACCATATCCTCCTGCAGCTGCACCTAGCTTTGTAATCCAAGTTTGACACTTTAATTTTTACAAAACTGAATCATGGTGATCGTTGTAAAAATATAGTTGATTACTAGGTGTTTATACGTATAGTTTATTATGTACGCGTATTCAGTTGCATACGAGTATAACCGAAGCCGGCCATATATATGATTACTCATTAATCAAAATTTCAATGGGAATCTGTATTTGTCATAAGAAATAAAAAGGTTAACATTCAATAATATCAATTGATAATTTATACGCTATACAGAGTATAGCATTTAAATAGCCTTAACCCTTCAAAAATGAGAATATCAAAAAGTTCACTTGAATACTTGCTTATATTATTTGAATGTACATATTTTTTTGTCACACAATATAATCATATTATAAGTAAATGCTATCAATTACCTTATGTTACATATATACAATAACAAGCGCATTATAACACAATGATAAACTAATTAAAACAAGTACTAATTAATACACATGTTTTATAACCATTTACTTCGGATGCATGATACGATTTACGAATTGAAAGGTGTGGCAACAGCCAGAACTGCAACTTTTTTTCGATTCGTAAGATCGGATTTTTTAAATTACGTAAAAAAGAATTTTTTTTAAATTATTCATTACTTTTTAAAATTTTCACCCCTGTTGATTTCTACAATGCACATACTTCATTCGTTACGAATTGAAGTATTCACCTTATCATTTGAATATATTTATATATTCACATTTAGAGTGAATCTACCAACTTTCCCGTTATACACTTTCTTACACATTTTGACATAAACAACATAGCTAAAGGTAGTATAGACATCTAATTGCCGATAAGAAAAAAGGTAAACTGTTTGTATAATTGTCTGATAGCACACACATTGAAACTTAAAGAAAACAACTTATACACACACAGTTGTAACCCTAACTACGACCTATTTTCATGTTGATATGTTTGAAATGAAAATTTGTAATAACAAAATAGCACGTAGCTCGGTTAGTAATGGGTGACAGCATCTTTGCCACAATAAGCACAAGGTCAGGGTTCAAGCCCTGACACCCTCATAGTCACAACCATTGAGTGTCCTTCACATAATCACATTATGGATACGCAGCCGATTGTGAGTCGGTCAGGGTTGCCGGTTATCAACCTTTTACCTCAAGTATATATATATATATATATATATATATATATATATATATATATATATATATATATATAATGATATATTAAAGTAATATCTTATCTTAGCTTGCTTAAAATATAAAATAATAATAATAGTAGTATCTTTTTCACACCTTCTTACATAAAATAACTTCTATACTGTATTAGATTAAAGTTTCATGGATTGAATCGATAAATTGTGTCGATTGACCAGGTCATTTAACGTACATTCCGGTGTTCCATATGAAAATTAAAGCTCATAATTTGGATCCAACTGCTTACCATATCCTCCTGCAGCTGCACCTAGCTTTGTAATCCAAGTTTGACACTTTGAATCATGTTCATAGCTGTAAAATGAGGTTAATTACTTGGTGTTTATACGTATAGTTTATTATATATGTGTAATTAGTTTTCTATTCATATACGAGTATAACCTAAATGAAGCAGGCCAAATATATATATGATTATCATCGCTGGTTGATAATAAGTTACGAGAAGTACGATATTACTTTACTCATATATATAATATAATAAATTTGATTGGGCGTAATTAAATATGTGTATAAGAACAAATATACATATTCAGTAATATTGATATTATTATGTAATTTATACAAAGTATAGCATTTAAATAGCCTTAACCCTTCAAATATATGAGATGATCAAGATGTTCACCTGAATGATTGCTTATAAATTTTGCAATGTACATATTTTTGTCACACAATATAATCATCTCATAAGTAATTAATGCTATCAAATACCTTATGTTACATATAACAAGCCCATTATAACACGTTAATTAACACGTAATTACTCAATGATAAACTAAAACAAGTACTGATACATGTTAATTCGGATGCATGATACGCTTTACGAATTAAAAGGTGTGGCAACAGCCAAAAGAGGAACTTTTTTGCGAATCGTAAGGCCTGGTTGTTCATTCATGTCTAGATCCTCTTCCTTCACTTCATTTGGCAGTTTCCAATCAAACTTATGCAAAAGATTAGCTAGCACATTCTCATCAGTTGCCATTGCAAATGCAATCCCAGGACACCCCCTTCTACCAGCACCAAAAGGAATCAAATCAAAATCTAGCCCTTTGAAATCAATTGAACAATCCAAGAACCTCTCGGGTCGAAATTCATCAGGATTGTCCCACACTTCAGGGTCTCTTGCAATGGCCCATGCGTTAATTATAACCCTAGTTCCTTTTGGGACGTCGTAGCCCATGACTTTGACGTCCTGGTTGGCAACTCGAGGAACTAAAGTTGGGATTGGAGGATGAAGACGGAGAATCTCTTTGAAGACGGCTTTCAAGTACTTCATGTTGTTGACATCCGTTCGACTTATGTGTTGTTTGCCTTTTCCAACCATCCTTACTTCATTTTGAACTTTTTTCAAAATTTTAGGATGTTTCAAAAGCTCGGCAAATGTCCATTCTAATACTGTTGCCGTTGTATCTGTACCAGCAGTGTATGCATCCTATGGAACCATATACAGCCATGTTATCTTACTAACAAAAAAAATGGAATTGTACATAAACATCGATCGTTGGTAAGACTGGAATACACAATCTTTTCACTAATTTTTAACTATATATATCTCGGGTTTATTTTTTCGTTATGTATTAATCTTTACACTTTAGACTATTGTATTAGTCGAACTTTGAAAACTTCTATTGAATATATTGAACTTATAATAATGGTCTATTGTATGTAAAATTTCCTTTTTGGGTAAGGCCCAAATAGGAAAGTTTCCTTTTTTGGTCTTACCCAAAAAGGAAATAATACATACAATAGACCATATTTACAACTTTACTACATACAATAAAACAAATGAAAGTATATCGCATACAATAATAAAAGTGTAAAATTTGATACATAACGAAACAATAAACCCATCTACCTAGCTATGTATGTAATTTCTAGATGACCAACCTAACCCCCTATCAGCTATAATAAAGTAATAAAACGACCATATATATATATATATATATATATATATATATAAATTTATACTTGGAATCTTGTGAGAACAAGGGGATTTCGTGAGAACGGTGAGAACACATCTCATCCCTTCATTTTTTGATCAAAAAACATGATTTTGAAGGTGACACTTTTGTCAATACTTTAAAGTTTGATTTTGAAGGGTTCACATAAGGATTGCTAGGTGAAGTTAAAAATTTTTTGCTTCACAATAGTTTTAACATGGTGAAGTTTTTAAAATATTTGTTAACAACAATATTTGAAGTAGTGACTTGATATGGATAAACTTTAATCTCTTTAAAAACTAATGTTAACAAAAAAAATATTTACTTAATCTCATTAAATCTATGAAAACCTATACAAATAAAAATTATAGCATCGTAACCTTATCTTAAAAAAAAAAAAAAAAAACTTAACCTCACAAAATGATGTGAAGCTTAAAAAAACTCCACATGAGCAAAATGATGTAAATCTGAAAGAAAAAAAAAATCATATAAGCAAAATGATGTGAAGCTAAAAAAAAAGCTTCACATGAGCAAAATGATGTGAAACTAAAAAAAAAACTTCACATGAGCCAAATAATGTGAAACTAAAAAAAAAAAAAACTTCACATGAGTAAAATAATGTGAAGCTAAAAAAAAGTTTCACATAAGCAAAATGTTGTGAAGCTAGAAAAAAAAGTTTCACATGAGCAAAATGATGTGAAGCTAAACAAAAAAAAATCACATGAGAAAAGGTGATATGAAGCCTCAAAAATCAAACTTCAAAGTATTTACAAAAGTGTCACCTCCAAAATCAGGTTTTTCAATCGAAAAATGGATGACGAAGATGTGTTCTCATTATTCTCACGGAATACCCTTGTTCTCAACAGAACCCAACCCTATATATATATATATATATATATATATATGAAAAGGTTTAAATGAGAACCACTCTAAAGTTGAGAACTTTGAGAACCACATCAAATATGTGTTTGTTCACATGTGATTAACTTCAATCATATGTGAACATTGATGTACGTTTAATTGAAAAAGAAAAAAGTCAAAAAAAAAATTCTAAATTTATATCGAAAAACGCAAAAATATATATATGTTCACGGGTGTGTTTGGCAACAACGAGTTGGAGCTGGGGCTGGAGCTAGAGCTAGAGGCTGGAGCTTGTGGTTGGAGCAGGGGTTTGGGCTTCTATTCAAAAGCCACTTCAAGAAGCTTCTTGTTTAGGGGCTTCTAGAGGCTTATTTTTTCAAGAAGCCCCATTGTTTTTGTGGTGTCAAACGAGACTTATGGGCTATGGCTTATTAAAAGTAGAAGCTCAAGCCACTAAAAGCCCCCATAAGCCCCTTGCCAAACACACTCCACATGTGAACGATAATGTGAACAAATCGGTTAAAATGTGTTTTCGATATAAATTTATAATTTTTTTGACTTTTTTCTTTTTCAATTAAACGTACATCAATGTTCACATATGATTGAAGTTAATCACATGTGAACAAACACGTATTTGATGTGATTCTCAAAGTTCTCAACTTTAGAGTGGTTCTCATTTAAACCTCCCAAAGCAAAGGTTCAAATGAGAACCACAAAAAGGTACAGAACTGCGATAAGTTTTAAATTATAAAGATTTCAACGTGTTTAATGATTCAATTACATGTGAACATTGATCTAGAATAAGGTTAAAAACAAAATAGTTTGAGAAAATATCAAAATAACCTTTAAAATCAAATTTAAATATTTCGTTCACATGTGCACATTTGATATGTGCACATGTGAACACTTCATATACGGAGTATTTTATATATAACACGTATTCTGTGGTTTTTAACTTTTGTTTGTCAATAATATAAACATTAAATAACATTTATGTGTAATTTGTTGTGTTTACATGTATAAAAACAATGTAATTTAAAAGTTCTCGCAATTGTGTACCTTTTGTGGTTCTCGTTTGAACCTTATTTTGATATTGATTGATGATTATTCAAAAACACCAAATTATGTGTGCACTAAAAGTTCAATTGTCTGTAAGCATTCTTATTTTAATATACACTAATCATGTCATTAACATTTATATTGATTGTAAAACACCATTATTAGTCACATTAAGGAACAAATCCATGTGCGATTCCTATAAATTATTTGTTAATTATTCTCAACTTAATTTGAGATGTACAACTCATTCTCAGTCCGGATCTGGTGTCGGTTTTATTTGAAAATTGAAACGATGATATGTCTAGTTTAACATAACTTCTCGGTCTTAATTCTTAACAAGCCCATATTTCCATTAAACACCAACGGTCTAATTATAAAAATATTCTAACATTTTCTCAATCACTGTAACTAATTTTATGCAAATTAAACTATAACTTGACTACTAATTAATTAATTAGTTAAATGTTATTTATTTGTCATTGTCTCATTGATGACCATCACCCCCACTTGCTCGCCTTTGACCATTTTTAAATTAAAAAATATATAATCATTTACTATTATTATCTAATTAAATGTTGATCATTGATCTACATTATCGTTAGCGGTGACATTTAATGCCAGTTAATTAAAATGATGTAGTGTAATATTAGTTGAAAAACTATTGGTTTAAGAGTGCTACCACATACTTATCTTTAGGCAATGTACCTTAGTGTTTAAATAATCCACTTAACAAACTAACAAGTGGAGTGAGTTTTAACTTTTAAGTTAATTTTGCTGCCGATGATTAAATTTTTTGGTCACCACGCGTTGATTGATTACACATGTTTATTTCCTTAATTAAGTAAGCTTATAAATGAGTGGATAATCGAAGGGGATCGGAGTTGGTCGGATTCGCAGGTTAGATAAGGCAATAAGCTGACTCATGCAGCAGTTTAAAAAATTAAAAATCTGAAATTTATTGCCATGCTTGTTTATCCAATTTCTCTAGTTGGGAACTTCTTTTTAACAATATTTTGACCGGTTCAACCGAGATTTTTAAGTTTTCCGGCAGGTTGAAAACCGGTTTTGACCAAGAGTTGACCGGTCAATGAACTGAACGATTCGATCAAAACCGGGCGGTTCAACCGGGAACCAGACCGGTTGAGCCGGTTTTTGATTTTTGTTTTTTGCAAAAAATGTTTTTGGCCCGATTTTGGGACGGTTGGACCGGACCGGTCCGACCAGTTCGACTGGAAATTGAAGGATTTCGCTCCGATTCGATTCTCAGTTTTAAAAACATTGCCTTTTAATAAATAAAAAATTTGTTATTAAGCACAAATTAAACTATAAACATCAAGTAATTTAGTGTTAATTATAACTCCAGCTGTAATGGAAGAATACATGGATGCTTTTTAAACACTTATATATATATATATATATATATATATATATATATATATAATTAAAAGGATTTTAGATTCGACTCAAGTCTTCATTTTCTTAAGGATAGTGATAATTCCATCATCCAATTAAATTGATAAATTTACTATAGCTATATATTAACAAATTGTAATATATAATCTGTTAATACATAACTATGGTAGATCTATCAATTTTGAAGGTGAAAATATCATTAGCCTTTTCTTAATAATGGATCAATGATTAAATTTTAACTAACCAAATGAACTGAGTTTCAGGAAAATAAATAAAGTGATCTAACATTTATGAGGTTGTACGTTCGATCCTCATTTTGCACAAATTAGAAGCATGTGTATACTTGTGTAAGTTGTTTGAGAAATATATATATGTATATATTTAAAAATGTTCTTGATCAAGTAGACACTATAGAGTAAAGAAAGTTACCAAGAGGAGTGCTTTGATGGCAACTCTATCAAGAGTCACACCGATGCTATCATCCTTTTGGATCTTCAGCAATATATCGATGAAATCTTCTCGACCGCCACCACCACCACCACCACGACCCATCATCCGCTCCTCCACCTTACCATCCAAGAACTCGTCCACCTCTCTTGCCACTCGATCGACTTTATCATTTAACCCTCTTAATCGATCAACCCAAGCAAGCCAAGGAACAAGATCTTCCAAATTAAGACCACCTAACAACTCAAAAAAGTCCCTTAACATCTTCTTAAACTTCCTCCCACTTTCCCCTTCATTATACTTCCTACCAAAAGTCACCCTACACACCACATCATTTGTAAGTGTCACAAACAAATCACTCAAGTCTACCACTCCGTTACGAGATTTCTTGATATTTTCAACTGCGATGGCAATCTCTTCATCTCTCACTTCACCACATGAATCCACCATTTTGTTGCTTAAAAGATGGAGAACCATAATGCTTTTAACTTGCCTCCAATATTCACCATAAGGCGCCACGGAGACTTCTTTGAGATCATATAGAAGTTTCCTCCACATTTTGAGTTCCGGTCTATTGGCAAAGATTAGATCTTGAGATTTCATTACTTCACGGGCTGCGTCAGCTGATGAAACCACTAGGGTTCGGACCGAGCCCAAGTGGATCAGCATGACCGGACCACCACAGTTTTGCGATAAAGAATGGAGGGAGTGGTGGAGGAGTGGACCGATCTGGTGAAGGTTGCCGATTATTGGCAATTTTGGTGGTGAAGGTGGCAGGTGTTTCTTAGTGAAAGGTCTAGTGAAGTAGTAGAATTTCATGAGAAAAAGGACCAGGAGTAACAATGGTGGAGCGTAAATTACATAAGAAACCATTGTTTTCTCTTGAGTGAAAGTTGACATTACTGTGAAGAAATGGATTGGATTTACGACTTCTATGCTATAATGTCATGTATATTTATAGTATAAAAAAAAGGTTGAAGAGAGTTCTGATATTTAGTGTGTATATAACTATTCAATTAGACGTACATAGTATAGTATGTAAAAAGTTGTTATTTATTGGCACTGTATCTATTTTGGTGACGTGTAAACTTGTAAAAACGTCATTAACACCTTATATAGATAACACATCACCAAAATACATATAATGACAATAAATAACAAGTTTATTACACACAATCTACACCCGCATGGTTGAATACACACTATGAATATCAGACAATAGTTAATTATATTTATATCAAGCACTTAACTCACTATGAAAAATATTTGTAGACGTGTATTTTTATTCGTATATAGTATTGCTCAACTAATAAAGGTGCATGATCACAAGGGGCGGACTATCTCGACCACTGATTTATGTAATCAACGGCTTATATAATTTGCAACATTACATTTTATATACACACTACATTTTGTCAAGTACAAAGTTGCTAAGATGAGTGAATCTGATCGTAGATCACATAGTTTTACAGCTCAGAACTTCTACTCTTCCTTCCTCTCAAATTTGTGCTGGCCTTCAAAACTTCACCCGTAAAATAATAAATGAGTGAATGATCCATTTTATCTCTCTTGCATAAAAAATACAACACCATCAATCATGTTAAAATATTGTACCAACTTATTAAAAAAAGCTAGCAATCTCATAAAATCCTCAAAGGTATTTTCTTTTTAATCACTTAATTTGATCGGTAACCTTTTAAGCATCTCAACTTTTTGTCGAAGTTTTTTTTTTTTTTTTGGGAATTAGAGGGCATAATGGGTTATGAAGGACATGAGTAACCCACAATCACAATCATTAGTTTTTAAATCTACGATCAAAATTTACCGTCAATATTGTATTTTACTCCAAATTTCTTTTTCTTAAACTGTTTCAGTTACTCATATTTTACCTCTAAAGTCTAAACCACATGTTCCTCTAAACTTCACATTTTCGGATTTCCCCCTCTTTTTATGGGACTTTTGAGTTTAATTGATGATTTTATGTTACATTTTTCCTGATTATATTCACTCTTATTAAATGGATGAAGTGTTTGATGAAGTGTTTAGTTGGTCACTTTACAAGAAACATGAAATTGATTTACATACAAATTAAATTTACAGGGTTTCGTTCTTCTTCTACATTAGTATAAATAAATAAATTTAATATAACAGTAGACTTTGGGATTGAGACATCCGGTAGATTATGTTTAATAATGACTCACGTGACGAGGCATAAAAACACAATCTGCACCCTTTAAACAAAATTGGACGATGGATAAAGATGTTCCGAAATAATGCAACGACAAAACGTGTAATTTAACACAAAGCGGGTTTAATTCTTGATAATAATATATTAATTTCGTTACAAATCAAATCATTATCAAAGTGCATGCGTATGGTCATCAATACTTCCTAAAGTAATCGACAAAGATTGCAAATTCAAACAATTAGAAAATACATTGCAATATATTAGGCTTTAACATCAATGTCTAATTTACCTAATTTACCTAAGTGTGAATTAATTACTGTTTGAGTTCCCCCATTTGGGAAGAAATCATGTATTCAACTATCCAAGGGAGAGATCGATCAGAACTTAAGAGGAGAGTTTTCAGTTTTCACATGAATCACTTCTAAAAGATTATCAAAAATGGACTCATTTATATTGCTAAAGAGTACACTGAAATTTTGTATCAACTTCGGCATATCTTATTTCAACCAATAGAACTAGGGTTTAAACTAGGGTTAATTGTTTGGTTATGTATCTAACTTTGCTCGTTTTACTATTGTATGTAACAAACTTTCAAAACATATATTGTATGCAATAAACTTGTAAAAATCCTTATTGTATGTCACAACCTTTAAAAACATCTATTGTATGTAATGAACGTGTAAAAATGTATATTGCGGGTTACCATGTGTAAATGCCAAACTGAAAATAGCTCTTTAACATTGGTTTGTGGCGGCACGAGCAAACTCTAGCAGATCATTGACTACCGTAACATACGATAGCGATTTTTTACAAGTTTAATGCATACAATAGATGTTTTGAAAGTTTGTTATATACAATAGCATTTTTTACAAGTTTATTACACACGATAGATATTTTGAAAGTTTGTTACATACAATAGTAAAAATAGCAAAGTTAGATAAATAATCAAATAATTAACCGTTTAAACTATGTGAAAGGAACCACGTGGAGTCCTACCTAGTGACGAATACCAGAATATATAGCTTTAAAACCACTAGCATTTACATATAATCTTATACTTTTTACTAAGGAATACACAACGCAAATTAAATTAAATGAATACGTCGTCAAGGGTACCCCTATTTGTAAGGTAACTTTGCCCCTAGCCTACCACACCAAAGCAACAATGGTCACGCCACCATAATAGACGGACCATTAGGGTGTTAACGAGTCGAGCATTTAACGAGCTACTCGAGTTCGAGCTCGTTTAACTCGAATTCGAGTTTGATAATATTCGAACACGAGTCGAGCTCGAACGAAAAATACTACTCGATTAATTTCACGAGCCGAGCATAAAAAATTGATGTTCGACTCGGCTCGTTTGAAAGCTCGTTTAGTTTCGAGTCAAACGAGCTATTCGAGTCGAACGAGTCGAGTTTATATAATAAATTTGTCTATTTGGAACTTTAAATGTATGTAACTAATATATTTAAACCCAAGACATCAAGTATAAATGAGCTTACTCGAGCTTGATTTCGAGTTATGGAATGAGTTTAGCGATCCCGAGCTCATAAACAAGCAAAATTGCGCTTGAAATTTTGATTCATAAAGACACTTTCCAATCAAATAAACGAGCATCGAACTCGAGCTCGAACACAATTTTTAAAACTTACTCGAACTCGAGTCGAGCTCGAACCGGATAATTAGCAAACGAGTCAAACTTGAGCATCCTAATATTCGACTCGATTCGGTTCGTTAACAGCCCTACGGACCATGACGCTAATCCGATCTCACTCCACATTTTCTATGAGAATCCAACATAACATTCAATATAAACAAAAGTAACCAAATTAAATATGCCCATACTTCTTTGACATAAAAAGAAAAGAAAGTTAAAACATGTTCTAAAATCCTAACGAATTCAAATCTTCTCCCCATGGGGTTCAAAATCCATACATGTACGTATACTCTTATTTTCTCATTATATCGCCACCTATCACCACCACTTCCAACCGATGCTATAGGTGATATATATATATATATATATATATATATATATATTTTGAATCAAATGAGAACACTTCAAAAATAAAAACGGTGAGAACACCTCATAAATGCACAACTAACCTACAAAAATCATTAGATTCACAGTCATACATCACAAATATGCAAAAAAAAAAAAACAAATGCAGACTTCTAAAAATGCAAACGAAATCGAAAAAAACGATTGATGCATTATGCATCAATCGTTTTTTCGATTTTTGTGTATTTTCGAAAGTTCAAATCTATGCTAATCAATTTTTATACACAAATTTGAGATGTATGAGTGTGAATCTAATGATTTTGTTCGCTAATGGTACATAAATGAATAGATTTGAATCTAATGATTCTAATGATTTTTCTACACAAATTTGTAGAAAAATTTGTGAGAACACCTCATAAATGAATCTAATGATTTTTCTGCACATATTTGTAGAAAAATTGATTAGAATAGATTTGAACTTTCGAAAATACACAAAAATTGAAAAAACGATTGATGCACAATGCATCAATCGTTTTTTTCAATTTCTGTGCATTTTTAGAAGTGTGCATTTGTTTTTCTTTACATATTTGAGATGTATAACTGTGAATCTAATGATTTTTGTAGGCTAGTTGTGCATTTATGAGGTGTTCTCACCGTTCTTATTTTTGAAGTGTTCTCATTTGATCCAAATTTTATATATATATATATATATATATATATATATATATAGAGAGAGAGAGAGAGAGAGAGAGATGATAAGGGGGTGTTCCCGAAGAAGGTATGTTCAATTAACATATTAAATTAAGATCTTCCGATAACCAAGTTAGAAAAGAAATAAATAATTAATTAAAAATGAATAGATTCTCTAAACTACTATTAAACCGAAAAGATAGTTCCACTTCTGATATTGAAGAAGAACATGATCAAACGAATTCTATGAAAATCTCTATTCCAAATATTGAGAAAAATTTATTAGATTGGAGTATACCCAAACAAAAAATTAGCAATATTTATAAAATTGATTCTTTTGATTACTTTCAAGGATATTCTATAAAAACATCAGAAAAGACTTTACCTCTTTTACAAAATAATCAACATATACAACTCTTTTCAACTATGACTACTACTATAGAACCTAGATCTAAATTATTATCACCTAAAGATGAGACTTTAATATTTGAAGCTAATACTCAATATTCTAGGGTAAATGTACCTAAAAAGCTAAAATGGAATGAAATTACTCAAAACCAGAAATGGAAATTAGAAGATATTAATTCACCTAAACCTTTAGATAATTCTAAGCAAATATCTAATATTATAGAACATACAGATGGAATTAAAGATATAAACTTTGAAGATGATTTAGAACCAGCTAGATTCTCTACATATATTCCTGAAACCTCTAGTTCTAAATCTAATGATAGTTATTTAAGAAAATCTCAATCTATGAGAGTTCGAGGAGTTGATTTTAATAGATCTATTCCTAAACCTTTATATGAAGATGAAAATAAAAGTGATGATTTTAGTGATATATATAAACCAACTAAATCTGAGGTAGATTGTTATAGAGAAGAGCACTTATGAGTAAGATACAAATCAATAATGATTGATGCTACCCCCGAAGTGTCGTATGAAGACGGCGTTCGGATCGTGATCGGTTTGTTTTAAATTTATATTTGCTGGGGTCTAAGTATGACTTACTAATACTGAACCAAAGGGCTAGTAGATGGTAAGTATGACCTAGAGTCGTTCTTAAAGAGAAACTGAATTGAAACGGAGGTGATCCAATCAATCTTTCATTTCTAGTAAAGGTTTTAAAAGAGTGCGCTGGGGGTTTTGGTTCAGTTAACTAAGTAAACTAAATAAAGCGAATAAAAATGTAATAATAAATCAGATAATAAAAGTAGTATTTGTTGTGAGTTCGTTAGCTCATAGTGTGGGATGATGACTCTTATGGGGAAACGATTATCTAAATTGGAAATGTTTAGTGGATTCAACACCCAGTGGTATAACCAATAAGTTCCCTATTAGTCGGTTATCAACAAATATGTCACGAGGAACTAAGGTGTCATGATTCTGATTAGACAGACGATGCTCAACTCTCCACACTCTCCTGTGAGGGAGTCAGTGGCCCGTATTATTGAACGTATTCGCTCGTGGGCGAAGGAATAGAGTAGCAGGTCATTACAAATCTGACCGTTCTTAATACCATAAAGATTTCAAATCCATTAAACTATTAACTTAGAATTTATGTTCGGACTTATTACCAATTCCTATTAATGAAACTTAAGGATGATAAACATGGGAAAGCATTCAAGGTTCTTGTGTATCTTACTTTTGGTTTCATATTTTAAGGAAAAGATATTAGTGTAATTTAGATTCCAAACTTGTCTTTCTCATTACAATTAACAAATCCCTAGGTTTTCATAAATGGTTATTTAGCCTGTAGCCTACCTACTCTAATCTAATCTAAATTAACTAATCTAATAAAAACGCTAATTAAAATGCTGACGGTTTTTTGCATAAAGTTAAACCCAGACCATGTCGGAAAATGCTATGGTGATTCACAGTGTATTTAATCATCTACCGATGTTTCCATTGTGAATTTAATTGTTTCGCTATGTTTACATGATAATTACATTGTGATCGAAAGTGTACAATACTCATGGCAAGTCCACGTAATCACATTGCATTTTATGATGCTTGCATGACGTTAAAGTTAAAAACATAGTTTTTACACAGATAACTATTGACCAAGTATCAAGGTTCGTGACTCCTCTTTACAGGGTTACAATCACGTTTGTTAATCGAAAGGCGAATATAAGTTTTAGGTTTAAAATCATAGGATAAGTCCGTTCATAAAGTTTCCGTTTTATAATGTCGATCCATAATACAACTACTTTCGGTCGTTACCGGCTTCCATACGTATGTACTTTGCTTAAAAGCATTTCCAGCACTATACCGAGTAAACAGTCGAATAGGGGCCATCATATTATTTCACGACATATTTAAAGTCATCCCACAATTATATATACTAACTACATCACAACAAATACAATAGTAATCTACTCGCTAATCATGGCACAAACTAATTCTTGCATAATTAAGGCATACATATTTAATTAAGATAGAATAGGATAGAAAGAACCCGGATTATAATGTGAGAAGGAATAGACTTGAATTAATAAGCTTAACTCTAAGCGTACACTAAAGATTACAAAATTTTCCCTAGCTTTCGTTCTACTTTGAACAAGCTCCCTAACTAGCCTAACACTAATTTTGAAGTAAGAAAATAGAATGAGAAAGTAAAGAGAGAATTATGTCTAATGCATATGGGACATCTACAAATGGAGGCTTAGGGGCTGTATTTATAGGTAAAATATGGCTCACATTAGCACCCCTAGGCTCACATTAGCAAAAGTAGCGAAAGGTGGTGCACCAGGTACGAAAAAGTAGCGAAAGGTGGTGCACCAGGTACGAGCAAGGACGAAAAAGTGCAAAAGAGACGGGGGGTGGAGGCCGGTGCCGCCCACCAGCAGGCCAGCGGCCGCTGGCTGCTGGCCGGCGGCGGCTGGCTGCCACCCGTCCCGGTCTGTCGTCTTTCGCTGCGTTGCTCGATTCGTGCGTATCTTCGTCGTTATGCGTCCGTTTGCATTGATTCTTTATGCGTTGGATTCGTAATTCAAAAACAAATACTTTGATGTAAAGATATCCCAAAAATATGTCTCCTATCTCCAGATGTTGCGTACGAATCATTTGGATCTTCCGGCGGGCGTAGAATCTTCATTCTTTATCCGTTTTTGTCGATTCTTCTTCTGTTGGATTCGTAATTTGAAAACGAACATCTTGGGTGAGATGGATGTTGATGATGGGCACTTTTGTCTCAAAATCTCGTTTTGATGCCTTGAATCTTCAAACGTGTGTGGAATCTTCGTTTTTCATCCGTTTTGCCTGATTTTTATCGTGCAACCTTGTTTTGACCATCTTGGCATAATATCATTGATTTGTACAGGTTTTGAGTTTAAAATGCCATGAATCTTTCTAGAATGAGAGAGATATCGGTAGTAAAAACATGACTTTTTACGCGATATCAAGTATCCCACACTTAGAACTTTGCTTGTCCTCAAGCAAACTCGAATTTCAAGCACGGTTAAAATAAGTAAAAAATGAAATATTTTAGGGTAGAACTTTTTACTAAGGGGGGTTTTGAAAAATAAAATATTCGTTCTTTGAAAAAGCAGGGTTATAATCTTTGAAGCATGCTTTTGATCTTTGATCTTGGATACATGACTAGGCGATCCTCTCTAGGTGGTCACTCAAATGACTCAAAGTGTTTAGGGTTTCCTATTCTAATATTATCAATCACTCGGAACGCCAGTCATGTATCGTTTATTGTCATAGGCTTGATCGGGAATCAAATCGTTACCTTTTTGTTGAGTGCGAAGTCGATCTAGCCACAATCATTCTAGGGGAAGTGATGTAGGGTTTCTTCGAAGTGGAGTGTTTGTGGAGTGAGAGGGGGTTTTGTTGGGTTTTTGATGGGTTTTCTTTTTGTTGAAGTTGGAATTTTTGGGGGATTGACGCCTTTTTGAAGTTTGCGGAAGGAGTCTTTTTCTCCTATTGATTTCCTTTTCTTCGGATTTTTCTTTTTCTTTTTTTTTTTACGACGTCATCTCCTTGCGATTTCTCTTCGTTCATGTTTGGAACTTTGCTTTAAAGTTTGGGAGATGCTTTTGAGAAAGTAGGGGTAACGTATCTATTTTTCTTTGGGAGTATGGGTGTACGGATGGGTTTAAGAATGATGTGATTCAATCTCCTTTTCACTAACCAATCTGGATAAATGCATAACAGGAGTAAGTTCTGATTCTAAACGCATACATCGACACACTCAAAAATCGAAAAAGTGAAGCATTAAAAGTGAATGCTTTTTATATGGCTCAAGATACCTCACGAATCAAAAGTTGGGTTGTTGTGTTCCTAGTCATGCGATGCTCTTTATGGGATTACTAAACTCATTTTTCAAAAGAATTTGTATTTTATTTATCCTTTTTCCCCAAGGTAAATCATTCTTTGTCTAAAAAATTTCATTTTCAACATATTTTTAACTTAATTTGAAAAATTTTGTTTACTTATTGGAGAAGCATGGTCTTAAAGAGAAATGACTTAGAATCAAGCATATACCATTATCCATTTTACAGTAGTGTAAGTACTGCTATCCCACACTTAAAGGAACATTGTCCTCGATGTTTATAATCTAAGCTCTAACTGGGGTAAAAATCCCACACTTAGGAATTTAAACATCTAAAACGTATTCTTTTAGTGGTGTGTTTTGGGTTTGAATCCCACACTTAGTGATAAGCATAATGGATATGGTATATTTAAACAAATGAAAGAGACGGTATAGAAGTACTTCCCGGTGGTTGTAGTGTTCCTTGGGTTGCATGTGTCAGATTCCGTCTTCCTTGGTGCGTTCTTGATCAAGTCTTCTTGTGATTGGTCTCGTAGGTGTGAACACGTTGGATATACTATTCTTCTTGGTGTTGATATTTTCTTGCAGGCTGGAGCATGCTTTGTATGATCCGAGTCAGAAAGATAGTCGGAGATTTCATCACTTCTTGGAAATTAAAATTGTATAAATGTAAACACACGGGTTGCCTCCCGAGAAATGCTCTTTTAAAGTCAAGAGCTCGACTTAGTCCTTTCTTCTTCAGATGATGTTGGATGTGTCCGTGGTGCTAGAGTGGTCACTGTGGTTCCTAGGTAGGGCGTATCGTGGAGGAAAGTATCGCAGAAATTGTTCTATCATGTCAATAATGAGAGTTGGTGGAGGTGTGGATTCCATTCTGAAGCTTTTGAAGTGATCAGTGGCTAATCTATCGAGGCTTGCCATCCCATAGCTGATGTATCGAACTGCCCTTGTGACTGGTCCGTTAGGATTGATTCGAGTGCAGGTGTGAGTTTGAACAATTTCACGCTGTGGGTGGTTTCAGCCTATTGAGGTGATTAAAGCCATGAATTCAATTTTTACTTCTTCAAAATCACTGGCCAATAGGTCTCCTCCGAAGGATCTACTGGCTTGGCATACTTGTCTGATGAGTTGATGTTGTTCGCGGTTGAAGGGAAAATCCGAGTCGGTGAAGACGTAGATTAACTTGCTGAATATTTCGCGGTATCCATTGCGGTAAGCGTCAATTTCTATGTCTTCTTACTCATACATTCCATGCAGTCGATCTATTACATAGGATGCTAAGTTGACTAGTAACATGTGGCAATAACGTGTTGGAATGTCACGAGTATTTTCTTCGAATGCTGCTTGATTCAGTTCATCAACTATTAGTTCAAAGTGATGAACAATAGTGGAGTGAATGACGATCCTGAAGTTTTCTGAAGTTGTGAGATGTTCTCCAGTTTCGATGAGATCTAAAAGGGTTCTAAGATCTCCCACCATTCTTATGTCAGCATAATTATGCGGATTTCCGGTAGCTCTTTCAAGATGGGTCCTCATTGATGTAAGTACAACCTTCTGACTTGATGAGTAGGGAAAAGCTGATCCGGCTAAGGCACATTATACTTTTTGGTATATTTGCCTTTGGTTGCTACAGAACTCGACTTCTCCCATTGGGTAGTCTGGTCTCTCTGGTAGTTGAGCTTCTCTGGTGACTTGTTCTTGAAGGGAATCGAAGAACTCTTGGATATGTCTTAGCAAAGTTTGGGGCACTGGTTCTCCATAATTGGCGAGATATGAATCATATTCTCGTTCAATCTGCCTGATCAAGTGTCTCTGAGCGGTGTTGTATTCATTGGTTGACTCTTTGATAGCTTCTACAATCATGCGCACATCGGTGTATTCATCAATTAGTTCGATCATGTCTTGGTGAGTATCTATGAGCGGAATCTCTAATCTCTCAGCTGTGATGATGGGGGAATTTGGTGGAGCAAGAGGGGTTTTTGGAATAAAGCGTTCATCGATGGTGACGTCAATAAAATCGCCGTCAAATTCGACACTCTTGTAGTCCGAATCTTCGTCTCGTGAATCTAGGAATTGGTGGAATTCTTCATCTGAGGGTGCATTGTTGAAAGGTTGAGTACTGTCGATTTCGATGGTTCTGACTTCCGTGATGGTGTTTTGAAGGTTTTCTTCAGCAAAGCTTCCTGGTTGTCGTGCCTTATATGCAGAAATTCTTTGTAGGAGTTTAGCATACAGGTCTGGGTGCTGTGATGTTCGGAGTTCTTCTTTAAAAGTATCTATGTCCTAGAGTCGGGTTCTGATAAAGGGTTTCGATGGATCGAGATAAGAGTCGAGAATGTTTCCCATTCTTTTGATATGAGTGGATCTGAGCTCTTGGTGGATGGCTCCATAATCAAAGGATTCTTCTGATGAAGTGTAGTCTTTGCAGTCTTGTATTCTTTTGACTTCAACCATCTGTGGTGAATCAGCTTGATCTTCATCTTCCTCCATTTCTTCCTCTTCTTCTTCTTCGATTTCTTCCTCCTCCTCAGTTTCTTCTTCCTCTTCTTCAGGTTCTTCGTCTTCAAATTCAATTTCTTCCTCTGCTTCTTCATATTCTTCCTCTGGTTCTGATTCATCATCGGAACAAATTCTGCCTGTTGATATAGCATAGCATTCCTCTTCTTCTGGAGTGCATTCCGGTTGGTCGATCTTGTAAGCAATGCTTTCACCATGTGATCGTAATATAATCGTGTGGTTATACACATCAATTACTGCTCTAGCTGTGTTCATGAATGGTCTTCCAAGGATAATCGGGATGTTTATGTCCTTGTGGATATCCATTACCATGAAATTCATTGGAAAGAAAAATTTGTTAACTTGAACTAGAACGTTCTCAGCTATTCCTTTTGGGTATCTAACAGATTGATCAGCTAGCTGGACGGTCATCTTAGTAGGTTTCAAGTTTTCAAGTTCCAGCCTCTTAAACAGGGAGTAGGGCATAAGGTTAATGCTGGCTCCTAAGTCGGCTAAGGTGCTTCTTTCTCGGATTGGTAAATAGAACAAGGGAGTGTAAATCTACCGGTGTCTCCTAGTTTTTCAGGAAGGCTATTCTTAAGTAGGGCTGAGGTTTCAGAACTAAGGGGAATATTGTTTACTTCAGGAAGTTTATCCTTAGTGGATAGCAATTTCCTAATGTATTTGTTTCGACCGGGAACTCTAGACATGGTATCAAGGAATTTTCCATCTAGCTTAAAGGATGATAATTTCTTGGGTTGAGCTTTAAGTCTAGCGGGGTAAGGGATCCTAACCTCTTTGTTTATGGTTGGAGTGGTTTCCACAGCTGGTATCTTGATCTTTGGTTCTTCCTCTTTTACTGGAACAGCAGCCGGTGGTGTAGTAGATGCTTCCTCGGTGGTAGTAAGTTGCTTTGCTTCCTCAACATGTGGGTTGTGAACCGTGTTGCTAGGCAAGCTTCCTCTAGGTCGGTTATCAAGACGTTATGCCAATTGTCCAATTTGAGCTTCCAAATTCTTTAGCACAGCCAATTGATTTCTCATAAAGAGGTCGGCTTGATCTTGTCTGGCGGACGTCTTTTGGTTGAGCAGGTGTTCACCTTGCATGAACTGGGTGAAGGCGTCATCTGAAACACCCCTCTTTTACTACAATAATATTATATTATTTTACTCGGAAGCGTATGAATTTAAAACATATTTATATATTGTACATTAAAATAATGTACATACACAGTTACATATTAACATATGCCAACATAGAAATGTTTAAACACTACATATGTCGGGGTATTACATATTACAAAACCAAGTTTATAGAAAAACCATATCAGAGTTTTAATCTGTCAGACATTCCCTGCGAAAGCATCCATTCCTGACACCCACATATATATCAAAAACCTGCAGGAAGTAGGATGAGGGATTAGCACAAAGCTAAGTGAATGAATTCATTACCCACAATTCAACTTAGCATAACCACCTGTTTACCCCAAACAACCGTAAACATATATTACAACTAGTCAACAATATAGTAATGAGGATCGGCGGCTCTGGGAATACCATAATACCCGGGTGGTTCCCAAGAACACTTATCCAACCATATCCGTTTGGCCATAACGGACGAGACCGATAACTAGTGGTTACTATACTCAGACACAGGTTCTATACACACAACAAATGAAGTATGACCCTGTGTCATTCACACAACAACCAACTAGCCCAACCAACCAGTTCAACCTGTTGACCTCATTAACAACTGATGCCCGAAGGCCACACATAGCACGTAGATTTATAATCAACTATGAATATTAAACACAATAATATATCTACGTTTACTTGTTGCAACCCAATAGTTACAACTAAATCAAATGGTGAGTTCCAAATCCACTCACCGATACCTTTGTCTTCACAAACTCAGAATCCAGGGATCACTTATCTTTTGGAGGATCTGAGAATCAACAATCAAATATAAGTTAGTAATCCGAATCAACAATACTTAACTTATATCAATTCATAACATTAGGAACTTAACATAATTGACATCCAATTTACAACTTCTTAATTATGTATTAAGAATTTCAATGTAGTTATCATTATGTACTGATACTAGTTTATCAATGTTACACCATATAACCAAGCAATTGACATTAACAATCAACTATTAAAAGAGATGCTGGAATGACTCATGACCCGCCGGCTGGGGTCAAGGACCCGCCGGGTTGACCATACAAGCCGCCGGCTTCGCCCTTAAGCCGCCGGGTGAATTAGATTTTGAGCAAACAGAAACAATTCGAGTATTCAAGGCTGTAGGAGCCGCCGGCTTGGCCGACAACCCGCCGGTTCTCCAACATAATCAAGAACCCGCCGGGTAGGGTACCAGACCCGCCGGCTTGTTCTTCGTTTTTGCAACAGCAGCAGCAGAACAACAATTCTGCACGAACTAAACTTCAAAATCCTACCACTTTCAAGTGCCAAATTGACCAATTTAAGTTTCTAACCTTAAAGGAGTATCATACAACAACTAGTTATCATCAAACAACTTAAACAAACTTCAATCAATTCCATTTTAGGTCAAATTCATACCAATTTGATAATTCACACATTTGAGCTCAAATTTCCAATTCAAGAACAAAACATCAAAATTTACATATCATGTACACATACTCAGTTTCTAACATCAATTAGCATCATAGATATCAAAGATTATTACAAACAATCTAAGCAATCATTCAATTTCATCAATTTTATCCTAACTAAAGCTTAAGCTCATCAATTTAAAACACTTACAATATGATGATGAAGATGATGATAGCAAGCTTATAAGGAATCACAATTTCAGTCTCAAGTAATCTTGTTTGAATCTCAATTTGTTGTTTGTACTTCTAGGCACACAATTTGAAGGTTAGGTTATTTTGGGAAAGTTGAGATGAAAAGAGGTAACCAAATAAGGAGGTCGACTCCTGCTTTTAATCAACTACACAATTTAATTATTTTGGGTATTTTATACCCGTCGTAAATCTATTGTCTGGAACCTAATTATTAATTGCGAGAAACTTATTTTATTGTACCGTCAACTATAGTAAATTAAAACAACTAACAATTTACTATTCACAATAAGTCCTGAGACCTATTTATCTAAGTTTCAAAATAAACAATTAATATCAAATAATTCCTAAATTAATTAAATAATCAATTTAAATAGATTATTACCAGACCCGACGAGAGGATGTTACATCATCTGAACTTGAAGCTGGGGCATTTGTCTTTGCAGGTTGTTCAGAGGTTTGGTTTGTGTCAGAAGTTGGTGCAGGAAGTGCGAGGGGTTGGTTATAAGAGAGTTGTGATTGTTGTGGGTAAGGTGGGTATCTAGGTGGGTATCGGGGTTGGTATGGTTGGTTGTTTCTTGGTTGGAATGGAGGTCCTCTAGGTTGGTTGTTGTTTTGATTGAAACCGGGTGGAAAATTTTGTTGTCAAGCAGGAAACTGAGCATAGTAGACGGTGCCATCTGCTTCTTCGTATTCAACTTGGTATTCACCAGGTGGTTGCAGGTTGGTGCAGTGTTGACAGACTTGCACTTGGTGTACTTGGTGCTGTTGTTTCTTAAGTTCTCCAAACTATTTGACGAGTGAGTCCATTTTCTCTGTTAATACCTTAATTGCTTCGACTGGGGTTGGATTTGATGCGGCGAGAGGTGCTGAAGATGTTGAGTGATCTCCAGAGTTCCAATCTTGGTGATGCATAGTCATGTTCTCTATAAGGTTCCATCCTTCTTCGTCGGTCTTTACCATGAAGCTTCCTTGTGCGGCAGCGTCGAGGGTAGTTCGGTGGTTAGGGTCTAAACCATTATAGAAGGTACACAATCGTGCGGATTTGTCGAGTCGGTGATTAGGGCATTTCTTCAAGACTCCTTTGAATCGTTCCCATGCGGTGTATAATGACTCATCAAAAGCTTGGTGGAAATTCATGATGTCATTTCGAAGTTTGATTTGTTTAGAAGGTGGAAAGTACTTGTTTAGAAACTTTGTTGCCATCATAGTCCATGAAGGGATAGAGCCGATCTCTAAACCTTCAAACCATGTTTGCGCATGATGTGTGAGCGAATAGGGGAAAAGGTACAAACGGATTGTATCTTGACTAATCACGTTTTGTTTGTAGGAGTTTGAAAGAGATATGAACTTGTCGAGATGAGAGTTTGGATCATCATTGGGTAATCCATGGAATTGACAGTGGTTTTGGATTAGTTGGATGATGTGGTGCTTAAGCTCAAAAGATTGACCAGGGGTTTCAGGGTAGAGAATTGATCCTCCTCTTCCTTCGATAGAGGGTTTAATGTTGTCAGCGAGAGTGATGCGTTCAGCCATTGCTTGTTTGAGTGTGGATTGCTTCTTTTCTCGTCGGACGGTACGTATTATAAGTTCTGGATCAGGGAAATTAAACAGTGGTGCAGATATAGGGGAACATGTCATACACTAAAAAGGAAAGACAAGAAAGTAATTACTTGTTTTTGTGTTTTTTTTAGAAGGTTTTATCCTAAGGGTTTACTAGAATAGGGATTGGTTGGGCCTCTGTATCAGACAGTTAGTCTCCCCGGTAGCGGCGCCAAAAACTTGATGCTACCCCCGAAGCGTCGTATGAAGACGGCGCTCGGATCGCGATCGGTTTGTTTTAAATTTATATTTGTTGGGGTCTAAGTATGACTTACTAATACTGAATCAAAGGGCTAGTAGATGGTAAGTATGACCTAGAGTCATTCTTAAAGAGAAACTGAATTGAAACGGAGGTGATCCAATCAATCTTTCTTTTCTAGTAAAGGTTTTAGAAGAGTGCGTTGGGGGTTTTGGTTCAGTTAACTAAGTAAACTAAATAAAGCGAATAAAGATGTAATAATAAATCAGATAATAAAAACATGACTTTTTACGCGATATCAATGATTTTGAGTTTAAAATCATTGATATCATTGATTTGATCATCTTGGCATAATATCATTGATTTGTACTGATTTTGAGCTTAAAATGTCAAGAGTCGTTCTAGAATGAGAGAGATATCGGTAGTAAAAACATGACTTTTTACGCGATTTCAATGATCATAATATACACATATCTATTTGTCTAATGTTTTTGTATGAAGAAAGAAAAAATTTATTAAAAGAATTAAATATTTTTAAAGAAAAATATAATAGAGAATATATATGGCTAAATAAAAATCAAATAAAATTTATAAAAAATTCTCTAGAAAAATATATTATAAATACGAATAGATTATTAAAAATAAACATGTGCTTAATTGAAAAAACAAGATCTAAGTTAGTAATTTGTTAATACCATGAATAAGGAAAATTTTGATTATTTACAAAATGAAAAATATAATAGTTATAATGATGAAAAACTTATATGGTATTATATTAATTTTAATGAAAATAAGAGATTCAATCATGAAATAAAATGGATGACATGTATATTAGATAATAAAGAAAATATTACTTTCTTCACATGGTTTGAATTATATTGCATAAAAGAAAATATAGATTTTCCTTATAAAGAAAAAATAGAAACCACTACCAATATAAACAAAACATATTTTGATTTAAAAACTAATGAAGGTATTATAAGTATTAGACCACCTTGTAAAAAAATAATAATAAAAGAAGAAAATAAAGAATATATAGGAACACCTTTATCAATAGCGAATAATCAAGAAACATAAAAAACCTTAAAAACTATAGTTTATCAAAATAATTATACTAATGAAATGTTAAATACTATAGGACATCAATTAGATATAATAGAAAATAGAAATGACGAAGCAAGTACTTCTTAGAGTTTTCAAGTAGAAGAAAATCCCATATTCATACCATATAATATAGATACTCCAATAAACTTAGGAGGACAAAATGAACAATTAAAAGAAATAGAAGAAAAACTTTCTAAACTTAAAATATCTAATGATAAAATCAATGCCATTAATGAAGAAGAAATATCTGATATTGAAGAACAATTTGATAACTATATAGAAAAAATAAAATATAATTCTTATATATCAAATAAAATTTATACCACAAGACCAGAAACACGAAATTATTATTATAGACCAACACCTCCTAATTTACAATATGAAGAAAGACCTAATATTGTACAAGTCAAATATGATGGAACTTCTATATATGAATGGAATATTGATGGTCAAACTGAATATCAAATTCTAAATTTATTACAAGAAATAACTATGGCACCAACTTCATATAAGGCTCATAATAATCCTGATAATAAAATTACACAAATGATAATATTAAGATTTACAGGTATATTAAAAAGATGGTGGGATAGTTATGTCACTCAAGAAGAAAATAATCATATACTAAATGCAAAAAAATTAATTATAAAAACAGAAAATGGACAGGTTATTCAAACACAAATAGATGATTCTCTAAATACTTTAGTATATTCAATCATAAAAAATTATGTAGGAAATCCAGCTGAATATCAAGAAAGAAATTCAAAAATATTATTAAATTTAACATGTAGAAAATTACAAGATTTTAGATGGTATAAAGATGTATTTTTAGCTAAAGTGATGACTAGACCGGATTGTAAAGAAGCATATTGAAAAGAAAGATTTATTGCAGGGTTACCCAAATTATTTGCTGAAAGAATTAGAACTAAATTTAGTAATGATTATAATAATGATATACCTTATAAAGAATTAACTTATGGAGAAATTATAACTTATGTTAATAAAGAAGGCTTAGTTATATGTTCAGATTTAAAATTAAAAGCTAAAATTAAAAAAGAAGGAATTAGTGGTAGACAAGAATTAGGAAATTTTTGTCAACAGTATGGATATGAACCTTTAGTACTACCCCGTCTAGTTCTAAGATAATAAAATATAAAAAATATAAAAAGCAACCAATAAAAGATAATCAATAATATTATAAAGAAAATAGATATAGAAGAAAAGAAAATTTCCATATAAAAAACAAAATAATAAATATAAACAAGAAAATAAATCTAAAGATATTATAGTATGCTATAAATGTGGAAGGCAAGGTCACATGGCTAAATACTGTTATGCCAAAAAGAAAATTAGTGAAATAGACCTAGAAAATCTTAGAGAATAAATAAATAAACTAATAATAAATAGTGAGTCTAGTATAACTGATTATAGCGAAAACGACTTAAATAAGATAGAAGAAGAATCTTCTAGTGAAAGTAATTCTAATATATGTGAATGTATAGGAACGTGTGATTGTAATGATAAAGAAATAAATGTAGTAATTAATGATGATGAAACACATACTTTAATTGACTTAATAAGCAAAATTAAAGATAAAGATGTAAAAGATTTATATTTAAAACAGCTTGAAGAAAAATTAACTAAAGATAAAGAAAGTACAACTATTATTAAAAAGGAAGAAAGTCAAGAAGAATATAATTTTTATGAAATATGTAAAAGGTTTAATAAAACCAAACCAATAACTATATCAGAATTATAAGAAGAACTTAACACTGTTAAATAAGAAATTAAAATTTTAAAATAAAAAATAAAAAATTTAGAAAATAATAAAAAAGAACAAATTATATCTAAAGAAGAACCCGAAGAACCCATAATAAATAATATCCAATTAACTAGATATCAAAGATGGCATACAAAATTAAATATTATGATAAATGGAGAATTTAAAATAACCCTTATTGCATTAATAGATTTAGGAGCAGATTTAAATTGTATACAAGAAGGATTAATCCCCACGAAGTATTTTGAAAAATCTACTCAAAGATTATCCACAGCCAGTGGATCTAAACTAAATGTAAGCTATAATTTATCTAATGTTCATATATGTAAAGATAACTATTGTTTTAATACCCATCTTATTTTAGTAAAAAATTTAACTTCACAAATCATTTTAGGATTACCTTTTATAGTACAATTATATCTCATAAATGTTAATGAAAGAGGAGTAACTACCAAAGTATTAAAT
Source organism: Pseudognaphalium luteoalbum (assembly GCA_963422505.1). Classification (NCBI taxonomy): domain Eukaryota; kingdom Viridiplantae; phylum Streptophyta; class Magnoliopsida; order Asterales; family Asteraceae; genus Pseudognaphalium; species Pseudognaphalium luteoalbum. The sequence continues at coordinate 110,403,905 of OY730197.1, read as the reverse complement.
AAAGAAATAACATTTGAATTCTCATCACCCATTATAACTAATGAAATAAAATTATTAAACAACAAAAGGAAACAAGCTGAATTCCTAATTAATGAGATAAATGATAAGAGAATATATAATCAATTATAAGATAAAAATATACAAAATAAAATAAAAAAATTAGAAGAAAAGTTTAATAATATATGTTCAACCATACCAAGCGCATTCTGGAAAAGAAAACAACATATTGTAGGATTACCATATACTAAAGATTTTAATGAAAAGGATATACCTACGAAATCTAAATCTATACATATGTCTATAGAATTAGAACAACATTGTAAAAAGGAAATACAAGATTTATTAAATAAAAAACTAATACGATCATCAAAATCTCATTGGTCCTGCTCAGCTTTTTATGTTATAAATAATGCTGAAATAGAAAGAGGAGCACCTAGATTAGTCATCAATTATAAACCTTTAAATAAAGTTTTAGAATAGATTAGATACCCTATACCAAACCTAAGAGATCTATTAAAAAAGCTTTATGATTCAAAAATATTTTCCAAGTTTGATATGAAATCTGGATTTTAGCAAATTCAGATAAAAGAAGAAGATAAATATAAAACAGGTTTTAATGTTCCTTTTGGACATTATGAATGGAATGTAATGCATTTTGGTTTAAAAAATGCTCCATCTGAATTTCAAAATATAATGAATGATATAATTTTACCCTTAGGAAATTTTGCAATTGTTTATATTGATGATGTTCTAATATTTTCAAAAAATATAGATCAACATTTTAAACATTTAAATGCGTTTTATGACACTATGTATAAAAACGGATTAGCAGTATCACCAACAAAAATATCTTTATTCCAAACAGAAATAAGATTTTTAGGACATAATATAATTCAAGGAACAATAAACCAATTAATAGAAGTCTGGAATTCTCAAATAAATTTCCTGATGAAATTAAAGAAAAAACTCAATTACAAAGATTCTTAGGATGTTTAAATTATATCCATGATTTCTTTAAGGATTTAAGAATTATCTGTAAACCGTTATACGATAGACTAAAAAAAATCTTAAACCATGGACAGAAGAACATACTAATATTATAAGACATATAAAAGAAAAGGTTAAAGTTTTACCTTGTTTAAATATACCCAATCCAGAAGCTAATCTTATTGTTGAAACAGATACAAGTGATCTTGGATATGGCGGAATATTAAAGCAAAAATTACCTAATAATAATAGTGAACAATTAGTTAGATTTAACTGTGGATCATGGAATGAAACCCAGAAAAACTATTCTATTATTAAAAAGGAAATTTTAAGTATAGTTTTAAATATTAAAAAATTTAAAGATGATTTGTATATGAAGACTTTTATTTTACGAATTGATTGTTTATCTGCAAAATATATTTTAGAAAAGGATATTAAAATTTTAATTTCTAAACAGATTTTTGCAAGATGGCAAGCATTATTAAGCAATTTTGATTTTCAAATTGAATTCATCAAAGGAGATAATAATTCTTTACCAGATTTCTTAACAAGAGAATTTTTACAGGAACATGAATCCAAATTCTTCTCAAAAACTTATTTTGACAAAGAAAACTTTATCAACAGAAAGTTCTTCAAGTTTCTCAACCCCTACCAAGCAATATTTTCCAGCATCACCAACACCAATTAGATTTGCTCCTATGACTCCAAGACCAAGACCACCTTTTTTACCAACCTATTCTGGTATAATTTCACATACTCAAAAATCAATAAACCAAACTTTCACTTCTAAGTCTTCCAAACTAAACTCTGAACCCATTCCATATACTAAGAACCCTTATCACCATATGATCAAACTTCTTGAATCATGTGAGATTGAAAAAGTTAATGAGAGTTTTCTAAGTTTGATCAATTATTTATTTCCTAAAGATTGTCATTTTTTCAATGATGAAAATAAGACTAGAGAATATTATCAAACTATTCTTATTGATTAAGAATCAATTACCATGGAACACAATATGAATTCAAGAGATCCCTCAAAAATTGATTTTAGCAAGGTACAGATCAAAAGAATTATAACTCCAGAAGAATGGAGATCGAGACCATATATTAAGAAGACTCTTTCTAGTTTTCCTACTCTCCCATATTTTAATTATTATGATTATCAAGAAGCATGGTACAAGACCTTCTCGTTAAGGAACTATAATCATTCATGGTTTATTTATTTTGACAAAGATTTTTCAAATAACTATCCCTTATGGTTTGTCAAATGGTTTCAATACATGAGAATTTGTCCAGAAGCATTTCCTCCATTTGTTCTAGAAGCATTCAACAAATTTAAAAATACTTTGAAAAAGAAGGAACACCATTATTTGAATACACACTTCAATTTATGTGTGTTCTAAGACTACCCTGGATTATGTCATGGACATATTTTTATCAAGAAGCTCAGATTACTCCAATATCACCTCCGGCACTATATAGACATTATCGAGTTAAATGATGGAATAAATTTCCTACTGATAAGGCAGGAACTCAGGTAGTGAATGACTATTATAAATTATGTTATCAAACTCCTATTCAAAGAACTATCTAAGGAGAAAGTTCAGATATCATTTCAAGAATTCAAGCAGCAAGTTCTTCTCCATAAGAAATTCAAAAAATTATCAATGAAATAAAAAATTCTACTTCAGGCAGTTCAAATAATGATCAAGATCAGTTTCAAGATGCTCAAGATCCATATGATGATGTTATTTTAAGCCTCTAATAATGGAATAAGTGTTGTAACATTTTTACTCAATATAAAATGTAAAAATGTAAAAATAAGAAATTATCAAAACACTACTTTCTATTATCAAATTATATCCAACATTTATTTTCTATTATCAAATCATGGCCGACAAAGAAGATCACTCAAGAAATTTGATGGAATATCTTTCTACTAATGGACAAATCAACTAATCTCTATTAGTGGAAAGTATCTACAAAAGGCAATATAGGGGAGCAATAATTTTACAAGAGGACATGGCAACCAATCACTATTATTCAAAAGATGAAATAATTCTACAAATGGACAAAGCAACTAGTCATCATTATTCAAAAAGAAAGTCAAAAGTGAAATAATTCTCTACAATTTTCAAAAGAAGAATTGAAGATATCGGATATCCATTATTGGGATAACTATTCAAGAGAAGTTTGAAGATTATAAAAGAGGATGAAGAAGACACTTAGAGGCACGAGTGAAAACACATTCTAAAAAATTACTCCAATAACACCTTCAATGTATGAAAACTAAAAACTCTTCAAAAGCCATTCTATCAACCACTCTATGTTCAAAAACTTTAGATTTTCAAATTTTAATTTCTCCTTATATTTGTAAAGATTGTCAAGAAATTCTACCTTAATTGTCAAAACATTTGTGATAATAAAATATCATGTATTTAATTCTATTCTTTTTTCTTTTATGTATAATTATGCTTGCAAACTTGCTATTCGTAACAAAAGAAAGTTTTAATTTTAAAATTTTTATATTTTTATATATTAAAATTTTTGATGTTCATAAATTTAAACTTGTGATTGTTCAATCAAGATCCTGTAAAATAAAATTGTTCAATCAAGATCCTGTAAAAGAATTGGTATCAGAGCTATCAGCCTCTCTTTTAGGGGTGGTAGTAGTGATATGAAATTTATTGTTTATATATATATATACATATATATATATATATATATATATATATATATATATATATATATATATATCGGGTGCTTAAAGTGATATCAATTTGATTAAGTTTGGACCGCCGGAACAAATGAGATAAGGAGCTTAACATAAGATGCCGCAAGCTTCACTATCTTATCCAAAGTCTGAAGTGAAAAACGAAACTTCATCACCACATACACAAACTGTGAAGAGAAAAACAAAGCTTCGTCTTTTCAAAAATTTTAGTTTCACTCTTGGTGTTCATAGTAAACACAAACCTTAATAACAAATTCAAATATGAACAATGAAATATTCTAGTGATCTCACGTCAAGCTCATTATAATTGTCATTAACAATGTATAAATATATTCTAGTGATCTCATGTCAAGCTCTTTATAATTGTCATTAACAATGTATAAATATATTCTAGTGATCTCATGTCAAGCTCTTTATAATTGTCATTAACAATGTATAAGTAAGCTAGCTTCATCGTAAGTTGAACTTGACTAATAGGTATTGAGCTACTAGATTTTTATCTTAAATTTTGCTTACCATTACTAGTCAATTACTCTTACCTATTAGTTCTTCAATTAAGGTACTTATTCAATGCTTTGTTGAAGTTGTAGATTCTAATTTAAAGCTTATATTAATTAATTTCCACTATAAAGATCAATGCGTGTCAAAATGATTTCCTTGACACAAAAAAAAATAGGTTATAACTTATAAAAATTGATTTTTGGGAGTCTAGCTAATTTTACAAAGTTCTGGGTGCCTTAGTATTGAGTAACTAAGCTTATGGCTACTAGACTGCAGTAAGAGATCGAAGAATAAAGGGTTTATTGGTTCGTTATGCTGTTAATTTTGGACTTTTTGCTATGAATGTTTTTAACTTTCAAACATTCTATTGTATGCTCTAAACTTCCAAATATTCTATTGTATGCTCTCAACATTCTAAAAACATTCTATTGTATGCTCTCAACATTCTAAAATCTTCTATTTTATGCTCTTAACTTTCAAACCTTCTATTGTATGTGATAAACATTATAAAATCTTCTATTGTATGATCTTGGTGACTTGAAAATGGGAATTGCCGATGTTAGGGGTGTTCAATATTTGGTTTGAAACCGTTTAATCCAAAAATCAAACCGAACTAAAACAGAAAAAATTGAACCGAATTCAAATTCAATTTTCGGTTCCGTTTCTGTTTAGGAAGGTTCGGTTTTAGTTAGGTTTTGGTTTTTGAATTCGGTTTCAGTTAGGTTTTAGTTTTTGAATTTGGTTTTGGTTCGGTTTTCAGTATGAATAATTTGAATTCGATTTAACCAAAAAACGAATTTAAATTAATAATAATCGAATTCGAATTCAAAAACTGAATTCAAAACCTTCTATTTTTCGTATTCAACCGAAACCGAACTCGAAATCGGTTTTCCGTTAGGTTCGGTTTCTAAATGTGAATTTGGTTTTCGATTTTGTTAAAAAAAAATTCAAAACCAAACAACTTGAACCGAATAACCCGAGGAAATCGAAAATCGAACCGATGAACACCCTTAAGTTGGTGTGTATCCATCATCATCCTATCTCCAAAGATAAGAGCAAAACGAAACAATAAAACCTTCAAACATTTCTAAGCTGAAACCGAATCGAAAATCGAATTTGAATTCGGTTTAGTTTTTTCTATTTTAATTTGGTTTGATTTTGGGATTAAACAGTTTCAAACCATATATTGAACACCCTAACGTCAGCCAATCCCATTTTCAAGTCACCGAGATCATACAATAGAAGGTTTTGTAATGTTTACACATACAATACAAAGTTTGAAAGTTAAGAACATATAATAGAAGATTTTAGAATGTTGAGAGCATACAATAGAATGTTTTTAAAATGTTGAGAGCATACAATAGAATATTTGAATGTTGAGAGCATACAATAGAAGGTTTTAGAAAGTTGAGAGCATACAATAGAATGTTTGAAAGTTGAGAGCATACAATTGCAAAAAGTCCAAAGTTAACAGCATAACGAAACAATAAACCCAAGAATAAATTATGATGAAGTGGTTGGTTTATAAGCGATCTAATGGCTTTGTCGTGGCTAGAATGATGTGGTCCATAACAGGTGCGAATCAATGTTTTGTATTGAGATTGAGATGTTCCAAATGCAATTGGGCGTAACAATTACTACGTAATTCTTATGTAAAATGATTGATTTCCGACAGAAATTACCGTCCCAAAACTCAGTATTTCTAGTAGCGGTATATCTCATAACAACTACTACGTAATTATTAGTGACCAGGCCATCTTGATTTGTGACCTTAGAATGCTAAGGTTTATTTTCTTATAAGGAATTTATTTTTTTACACATTTATACAATTCTTCGTTTATTTTCGTTGCAGAGTATTTGATGTTTCTAGTTCAACTGGGTATCTTGCCTGATATATAATCGTGATTGTGAGTATGCATGCAAGAAAGGTGAGAATTGCAATTTTCTTGCCCCCACGACTAATAACTTCTTATATGTTTTGTAGATGAAAATTTAGAGAAGATTTGGTGCAGTTTATTAGGTGTTTTTAGCTCCACTATTGGGTATCTTTGTCAAAATACATGCAAAGCCTAAAATAATGATTAACCGGATATTTTCATGTGTCAATTAAGAACCATGGAGTAAGGTATTGGTTAACCACAACTTTATTTTTATAAGAGACTCAAACTTTTTTATCCATACCGATGTGGAACGAGTTGTTACAAACTTTTGCCCAAAATAGTGATTGTGAGTATGCATGCAAGAAAGAGTGAGAATTGAAGTTTTCTTACACCTCACGACTAATAACTCTGAATACGCTAGTTGACACGAATGCAATAGATGAAAAATTAGAGAATGCGTAGTTTTTGAAAACTAAAATTTTATAAACCTTGAGTAAAGTGAACTAATGCCGTAGTTGTAAAGTCGAAAACTTGTATAAAGTGTATAAAAAATAGTACAAATTTTATTCTGGACCTTAGGTGTATATTTGTCTTTTGTGACTCACCCACTTCTATAATAACAAAAATCTACTCGACGGTTTAGCTATAATAATTAAAATATTGGACGTTTGTCAATATGCATTGAGCTATTGGCCGATCCTTTTAAACCCATATGTTGGGTAAATGTTAATCTTTTTAATAAACAATTAAACTTCAACAAATAAAACCTATAATAATAGTAATATTTGATTGAAGCAACTTTAAGTATAAACCAATATCTCTCGTATGATGCAATATTCCTATTGATTGCAAAGCCGAAAGCTAACTTATTTCACATGTTTTATGGGTTTTTTTTGTGTGGTTGAACATTATTTAATTTATCGTACTCCAATGTCTTCGAATCTTAAATCACCAAATTCATATTTCATCCACCGCTTACCACTCCTAAAAAACCAAAATTGAAATCCAAAAGAAAAAAACGTAAGAAAGTAAATCACAGACGTCAAACAAAAAAATTCACATAACACATAACACAAAAAAATGGTTTAGATTATTGTTGATGCAAGGGCAGCAGAAGCTAAATACAACAGTGCCGCCTTACAAGAGCAACATTGCCACGAAGATATTGTCCGCTTTGGAACAGTCGAGCCACCAGCAATTCAACTGCCCTCACGGATTTAAAACGCGTCTTGTAAGGAAGTGATATGCACCCTCTTATAAGGAAGACAACAATTCCACCTCCAACTGATGTGGGACAAGTTGGGGTAGGAGAAGGTTAACCCAACAATTATGAACAAATGAAAAACATCACTAAGTCATGGATGGAGTTTTTAGAAAATTTTGAATTCTTATAGCAAAACCTATTTTATATTTATGATATCTAAAAACCTAAATATATATACAACATTAATGTTATCAAATCACAAACCTAAACTAACCTCTCAAAGATGTATACAATACCTAAATGCTTTGTGAAAATGTTTGAGGAAGAAAAGTTGAAAATATGAAAAGAGATTTATATGAAAGAATGATTTTAAGATATATGATAAAATGGGCTATATGTTAGATGGATTTAGCGGGGGATAAATTGCATGTATTTAAAGTACAATATTACTCTCATTATCTTATGATAAGCTCAACTTTTCATGATTTCATAGTGAAATTACTTAAATGCCCATCAAAATCTCATGATAAATTACTTGATTACTTTGTGAATTGATAATAAGGTATAATTATATACTAAAAAATTTGTATCTTAAGTTAATTTATAATCGTCGCGATTTTATCTAATCAATTAAAATCATATCCAATTAAACAATTATGCCTTTTGATTTTAATCAAATAAAAAATTTATATTAAAATTAAACAATTAACACCCAATATATATTATAGGCTTGAAATATAGTTATCATTATTATATTCGTTACTACTTCCGTTCCAAAATAATTTTTTACTTTCAAATTTCACGAAATTTAAGAAATTACATAGTCTTGTGGTGTTGATAACACTTTTACCCTTATTTTTTGCATGAGTTATGTATCAATTTTAAGAAAGGGTCTATTAACAATAACATCTATTATTTTTTAGGGTTTGTCTAACGTGTGCCCTAAGGGCATATGTTAAGACAAGAATATTCTTCTCGGAAAATGAGAAATACATTTTTCAAGAAGAATCTTGATACCTTTTTCATTTTTCAAAAAAAATATTTTCAACTTTTTCATTTTTCGAGAAGAATATTCACCCCTTAACCTGTGCCCTTAGGGCACAAGTTAGAAATTCCCTATTTTTTAAAGTAAACACTTATTTTAGAATAAACTAAAATGAAAAGGTGTACTCCTACCATTATATATAATGAGGATATACCGATGTAATTGTCAACCAAAATAATTTAGTCTAACCACAACTCATGAACCTAACCACGGTCAACACCCCTATGGTTTAGGAGAGGAAAGCCTTATCAACGTCAGATACCCCATACACGTGTACGGCCGGATATAAGCTCATCCACCAAACTTCTCATTGTCTGGTCAATATTAGGGTTGCGTTAGGGTTAGGTTTCTTTCATAGATCTACGCAAACTACATCATCATCTTCTAAAATCCATACATCCGAAAACATCAATCATCGATTTTATTTGGTGAATTCGCATCTTGTTATGGAAACGGAACGTGTTACCGAATTTCCGATGAGTCAATTAGATCTCAGGCCGAGAAAACGACAGCGTTTGGGCTGGGACGTTCTTCCTCAACCGCCTAAGGTATAGATCTTGTTTTTCATTCCTTTAATCTTTCTAATTCATTTTGTTTCTTTGATATTTTTTGCTAGATCGTATTGAAATTGTTATCGTTTGCCAGGTAAGTGTTTTGATTTACATCTGTATAGCCTTGATTGAATTACGATTTTTGTAGATCGAATTTTGATGTATATTGTTAGATCTATGTTTTACGATCGGTGAATTAGGGTTTCTACTACTTTTACAATTGTATGACATCTGTACGCTTTAATTTATGATTATTTATGTTATTCTAGGCTATTTAGATGCTGTAAATTACTTTTTCCTGAATTATATTAGAATTTACGATTTTTTATTTCTAAGAAAGACCAGATTTTACAATTGAAGGATTAATATTGCAAAAATAAGGGGGTAATTGTTATATTGATGGATGTTTTCTGCTTTTTTTGGGCGCTCTCTTAGTTATATCTTATGGCTTTGCATTGCAAGGTTAATTTGTAATTATTTTATCTATATCATATTGATATTTGTTTGGGAGTCGTGATGCCTACTTGGTACTTTGTAAAAATAATCCAACGGTAAGGAATTGATTATGCATATTGAAAGGAACATGAATGAATCATGTGTGTAGGCTCAGGTAGGATTGTTTTATGGACAAGAGATTGGGCATGTTACCAGCTTTGCACCTTCTCGGGCACCATCGGACAATATTAGTTCACCCCTTAAGCGTGTGGCTCGAAACCTTTCTCCACCGTGGCGTCAGGATGATAAAGATGGACATTATGTGTTTGCTGTTGGAGATAATTTAACTTCTCGATGTAACTACCCTAAATCACTATCAAGATGTTTTTAATTTTGGTTGTAGGCTATAGCACATATATTGTCGTTCATGATAAGCTACATCTGGATTATGATAAATCATTTATGCGCATACAAATTGTCTTATGACAGCAGATGAATTAATGTTCTGTTGACTTTGTTTCTTGATATATAATTGGTCGTAAATGCTTGACACTGATTACTTTTTTTATTTGTTTTCGCATAACTTGCAGATAAGATTCATGGAAAGATGGGAGAAGGTGAGTTTAGTCGGCTATATAGGGTGTGGCCAGTTGTTGATATGTGTTGAATAATTTAATTGATAAATTTGTAATTCAGGTACATTTGGCCAAGTATTGGAATGTTGGGACAAGGAAAGAAAGGAAATGGTTGCCGTAAAAATTGTTCGTGGCATTAAGAAATATCGAGAGGCAGCTATGATAGAGATCGACGTGTTGCAACAACTTGGTAAACATGACAAAGGTGGCAATCGGTGAGTGACAAAAACCTTCACAATGTCCTTGTGCAATGTTATACACTTGCGGCAGGGTTATTTTATGTCTGTGTTTGTGTTGTTAAATTGGTTTATTCCTTGCAGTTGTGTACAAATAAGGAACTGGTTTGACTATCGTAACCATATCTGTATTGTAAGTCTATGATATGATTAATGTGGTGGATTTGCTTCCCCAGATTGACAAAGGTTTTGGGGTTAAGTTGTTGGGTGCATTTAAATGGTCTTAACAGGTTTTTGAGAAGCTTGGACCAAGCTTATATGATTTTCTACGCAAAAACAATTATCGCTCATTTCCAATTGACCTAGTTCGGGAGATTGGCAGACAACTCTTGGAATGTATAGCATGTGTGTAGTAATCGCTTAAGCTAGTCTCTTCCATATTTACTTTTTTGTTTGAGCCCTTGTTGCATCTGTTCAAATTACTAGTATCTTTCTGTTTTTTAATTATTCTTTTGAAAAAGAAAATCTCTTTTGCAGTTAACCAATTTTAAAGTTTCATATTTTATGCAACCGTGCAATGCTTAGATTGATTGACTTTTGTTGAATGTATTGCAGTTATGCATGATTTGCGGCTAATACACACCGATTTGAAGCCTGAAAACATTCTTTTAGTGTCCTCGGAGTATGTGAAAGTACCCGATTACAAGGTGATGATAACTTGCTTGGTCTTGCTATTATTGTGGCAACGTTAGTAATTCTTGCTCTAACCGTATTCTTTTTCTGTATGTTTATATTCCAGAATTCATCAAGATCACCAAAAGATTCTTCCTTCTCTAAAAGGGTCCCGAAATCCAGTGCCATCAAAGTGATTGACTTTGGTAGTACAACATATGATCGCCAGGATCAGAACTACATTGTGTCTACTCGTCATTATCGTGCACCAGAAGTTATATTAGGTATGTGATTTGGTCAGTTTAATATGCGTTTTTAAGTTGTGGATTTTACGTTTGCAAACTAAATCTTTGTTTCAAACAGGACTTGGATGGAGCTACCCATGTGATATATGGAGTGTTGGTTGCATTCTTGTGGAGCTTTGCTCAGTAAGTTTAAACTTGAATCTAACATAACTCTGGTATTACAGTTTTATTCTTAAGGCTTATGATAAACTCTAATACTGTTAACAGGGCGAAGCTTTGTTCCAAACACATGAAAACTTGGAACATCTTGCAATGATGGAGCGGGTTCTTGGTTCCTTACCAGCCCACATGTTAAAGAAAGCAGAGTTAGTTTTCTCTATGTCTTTTGGTTTCTTTCTATATTCTTGTTTGAAAATTGACTGGCAGTGTGTCTTGCAACTACTAATTATATGCCAACTTCCCTACAGCCGACATGCAGAGAAGTATGTGAGGAAGGGTAGGCTGGACTGGCCAGAGGGTGCTGCCTCTAGAGATAGTATTAAAGCTGTTACGAAGCTGCCTCGGCTTCAGGTCAATATTGATGAGAACATTGTCTTTTTCGTTTTGATTTTTGGCCATGCACTTTCTAATTTTATGGGATTTTGCAATGCAGAACTTGATTATGCAGCATGTCGATCACTCTGCAGGTGATCTAATTCACTTGTTGCAAGGGCTTTTAAGTTACGATCCTTCAGAAAGGCTAACTGCTCGTGCAGCTTTAAGACATCCTTTCTTCACCAGGGATCATTTTCGACGATACTAGGTAAAATATGTGAAAGCTGTAAAAGATTAATGATGGTCAACTGGAAATAGAGGTGATGTTTGCGTCAATAGTGACAGGCTTGTTCCGTGTACATATCCATTCAAATGTTTGGTCTGAGAAATTACTCAGGACCGAATAGGCTATTGTCAAGCATCTCTCATTGACTGACCTGTGACCTCAACTTATGTACAAACCTTAGAGAAACTTATCTTTGGATATTTGATGTCATGATTTAAGCACTAATGTAACTAACCTTTTTTTCTGTAATCTGTATGAAATTCCTTCTCTTGCCGTTTGCTTTGATAAATGAAATTCGCTTCATCGTTGTACTATTGTTCTCTGGTCAGCCTGTATGTTTGATTTTAGTAGTCATTCTTGAATATAAGATCACAAGCTAAGAGTAAAGAAAACTTTTAACCAAAAATTTGCCATTTTAAACGTAACTATTGACTCAATGATAACAAGACTAGTTGAAGTCTCAGAATGCCAATAATAGTATAATAAATTGAAATTGTTGTAGAAACTGTAACATTACTTGATCAATGCACATGGTAAAATTCCGTACTTGCATGTGTTCACATCAATTATGATTCTGTACAACCATTTTCGAAATAGAAAATGACAGTAGAGTAGAACTGGTTGCTTGCAACAAATAAGATAAGTTTGGAAGCAAATGGCGAAAATGGCCTTCAAATTTGATTTGCAGTCTTTCAATACATGAAAAGACACTAACTATAATTGAGAAGAATAGAATTATACGATATTGGAAGGTATACGTTTTAAAAGTGAATTTGGCCACAAATTGTGAGTGGGAACCTAACCTAAGAATAAGGTCCGCCGTCCCTTAATTCCTTGAAGGTTCTCTAGTCCCTACCAAAAAAGCAAAGGTTCTAAACGTACCCACTATCGATCCCAGTTCTACAAGGTCAACTTTTCATACTATTATTACTTGATTCCGTAAAAAAAATATATATCATATTATATGTAACAAATTTTCAAAGATTTGTGGGTTATATATTATAACGATACGTTTGATTCACAAATTGTTTTATATAGAATTAGATTTCATCCAAGGAATGTGAATTTTTGAAGTGAATGAATTTGATGAATTAAAATTGATACATTTTTCAACCGAAAACCTTCAAAGAATAAAATTAAGATTTCAACTATAACAAATTTTATTGAATTTTGCTAACGAATTCCAACTTAATTTTTTGGAAAAAAAGACAGCCATATCTTTATTCCCTTGGTCATTTTGTTACATTAATATATAAGTTGTGGTGTCTATTTGGATTCTTAAAGTCCTCTTACTTTTGGAAAAAGCGTTTTCTACCTCTTAAATATTCAAATATATATTCTTCTTAATTGGAATTATTTTCTTATATGTTATTGCCTATTGTAATTATACCTCATTCTCGTGATTCTACAGATATCTTTTTTGACTCTAGTGTTACGTATGCAAATTTTACACTTCACGTGAAGCTTTTAATTATATAAATTACTCTAATTTTTTTATAATTTATAAACTTTAAAATCTAAATAGACCAACTAAACTAAAATTAGTTATCAATAGTTTGTGATCAATTTATCGATATAAAATGATTAAATCACCCACTAATACTTTATTTTCCTAAAAAAGTGCACATTACATTAGCTTTTGAATATTATTCCAAAAGAAGCATTATTTTTAATTATTTTCGCGGGTTAAATCGAAGATTAAATATCTTTGCTACCCCTGCATTCACTATATCTATCACCTTCTCTGCTTTCGATACACACGGCGGCGGATCATTCACCGTCTAAATTTTCCGGCAATGGCCACGTATTCATCTTCTACTTCATATTACTTCAGCAACACACTTACAAACCCTAACCCTACACCTTTCAATTTCACCAAAACCGTTAATTCCGTTGCAATCTCATCGTTTCCTTCAGTTCATATTTCCAGAAACCCTAGATCGATATCCACATGCTCCGCGGTTACTATTACGCCGTCGTTCACTTCCGACCACCATTTATCTGCTACTTCAAAGCTTCAGAACCTCGTTTCTGAATTCAATTCGATTTCCGAATCGATTGACCGCGTGAAACGGTTGATTTACTATGCGAAGCGGTTACCGGAGCTTGACGAGTCGTTGAAATCGACTGCGAATCGAGTGATGGGATGTACGGCGCAGGTGTGGCTTGATGTGCGGATGGATAGTGATGGATTGATGAGGTTTTCAGCTGATAGTGATTCGGAGATTACGAAAGGGTTTTGTGCGTGCTTGATTTCGGTGCTTGACGGTGCGAAACCGGAGGAAGTTTTGGCGTTGAAAAGTGATGATTTAGGGGAATTGAATGTTGGTGGATTGCATGGGCTGAAAGTTGTTGATTCTAGGGTTAATACTTGGCATAATGTGTTAATTAGCATGCAGAAAAGAACTAAAGCTATTGTAGCGGAACGAGATGGACAGTTTATCGGTGAGCCGTTTCCGTCTTTGGTCATCACTGCAGATGGTATTGACGCGAAAGGAAGTTTTGCTGAGGCTCAGGTTGGGGTTTTGCCGTTTTGGATATTTTTATATATCGATGTGATATATTGATATATTGTTAGTTATGTATTTTATGTATAACGTATAATTGTAGGCTAGGTTTTTGTTTCCGGATGATGGAAAGGTTAAAGAGCTAGCGAATTTGTTGAAGGAAAAGGAGATTGGGATTGTTGCTCATTTTTATATGGATCCTGAGGTGCAAGGTGTTCTAACTTCCGCACAGAAGCTCTGGCCTCATATTTATATATCGGATTCGTTGGTTATGGCGGATAGTGCGGTGACCATGGCAAAAGCAGGATGCAAGTTTATTGCTGTTTTAGGGGTGGATTTTATGTCGGAAAATGTACGAGCAATTCTTGATCAGGCTGGTTTTTCTGAGGTAAGCTTCATTAAACAACCTTGAACCTTCATTGTCTACAAGTTGTTTGAATTATCTATATATTTTGTTCGTGATGAGTTGAGGGAATCCGGTAGCAACTAAGTTATGCATGCAACTGCGCTATCACAATTGTTATCACTAGTGGTGACTTGAGGAATCTAATAGCAATAAAATTATGCATGCAACAGTGCTAATATAATTGTTAAGACTAGTTATTTTTACACAAAGAAAATACAAATAATGTGATGAGTTATTTGAATGTAATTTACCTCATTATATACTAGTTGAGTTAGTGGTTCAAATGTTTGATAGATGGTCTACGCCATTAAAATAATATGGTCACGTATAAGCTTTGTAGGCAGCTAATGGTGAGGGACCTGACTAGATTAATGGGTTCACATATAGGAAATACATCTCTGCCTGGTTTAGAAGAGAGCTTCCATGATTAATTATTGATACTATACCGCAACATACAACTTATGTAAGTTGCAGCAAATGAAGACTTCGACATTTGTATCCTCTTAACTTTATGCATGACTAAAGAGGTAGGAAACAAGACTCTTATATTGTTTGATTATTAAGTATTATGTTACATGCTTGAATAAATTGATATATATGTTTAGAAGATTAATTTGTATCAGTGTACTAGTGTAGACAATTGGTGAAAGATCATTGTGTTTATCCATATCTAACCTCTGCGTAAAAGTATTCACGTTAAAATTACTTATTACGTTAAATGGATTCGTTCTAAAGAAATAACGACACAGGTACTATATCAATTTTAATGCTTGTATTGATATATATCATACGGAGACAAGTTTGCATGCGATTAAAGTGTTTGCCCAAAGCTGGTTATGTAGTTTTTTATTCTAAAGTAGTAATATGCTATTAAGTATAAACTACTAAGATAGTTAAAGTTCCGTAGTCCGTACTCATTAGATAAAATTAATTGAGAATTTACGTGATATATAGAGGAAATGTAAATAGTAATATAAAAAATACATATACGTGCGACTATAGATGGTAAAGTTTGTATAAGGTACTATCATATCATTGTCTTAGACAGTAAAGTTAGATTGAAATCTAGTTCATGTTTTTTATGCAATGTTCTATATTCAAAAGTGGATTCCTTAGCAGCCAAAGTGAGTGCGGTTAGTCAAAGGTCACCAATGAAGCAACTTCATAAGAGTAGCCAAAATTGTGTTATATCTCATCTGATGCTCTTCGGGAGGGCATCTGTGCCTGTTTTTTCCATCTCTGTGAAAGGTTATTTGGGAATGTCTTGGTAATTGCCTCCTGTTTGTAACATTTACCATTGTTGATGTGCGTTCTGCCTTGTTTGTCTACGGATGTGTTGTCCATTGGTTCCTTGAGTTGTATTCTTATGAAATCAATACTAAAAGTATAGGATTTCAATCTTCTGCAATTCAGTTTCATAGTGACTTATGTGGGTCTATTTCAGGTTGGCGTGTACAGGATGTCTGATGAACAGATCAGCTGCTCGTTAGCTATTGCTGCGTCAAGTCCCGCATATATGGATTATCTCTCTGAAGCTTCTATTACTTCTCCTTCCTTGCATGTTGTCTACATCAATACCTCACTAGAAACAAAAGCTTATGCACACGAACTTGTGCCTACTATCACATGTACTTCTTCAAATGTTGTGCCAACCATCTTGCAGGTGGCTTTTTCGTTTTCATTTGTGTACTTTCTTCCAGTTGGATTAAGATACCTATATTATTTTTATTTTATTAAAGCAACCTGCTGTGGCTGTTCATCAGGCCTTTGCTGAAGTTCCAAACTTGAATGTTTGGTATGGTCCTGATTCTTACATGGGTGCCAATATTGTGGAGTTGCTTCAGCAGATGACATTGATGACTGATGAAGAAATATCGAAGATACATCCTGATCATAACAGAAACTCAATCAAAGCATTGTTACCTCGGCTACATTATTTTCAGGTAATCCATTTACTTCCATCAGAATTCGACATATGAAGTTATAATTTTTTACTGATGCATATGTTCTTACTTTTTAATCGAGCGTATCATTGAATTGTTTGTGTCAGGATGGAACATGCATTGTTCATCATCTTTTTGGGCATGAAGTTGTGGAAAAGATCAATGACATGTATTGTGATGCATTTCTTACAGCTCATTTTGAGGTCCCTGGCGAAATGTTCTCTTTGGCTATGGAAGCTAAACGGAGAGGAATGGGGGTGGTAGGGTCCACCCAAAACATATTAGATTTTATAAAGAATAGGGTACAAGAGTCTCTGGATAGAAATGTTGATGACCATCTTCAGTTTGTATTGGGAACAGAATCAGGAATGGTGACCTCAATTGTTGCAGCGGTTCGTCAGCTCTTATGTTCCACAGGATCTTCCTCTAGTGAAGGAAAAGTCAGCGTTGAGATAGTTTTTCCAGTCTCTTCAGATTCAGTGACCACAACTTCGCAAAGTTCACCAACAGGCTTAGAACTGGGTGAGGTGGGTAGCGTTTTGAACGTCTCTGTATTACCAGGAGTTGCAAGTGGTGAGGGATGCTCTCTTCATGGTGGCTGCGCATCCTGTCCATATATGAAGGTTTGTTAAATTCTTATATTGTTTTTTCTAGAGGTGACAAATTTAGGGGTGGGATGGGTTGGATTATGACTTAACTGGTCCAAATGCGCAATTTTTAGCACAGCTTTAAACAGGTTTAGTCTGGCTCATCAACACTTCTGACTATCTTATTTTGGAAATCTAATGTATTTAACTATGTTTCCATAAACTATATTTTTAAAATAGTAATCCGAGTTTTTTATGTTATGGGAGACTATTGAAATTTTTGACTCAGTTGACCCATTTTCTTTTAGATAAGTTTTATAAACTTGTCTCTTTTTGTGGTTGCCTCGTAGGGATCCCACAGAACTTTCTGTATGACATAGTATCACCTTGGGCTTTACTATAAAGCATTGGTTAACTGCTCTAATAATCGGCGAACTATCCCTTTTTACCTTATTTATTTTTGTCCAGCCCACATCAAGCATCCTTATATTGAACTTTTATTGAGTGATTATAGCTTAATCTTTAGGATATTGTTGCCATAATATTTCTTTAGATGGACTTCTCATTTTCATCTGCACATGGTCTAACAGATGAACTCCCTTACATCACTCCTGAAAGTCTGTAGTAGCCTACCTCTCGGTAAAGATGCTCTGTCAAGGTATGAAGCTGGACGGTTTAGTTTGCCTACACTAAAAGGGAAATCAATCGCAGACGTAGGCTGTGAGCCAATCCTGCATATGAGACATTATCAGGTCAGTTTTAATAAAGCAAGGCCTCCTAATTTCTCTAGCCAAGAATAAACAAAGAGAACTTAACGGTTAGAAGCTAGTTCTTTTTTTTTTTTTACATATATATTCTATTTATCAGGCAACAAAGAAACTGCCGAAGAAGCTCATCAATCAGATTCTTGGTGCTGGCAACAATGGAAGTACCACATAATGTAGTAGATAACCAAAGGTTCAAGTCATCTGCTATCTCCTACCAAACTGGGGGTTGCGGCATAATATATACGCCACTATAATGGCAAATGTTGGAGGGAGAGCCATAGGAAAACTTGCAATGGCAACATTTGGTTAGAAGGTCTTACATTATACAAAGATACGTTGTGTACAACAATTTTTTAGTATGCCCTGTATCCTCTTCATAATTTTATCACATTATTTGGCTAGTTTATACAAAGTAGCTAATGCTCTTCACAGAATGTGCAATTTTGTCATGATAAATATATATAAATTTAACTGGGGTGGTGTTCTTCATGTTCGAATTATTATTTGTCATGGCTTTGTTACAAGATACGGTCTTTAGAGAAATATTGATCAGTTTAGCTGTTTGAAATGTGTTTATTGTAATGAGGTCTAATGTTATTGAGTCACCCATTTTCTCAAACGTTTGGTGGCTGTATCGACTATCGAGTGGACTATCTTCAATTAACAGTATAGAACGGGGTTTTAAAAATGCCAACTTTGTGTTCGATGGTTCTCCTTTTGGAATATTCCACTTTTCGGATGGTTCATATCTATTTTGGAAATCGAAAATCAACCGGATTCATATTAGTGGACCGGATAGTATCCAGTATCGATTCATCCAAATGCATACCTCTATTTGGATCGACGGAAGGTGCATCATTGAACTTAAATGATGCACATACAAAAACGTAGGTCGTGGACTAGGGAATTTGATTTGACGAATGCTATACGTACTACACCTAAGACCTTAAAACAATTGATCATTGGCACATGAAAGAAGAATCAATCATACATTAACTTCTCCAGGGGCGGAGTCGGGATTCAAAGTTAAGGGGGGCTCAATCCGTTATACAAGGTAATGATAAATATTGCGTTGGAATAACATAAAAAGATAAATACTTCAATCCTCTGAAAAATCGTGAACAACAATATCTCTCTTAGTAAGAAGCGACTTATATCTCAAACCAATACGTACGTAAGTTTATCACAAAACTAAACCTAAAAAGTAATCTATGTAATGACTATAAGTGCAAATAAGATGTGCCGTAAAAGCACAATGTAGATTCAAAAATTAAATTATAAACAACAGTATGTTTTGTGTCGCTTAAATCAAAATATTTTTGTTTCGACAATTAGAGATCATCTATTATTTGAATAATGTTTATCGGTAGTCTACCGAATTTTATTAATCTCCATCGATGTTAATAATCCAACAACTTTTGAGAAGAATGAACTTAAACTTGAATGACTAAGAAACAAACAAAATTATTATTTGATATTTTAATTGACCAATGTAGATTCAAATATTTATTATTCAACTTTATAACTGAACAACCAAAAACGTAATCAAGATATAACGGATATCTATTGGTAGATAATAAGATTGGAACTTTGGATTATTATCAAACGTAAAGCATCTACTTGAGGTATGAAAATAGTATTCAAATTAATTAAGTATATTAATAATTAACTAACTGTTAGCAAACAGAAGAATTTTAGTGATCATTATTTTATATTCTATATTTCATGCGGCATCAGTATATTAGAGAAGTAAAGGAGGCTAAACAGAAATAATTACTAAAGATATTAGATCATGAGCTGTATACTATACTTGAAAGTTTGGGCTATTAGAGGGGGCTGAACACCCCTCAGTACCCCCTCAGTACCCCCTTGTCTCCGCTATTGAACTTCCCCAAACACGGTTGATTGTTGGTAGATGCACGAATATCATACCTAAAATTAATTGCCCATTCATAAAAGTAGGGTAAAATTGTTGTGTGATGTTGAATCCTATAATTAATTGAAGTTAAGGGCATTCTCACATCATAATAATTCTTAGAACCGACTAATGTTTTTATACTATGGCGATATATAGATGTCCTGAAAATGTGAGAAAGGAGTAAAAATGTCACACAAAAGTAAAATACGGTGATTACATTTTCTTATATTTAGAAAGGCGGTGATTATATTTTCTGTAACACCCCATTTCCGAAGGTGAAAATCGGAGGTCACACAAACGATATACAAAAGCAAAATTCATAATGTATACGAAATCTAACAAAGTTTCCAAACGAAAGTACATTCTCATACGAAATTGATTAACAGAAATAACAAAATAGTCTAAAGCCAAACTATAACTAACTTCTTTCGTGCCGCGGATCCTTGCTCCTGACTCCTTCCTTTTGCCAATCGATAACCTGCCGCATGGAATGGAATGCGGCTGAGCCAAAAACCCAGTGCGCGGATACAAAATGATGCAGTACAAACAAAATATTTGATGAACATAATAGCAATGATTTATCAATGAGGTATGAACAAACGAAACAAAGTCTTAACAATCGAACAAGAGTCCAAAGGGGTACGACAAACCGAGCTTCAAAACAAAAGTTCAAACGATACACGGACCTGCTGATCCGATGTACCACCAAAGGTGAATGAGGCGTTGGGCACTACACCTCCATCCACAGTCAAACACAAAACAAAAGCTATGGTTAACCAATTCGCCTCCTAAAATCCCTTATCACACCG
This sequence comes from Pseudognaphalium luteoalbum, assembly GCA_963422505.1. Lineage (NCBI taxonomy): Eukaryota > Viridiplantae > Streptophyta > Magnoliopsida > Asterales > Asteraceae > Pseudognaphalium > Pseudognaphalium luteoalbum. The sequence continues at coordinate 110,383,083 of OY730197.1, read as the reverse complement.
CAAAGAGGAGACACCGTAACTAATTACACAGCTACGGAAGTGTGACGCCATCGGTGCCACAATGATACCCTTATAGGACCCCTATAGGTAGTAAATAGCTCGCATACCCAGAATAGAATAAAGGTCGCTGAACAAACAAATGGCCTATAGCAAAAGGTTCTAACAACAAAGTACTTACAACGAATCAAATAGTCACATATGATAGGCCAATAGCAAGTCACAAACAATGTCATTGAATCCAGATCAAAATGGAGGCCAACAACCGTACAGAATTCCAACAAAAGTAGCAAAGCAATGTATAATTCATTTATTACGAATGTACACAATCAAATGAAACAAAATCTTTATAGAATAAGATCGAAATCCGTACAATTAATCAAGACTCATAAGACATTGCATAAGTAAAGGAATCCGTACACAATCATTTAAACCAAAATCTTGTAATATAAGTTCAGAATCCATAAACTTTTAAATAAACCAAAATCTTGTAAAATAAGTTTAGAGTCCGTACATTACTGAATTTATAACCAAGAGTAAAGAGATCCGTACCTTAACAATTTTGAAGTCTAACTAAACCTCCAATCATACTGTTCTTCAACAATCTACAAGTATTAACAGAATATTTGTTCAATGACCGTGTACCCATTTATTGTTACTAGCAAATTTCTTTATGCCTACTGGTCATGTTCCATTGTAGTAACTAAGTGTCCCTATGTCATTATTAATTAATTTATGAGCAAGACTTCATTTTCTACCACTAACCCATTATTTCCATGAGGCTAAAAACGTAATTCCTATAGCTTAAGAGTGTCCCAACTAACCATGCCATATTAATACCATGTTTTAGACTTCATAAATCATTATTAATATCTAGCCTTGTTGATAAAGTGACATAATCTAATTGACTATATAATCTGCTCAAACACAAATATCGCTCTTACTTTTTGTTCTTATTAGTTCCTACTATACATACCGTTTGTTTTAGAATGAGTGAATTACACAGTTCTATGTATAACATTCCATGATTGCAATTAATTTTAAATGCCTAAACATATGTATAATATTAAGGTATTTATTACTAATATCATTTTAACCGTACTCACTATTATAACCCAATCATGTTTAAACCATGTAGTAATTAATTTAAGATTCAGCAACATCCATTAGACAATTTCACATTAAACTTCGTTGAACTCTTCAATAGTTTAAGACCCAGAAAGTAGGCTTACTACTATTTCTCAAATACACGTACAATATCGATTTTCTTAGTTACATATATTAGAATTTGCATGTGTCTACTTCTATAAAGAAATACTTGTTGAATTGCTAGATGTATTACTTGTAAACGACTAAAAAGCAAGATGAGTTTACCTCAATCAAAATCAGAAATTGATCTTGTACGTGATTCTTGTTCTGACCCAAAACCGCTCTTTCAAACTTCAAGATTTATGGTATGTTTATCGTGTTTTGTTTTCTAATGTGATGATAGACACTCGAATATATAGGCACATAACAACGGAACTGGCGAAACCACTCATGATCGTGCCTGAGACTTCGGGATTTTAGTTTCTTCCCGTTTGATAAATGGTGTATGGATTTGACCTAGTTTAGATTTTGTTGGGCTAATTGGGTGTTAATTTACTAGAAGCAATAATTGTTTAACTTTTTTTTTCTCTGCCTCTCGGCTCAAAAGTATGGGTTCAAAACATTGTACAGTCTTAGTTTATAATTATTAATATTATTATTGCTAATCTAATCTTAAGTTTGTGTACATGTATATTATATAAAGTTATTAAAATCACGGGTATTACATTTTCTTACCGTGACTCTGTGAGTGTGTGTTATTTTTGAGAGTAATAAATTTGGGAATGATGGAGTAAGTAATATTAATAACAGTGCAGTGTAATGTAAAGAGGATGATATTTTTCTAGTATACTCCGTAATAACTGTTCTGTTTGGATTCAACAAGGGTCACGGGTTTAGTTGCTAGAGGATTTTACTAAATGAGGTTAATGTTTGTTCAATAGCCATCTTGGGTATATTAGGGGATAGTTCACTTGTATTCGTCAAGCTTTAACATTTTTAGTTGTATATTTTAGTACATCGGCGGTTTAATGGAAATTGATTAAGTGATGTGGAGTGCACAACCGGTTAAGTTACTAAATACCGAGCACAACCAATATACATGAATCAAGGGGGTTGCTCCCCTTGTGGGGTCAACCGGCAACGCCCTCACGGGGTTCGAGACAGCACCCCAGAACAACAATGAATTTGACAATATTTAGTGATCCTATAAAAATCTGTTTGGACATTTTGAGCCACATTGATTAAGGACATTTATATGTCCTATAACTTCCGTTATCAGGTTAAAATTTAATTATCTACATATTCACAAACACATAAATCACACACATAACTGATCACGATTTTGATTGCCAGAAATAATGGATATCTCTTGGATTATCCCAATACAAATTCCGTGTACCCCGAAGTAATTATAGGGTCAAAATATTGTATTTGAAATACTATTCACAAAGATTATATTCGGTTATTGATCATAAATGTATTTCTTGCCGAGTTCAACTTTTGTTGATCCTTAGCTTATCTATATATTTATTTCTATTTTTCGCTAAAAAAATAAAAATAAAAAATTAGTGTAAATGCATTTTGTTGGCTACATCTACACTCATTTGTTTCAAGGTAAGCAATGTAACCGGTAAATTTGTGTTAAAATCTTTTAGAAGTTACCTTTGACCGTTTGAGTTTCCAAAAGAGTGACTAGACAGCCACCTAAACTGCCATATAGGCATTCTTACCACATCAGTTGACTCATGTTAGCCACGTCATATAAGATTAATATTTACATTTAACCCTTCTTCTTCTTCCTAATCAAACACACATCACCTACAAAATCGAAAGAAAACCCGAATTTTACATCACCTCCATATTAAAAATCAAACCCAGTAAATCTCAAATACTTTAAAACCAAATCGGTCCCCAAATATGCAACCCTAATATCCTTATCTTTTAATTATAAAAGGCAAGTAGATGCATACAGATCTTGAAGTGCAAATGGGTGTAAGAAGAAAAAACGAATCAGATACGAATTAGTGAATTACTATCAAATGCCAAATATCTGTGATTTACTCCGTACATGATAATATGTATATACATACGATCAAAAAAATGAAAGTTATATTTGGTTTTGGGTTTCCACAATTTTTGTTGCAAAACTAAAGTAGCTGGATATGTTGTGGTTGATGATTATGAATCGTGATGATGATGATGAATTTTAATTTTAATTTTCTTTTCTATCTTAAAATGCCAACACTTATTGAGAAATTCATATTAAACAAATAAAAAATCCAAGTAATCATTTCACATGCCACGTAGGTAGTAAAAATTACAATTTGTCATAGTTTACATGTTAAACCGGTATCAGGTTACCAAATTACTTACCTTGATACGAATTTTATTAGTTCATTACATACATCAGTAATAAAATATAAATGTTACGTAACTCAGGACAAATAGGTATAGTACGTAACCGACAAAATGCAATAACCCAAAAGATTATATCAGGTTATTGATCGTATGTTTTACAACATTTTTATATGTATTTCTCTGCCGAGTTCTACTTTTGTTCATCTTTGGTTTATCATATATTTATTTTTGTTTTTGGGGAAAAAAACAAAAATAAAATAACAGTGTAAATAACATATACAGAAGTTTGTTAAAAATAAAAAATAATTGAGAGAAGAAGTGAAACGCCTCCCAAACACGTCGACAATTCTATGTAGATTTTGCCACAATATTTGGGGCAAAATATTCCTATTCATAACTTATACAGTAGAAATTATTCGGACTAAAAATAAAATACCTCCTTTGAAATATATATTAGCGATTGAAGATTTAGCGTTGTGGATACACAATCACTCGCATTGATTCATCATCATTCTCTATCTATCTGTTGATTCCACGAAACTTGGCAGCTCAATTTGATCGTAAGTTTTTTTCATTACCTTCTTCCATCATTCTCGCAGTTTCAGATTAATCGCTTTATGCAACCATGTACCAATCGTATTTAGTTATTTCCATTTTGTTCGAATTAATAATTTTTCTGTTCCTCAAAGCAATTTGTTACACTCAATTTATAACTAGGGCTGCTGCTTTGTTTGTTCCATCTGTATGATCATCCCAAGTTGTAAGTCTAAGTACATGATATTATCATATACGGAGTATATTTTTTTATTCATTAACCACAAAATCAGACATACATTTGGAGATGTTATCTGATGTAAACAAAATTCTGAGAACCGAACACCTTTTTAAAAGATAGTAAACAACTCTCATTTACTAGAAAAATAGCTTGAAAAAGTAGGAAAATAATTTGGATTTTTATGTTTGTATACTACTACTGAAAACTTAACTACTTTACAGCTAACTAATTAAGATGATGGAATTCAGTAAATGTAAATAGTATAGCAATGTAATAGATACCCATGCTTATTTTGATACATTCTTGATATTGTTTTCGTAGGAATGAGTTACCCAAATGGATTAGTAGCACAAGGGAAACAACCGCTTTTCTCATTTGGTGTTATCACTGATGTTCAATATGCTGACATTCCTGATGGGCGTTCGTTCCTTGGTGTTCCTCGATATTACAGAAACAGCATTCTTGTGTTGCAAAACGCAATACAGAAATGGAATAATCACCAAAACATCAGGTTTTCGCTGAATCTTGGTGACATTGTTGATGGGTATTGTCCCAAAGATCAATCTATAAATGCTGTCAAGAAAGTAGTTAAAGAATTTGATAAGTTTAATGGTGATGTGTATCACTTGATTGGAAATCATTGTCTCTACAATCTCCCTCGAAGCGCGTTGCTTCCGTTGTTGTCCATTCATAGTGATGATACACGTGCTTACTATGATTTTTCACCAATCCCTGAGTATAGATTTGTAATTCTTGATGCGTATGATGTTAGTGCTATTGGTTGGCCACTTGATCATCCTCATATGGTTGAAGCTCTAAATTTTCTTGCTACAAAGAACCCTAATGAAGACAAAAATAGTCCAAATGGGTTAGCGGATCATGAAAGAAGGTTTTTAAAATTTAACGGTGGAGTTGGGAACGAACAGTTGAAATGGTTAGACAACACACTACAAGATGCAACAAATTCTAATCAAAAAGTTGTTGTATGTTGCCATATCCCCTTAGATCCTGGAGCTACATCGAAAGAATCGCTTTTATGGAATTATGATGAAGTTATGGATGTGATTCACCGGTATGATTGTGTGAAAGTTTGCTTAGGTGGCCATGATCATAAAGGTGGACACTCGGTGGACTCTCATGGGGTGCATCATCGAGTACTTGAAGCTGCTTTAGAATGCCCTCCGGGTACAGATGCATTTGGATACATAGACGTTTTTGAAGATAGGTTATCACTTAATGGCACTGACCGTATGGCTAGCAGCGAAATGGTTTTCAACTGCTGAATTTATTCTATTTTTGCATTGATTCAGTTTCCTTGTGAGATTTGAAATGCAACATGTGTTTAGGCTTAGCAATGTTGCTTGAATGCACTTTAAAGCACGGTCAATTCTTGACTAAGTTTGGAACACATTTTAGATAAGTTCTATTCTTCTATGCATCTTTCTGCTACCTTAAATTTTCAATAAGTTAGGTCGTGTTCTTACTTAGGGATTAGTACAGGGGAATGCACTTAACTTTAGACCAATCTCTATAGTGTGTACCCAACTTCAATTTGGTCTATTGTGTGTATCCATCTTCCAATATTGGTCTATTTTATGTATCGGAGTGACGTGTCACCCCTTTTTGATGATATGTCAATGGCGTGTCAGCTGACATGGTGAATTATATGGTTGCCACATTATCAAATAACTCATTGGATATACACAATATACCAAACTGAAAGATTGATACACACAATAGACCAAAATAAAGTTCGGTTCGCACTATAGAGATTGAGTGAAAGTTAAGTGCATTTCCCTACACTAAACCCTTCTTACTACTGTAAAATTAACGTGTACTCTATTAACAGTAATAGAACTGCAGTCAGGGAAACAGATAATTGTCTTGCTGGCAAGGTGTTGTTTTTCCTTAAATACACATTCGACAAAAATACTGAAACGATGTTTGCGGTATGTAAGTAGTACATCTTTTGTATCTTGACTTCCACATTTAGAACATTTATCTAGCGTCACAAAGAGTACTTCTTCATATATATTTAAACAAACGAACATGGTGAAACTATATTACAGATAACTACGAGTATACTTTAATGGTTCACCCTTCAGACGGCTGCAATAATAGGCGATCTTTGTCTAGTTGTGTAGTACATTACTGTTGTGAAATCATAATGATACGTTTTTTACCTATGCGTCAAGTAGTAAAATATAAATATCTACCCTATTGATAATCTCATTTTTCTACGGATGACTTTGCCTTGCTCTTCTCCATATAGAAGAAGCCAGCCAAGGCAACTACTGAGAAAGCCGAAAAACAGACTGATGCAATATCAAGCGACACGCTACGACCCGTGATCGCTTGGACCTCAAACAAGTTAGTAGTTTTCATGGAATTTGTGGTCTGACCATAGGCTACTTGTACGTCCTGAGCGTTGAACGCATAGGCCCTCACGAAATATGTTCCAGTTGGTACATCTTTCTCAACAGTCCATGTAAATGAGTTGTTTGATGCCATGTATGGCTTAGCCACAATCTTTTGTAAACAGGTCTTGTCCTTTTTCAGAAGGTCATTTGTTTTTCTCCACTTTCTGTCCTTTTGACTAATGGGTGCATAGCAAAGTTTGACTTTTACGGTCTTGTAGGCCGAGTCTGTCCCAGCTGTGAAAGTCTGGTTGAATGACCACATCACCGTGATCTTATCCTCCCCTGCCTTCAGAACTGCAAATTAACAAATAAATGTTAGTACTTTATGCGTCGATAGCAACACAATTTGATTTTTATGATCTAAAAGTTAAGATTTTGGTCAAACCTTGGCCTGTTGTGGGTGAAGCAGTAACTATGAGAGTATGATTAAGGGAAGAGAAGGTCACACCATAGCTAGTTGCCACAAAGCAAGAGAGCAAAAGAGAAACAAACACGAAACCAGAATAGACTGCCATTGACGAAGGGGTTTACTTTTAGACCTTAAACTGTAGGACCTAAATCAAAGGCAATTTGCATATGTTGGTACTGAGGTTCAGATGATGAGAAGATGGGCTTTTGAACAGCTATATATATAGATGCCAATGATGCAAGGTATCAATATCTATCAAATAGCCGAGAAATAATAACTTTTTTTATTATCCTAAACAATCTTGTTGATGAATAACATATTAATTATGATACAAACAACTTGCCCTATATTATGTTGTTTTTTATCTTTGTTTATTTAATATGACAGTTGTATTAATTAATATATACTAGCTTGGTCCGCTGTAACAGGTGTATTAACCCTTAAGCATGTTCAAAGGATCAGTTTGCTTTACTTTCTGCTGGCTCTTTAATGAATGATCCAAGAGTAACTTATGATACGCTGCGTAGTTCCTAAAGCCGAGGTATTATATTATTCTTGTGGTTCCTTCTCAATATAAAATTAGACATGATTTGAAAGCTAGTTTGTTCATCACCTTTTTAAGATATTTACTGAATCAAGACACCCTACGACAGTATTATTAAATACTATGTACTTGATCATCATAACTTCATACTCTGTACTACTATTTGTTTCAATCATTTGAAAAATTGGTAAAAGATCCTTAAGTTGATTCAGATGTAAATTGTAATGTCAAATTAGCCACTGCTCGTTGCTTATCTGTATTTTCTTATGTTCTTAATGTGGTTATTTCTTAAGCATAAGCATATAGAATTATTTCCTACTTCATTTGTCCATTAGTATATGTGTCATATGATTTACTTCAATGAGACAATGACTTATCAGCATGCATTATTTGTTTTAAGTAATCTAAGTAAAGCATGGACTTACACCTCGGAAGTAATTGTACGTCACTTTATATATTAATTCAACTTATGTGAGTTTGTTGATGCATTGTTTGACTTTTTGATGTAGATATGGAAAAGATTAGTCATATAGTCTATTCACACTACCTCATGCTTATCTCGAGCACCCACATTCTAAATATTCCTGTGATAATTTTTTTATTTACATATTTTACTTTTAAAATAAGCTCACCGGCTACAATAATGATTAAGAAGATAATAAGTTTGTATGTTTAAGCATGGAGAGATATCATTGAAGAATTAGCTAAAATTGGCGTCATCATGTGGTGTGTGTTGGAAATTTGTGCACGGAGATGGTAATAATCAATCAACAACCTGGATAATTAAGTAATTCGTGTCACGATGCCTAAGGTTACACGATATCCAGAATCAGATAATTCAAAGTCTCACTCTAGATTCTAGGCATGAAAACAAGAAATTAAACACAGAGCTTGTATTGTATGCTGTGATCATGTGAGATCAGAATTTTCAGTCGTTTAAAGTTGAGCGTTTCTTGATAAACAGTTGTGGGAAAGGGTCCTACCATTTCTTTTTGGCGATGAAACAGGTGGCATAGTGTAATTGGACATATGTTATCTTGTTTCTCAGGTTGACAGGCAAAATGAAATCTAAAGGTTACTTTTGGGTATGGCAGTGTACATATGGCAAGATAAATAAAGGAATATGTTTAACCACAATCCAAAAGTGATTTTGTTAGTGGAAGTTATTTTTCAAAGTAGAAGTTTCATGGGTTATACCATTCAGCTGTCTAGGCAACAATTTGCCAGTACTTAACAATTCACAAGCGATTGGTTTTTTTGGTTATTTTTGTTGTAGCTGTGTTGGTATATAGGGTTAAAATGTCTGAGTCGTCGCCTTACGGCTTTTGGGTTTCGAGTTTGTTCTTCCCAAGTTTTAAATTCTTTATGGGTCCCTCTTCCGCCCTCTTTTCGTTGGCTTTAGGTTGGAGTTTCTGCTAAAGTTTTTTGTCCGGCTTTGTTTTTGTATAGCCGATCCTTGTCAATAAGTTTTGTTCTGGCCGCCTAGTCTGCCTTTCAATTAACGATTTACCATGTCATACACTCTTCAGTTGATTATACTAAGAATTAATGAACAGCATAATGCTCTTACATAGTGGATGCTTCAAGATTCTAGAAAGTAACAACAGAATAATGCCTGTTTGCTTATCTGTGATGTTATTCAGTGGGTCAGGTATGTGTTTTTTTTTTTCCGCCTTTATTTTTCCTTTTTTCTTTTTCTTTTTTTGATATCTCCTTATATTAAGTATGTACATTTGATTTGTAGTTAATATCAAGTTAGTAGGTTTGTCACGAATATTGTCAACATCTTTCATGTACTTCTGTGACAAACTCTATTTTATCGAATCAAGTAGCACATAACTGTACACCTCACTAGCAAGGGACACCACTCCATTTAGTTTCTCAATTACTTCCATTTACATGATGCTATGCTTGGCTTTATGTAGATATGTAAACGATTAGTCTATAAACACTATCTCATGATTATGTTGCAGTGATTTAAGTTATTTCAGAGTAATTTTATGGAGTATATATCACAAGTTACTAAAATTATTAAGACAGCTATGAATTTGAATATATAGCAAAACAGTTTCTTATAATTTGTATGCTCACTGGAATCTGATAAAAAGCGACAATTTTGAAATGTCGATTTATAATCATTTTCCATTGAATCATATACGCTTAGCTGAAGATCATATAAAAAGTTTGACTTAAGAAATATGTAGGATAAATCTTTGTAACATGACATTTGGGTCCAAAACAATGATAAAGGAAAAAAAAACACGGTTAACTCAGTTCTATTACAACAATTTCTTATTTATCTGCACTTCCCAACAGTTCACCTGTAGGTGTGATTTTTATGCAGCACACCACCGTAATAAAAAACAATTAGAATTCTTCTTTTTTTATTTTCTGTAGAACTCCATCCTGTTGGTAATCTCATTTTTCTACAGATGACTTTGCCTTGCTCTTCTCCATATAGAAGAAGCCAGCCAAGGCAACTACTGAGAAAGCCGAAAAACAAACTGATGCAATATCAAGTGACACGCTACGACCCGTGATCGCTTGGACCTCAAACAAGTTAGTAGTTTTCATGGAATTTGTGGTCTGACCATAGGCTACTTGTACGTCCTGAGCGTTGAACGCGTAGGCCCTCACGAAATATGTTCCAGTTGGCACATCTTTCTCAACAGTCCATGTAAATGAGTTGTTCGACGCCATGTATGGCTTGGCAACAATCTTTTGTAAACAGGTCTTGTCCTTTTTCAAAAGGTCATTTGTTTTCCTCCACTTTCGGTCCTTTTGACTAATGGGTGCATAGCAAAGTTTGACTTGTACGGTCTTGTAGTCAGAGTCTGTCCCAGCTGGGAAGGTCTGGTTGAATGACCATGTCACTGTGATTTTATCTTCTCCTCCTTTCAGAACTGCCAAAATTAAATTTAAAAATAAGTAACATCATACTTAATAAACATATGCAGTATTGTTTCTGTTAAAATAAAATCTGAGTTATGGTCAAACCTTGGCCTGGTGTAGGTGAAGCTCCAACTATGAGAGTATGATTAAGGGAAGAGAAGGTAACAGCATAGCTAGTTGCGACAAAGCAAGAGATCAGAAGAGAAACAATCAAGAAACGAGAAGGGATCGCCATTGATGATAATGGGTTGACTTTGAAACCTTGAGTGTTTGACTGCAATTTACTTAACCTGCTTTTGATGATCAGATTATGAGGATGGGATAAAGAATGGATTTCAGGCAGCTATATATAGATCCCAATTATGCAAGGTATGATATTTATCAAGTGGATACATAAATAGATCAATTTTCCAACTTAATCATAAAATACCCATATGATTCAAAGTCAACTATATGGTACCTGTCTTCAAGGATTCTAAAATATCTTTAATTATAAAGTTTGCACAAGTATATTCAAAATTGACCCTATTTATGTGGTGGAATAACTCTTAAGCATGTTCAAGGGATCAGATTGTTTGTGTTTAAGTTAGCTGTGTTATTTCAGTTGACTTGGTTTACACACACCCCCTCATAAAAGATTTAAGTTGGACTTTTTCCCCTACCTCCCAAAGCATTGAAAGATCATAAGTGGAAAAAACGAAACGAGTCTCACGTAGACACAGTTGTATGTACTTTTCCGTGTTTGGAAAGGCACCTCACCCATGGTTGACCACTTTGACACCTTCGACATCAGTTAACCATGGCCTAGAGGTGGCAAGATGGGGGTAATGGGTGAAACGGGTCGGGTTGACCTTTTACAATTTTTTTTTCTTTTTGTCAATTTATTGTTAAAGTATATGTATATAGTTGATGTATGATTTAAAATTTTTTAATTACAACAAATACTATTTACAACAATGATTTGTATGTTTAATTTTTTTTACAGAATAGTTTATTTTTTCAGTTAACACTTTAGATGACGTTCAACCTATACGACTTATTCTTGCTTTCGCTAAAACTTCTAAACAAACTATTTGAGATAGGACATTACCCAAGTTGACCCATTTATAAGCAAAATGGTTAGGAATTGCCACCTTTAGCCGTGCCTTGGTATTAAGGAACCGTGTGAGTTGCGAACTTCTCCCTCGTGCAGCGAGAGTTGGGTTTATCAACCTTGCTGAAAATTATAAAGGTAAGAGCATCTACAACCGGGGAGGGGTGGATCTATAGTCATGTGCATGCCCTTTTTTAGTTATAAAGAACTTGAAATATTTCATTTTATTTTATTTTTTTCATTTTTTTCTGTTTGTTTGTTTGTAACGAGGTGTTTTTATACTTCCCAAGTTCCATCCCATTTGTATTTTATGTATAAAATTTATATTATTTTTGTAAACTTAATAAGTATAAGTATGTATTTGTTTAAGTATAGTAACAGTATGGCATACACTTTAATTAAGGCTTAAGGGTTTACGTATCAAATTTGGCTTTTTAAGGAAAATTTGTGTCTATTAAATACACATTTCAAGCCGTACACAAGTTCTTGTACTCTCCAGGACGGCTTTTAATATTTGCTCAAAATAATCGTCTTGAATCTTTTAACACGTATCTTCGTGATTCAATGACCTTAAATTTTAATATCATTAGCTATTATCTTTAATTAATATATCTAATCTAATTAAATTAAATAAGAGCGTGATAACGACTTGAATGTGTAAAAGTCGTCTTATTAGACGTCAGGGGTAGGTGAAAGTTGATTTTATAAGCCATTGTTATCATCATGTGATATGATAATAACAAGTAAATATCCTGTTGATTTTTCACACTATCTACTATTTTTTAATTGTTTAACTTTGGTGTTATAATCAGCATGATAACATTCACTAGTTTAAGGTAATTTGGGTAAAAAAAGCTCAGGAAGAGTCAATAACAATTCGGAATAGTTAAAGTCATCTAAAATAGTTAAACTTATCTAAAAGTCGAGGTCTGATACGGGTCGTTTTATAGATTTACAAGTCAATTCGTGATTTGTAAGAGTTTAATAATATGCCCTTATAATTTATGGGTAAAATGTTACAAGAAGGATGAAGTAGGAAAAAAAATACTCCATAATAAAATGAAATAAAAAATTACAGCGATGTTGAACCCATTTTGGGAATCGAATAAAGAATTACATCTCTACAATTAATTCTTTTTATATCACACATCATAAACATCAACGATTCTTGTATTAAAAAACATGAAGCAACTGCATGCAAACGTTTATATAAACCAAATTATAAATCAGAAACATAATAATCAATGTAAGTTTTAGTGTTTTTTTTATTGATGTTGTAGATAGTTTAAATGAAAATCAGAGCAGTTAATTAGATGTATTTGATTATTCGACGTTTTATTTTCGATTATTTTGAAATTCTGGAAGGGAAAGAATCCTGGAAAACACGACATAGTATCTCTGATCCTTCGTTTAGCATGGAAATGAGGATGTAATTATTCCACAACGAGAATGGGGGTGGGAAGAAGGGATGAGGATGAGATGGTAAATGAGATCCCGATAGGTACGGTCTACTTATCATTGACAAAAAAAATATTAATATTAATAAATAATTAAATAAAGAGTGAAAAATCAAATCAACTATTGAAAGTTAGATACTTTAGTTCAAAACTAAATTGTTCATTTAACACCCCGATTTTTCTTCTTTGTATGCACCGTTCTAATTTTTAAGCATATGCATTTGATGCAACCATGAAATTATGATTTTTGAGTATGGTTATTGCATATAATTAGGGATGTTCAAAAAAATCGGTTTTAAAACCGATCCTGTTCAAACCCGAAAAACCGACCCGGTTATACCCGGGTATACCCAACCCGGTTCGGGTTTTTTCACAACCCGGCGGGTAGGGATCCGGGTTGGGGTTTTGGATTTCAAAATCGGGTTGGACCCGGGTTGAAAACGGGTCGGGTTGGAAAACCCGGTAAAAACCCGGTTGAAATGGGGCAAAAAAACCCGATTCGGGTCGGGTCGGGTAGGTCAATACCCGGTTTTCATCCTTTGACCAAAACCCGGTTCGGGTTCCGGGTACGGGTCGGGTAGGCCCAATACCCGGTTTGTTCATGACTACATATAATAGGACTATAATACGTTGCAATTTATTTTACTTGGTTCCAAATAACGAACGAACGGCCTTTCCTTCTTTTCTTTTTCTATTTTTAAATTTTAATTGAAAAAGATAGTTGAAGCCCATAAATGTAGCCCAAGTATGAGAAGACTGAAGCCCGCTCTTATAGAGAGACTGGAAATTGGGCCTTTTATTATGTGTGTGGTAACTGGTAAGTGGTAACTGGTAACGCAATATGTACTCTCTGTAGAGTGTAGACACAAATGACATAACACATTTTGTATCGTTCGTCTAAAAATATTGCCCTATTTTTATTTATTTCAAAAAATGAAAAAAAATCAAGAAGCAAATAATAACTATTAAAAACGTGACACTCCACGTTACTCATTCAAAATATCGCAAAGTGACATTTATTTAACCTACATCTGGTACACAGTAGAATTCTGGATTTAATTTGAACCTATACATATAAAAAATTCATATGTAAGTGGATCGAAGTTGTCCATCTCTGTTACTGATCAAGAATATTTTGGTTTGAGTGCGGATGAAAGGGAATACCTCTTTACTCTACATAAATGTTGTAACCTGGATGGCTGGATCGAGATAGTTTCATCAAGGGTGGTAAAGGGTGATTGAGTACACATCTAAGGAGATGGGGTTTGAAGGTGAGTAGAGCATATCAAGATTACACCTATCTTGTATGTGTAATTGTGGGAGTGAGATCCCTCCGCATTTTAGGGTTTAATCCTCTATATATGTATATATGGGGAAGAGGAGAAGGAAAACTCATGTGCTACACTATGTGTAATCCTAATAGTAGGGATACACTATAATTACTTTGGCGTGGTTTTTATGTTAATATCATTTACTTTTACTAAAACTATTTGTTCTCAAATCTCATTATACTTATGTTGTTTACAACATCCAATGAATTTTTTTTATACATACCATATAGAGCCTGCTATATGAGTCGACCCGTTTTTACCTATAATCCCCATTTTAACCCGATGAACCAACTCTCACATTTTCACTAGGCCTTCAGAAAAAAGCGATTCTGTTCATGCTTAAGACGATTTGGCTAATTATATATACTTATATACTAATTATATTAGACTTCTTCTATTATAAATAGAAAGGCGAATCTTTAGGCCTGTTTAGCGCCTTTTCAAAGTAAACCTAAAAATAACCTTTCTTTGGGAAGTAAGAACTGAGTGAAAAATGAAAAACGTCTGCTAACGCCCATGGGAGAAGATCCTTTTTAGATCAGCAACGAATGTCTTGTATCTATGAAGAAAGATTCCTCTCTAGGTTAAGACCCTCAATGCCATACATTGCTGAAGGCGATTCAGGAGAGAATCGCGCACAGTTGCCTTTTACCGAGATGTAAATGCTGATGATTTGCTTTTCATTGTTTTTTCAAAGAACACTAGCTCTTCATTCCCTTGAAAAAGGGGGGAAAAAATGAGAAAAAGAATTCGTAACTAAACGTGTCCCTAAATGTTGCCCACGTTATTCAATAGACCAAGGGAGGTGTTTTTGGATTATACGACTTTCACTGGACAATATAATTCAAAAACATAGGCCATATGCTAGTTGTGCTAACAAGTCAAAGATCGTACTTGATAATAGAAGAAAAACAAATGTGGAAGTAATAAGTTAATTTTGTTAAGGTTTTAACAATTAAAATGTGAGTTTTTCACTGCCAAAAGTATAAACACACAAAGCTTACACAGAACACAGTAGATTTGAAATTAACAAATATATATCCAAACAAAACAATCACAGACATAAATCGAAACCACGTACAAGTTTTCGATGTAAACGTATTATTAACATTATAAATCAACAAATAAAATCTCGCTTCTTGATAACATGATCAAGTCTATGTTTGGATGCAAGTTACACCAAAAATAGCATAAGAAGCCATGCATAGCGGTACCCGAAAGCATTCCCAGTAACGGGCCATGCTGCCGACGCTTTTTGGTCACTAACGACACCATCAATCTGAAACAGGTTAGTAGTCTTGAGCGCATCAGTGGACTGACCATAAGCGGTTGCATGTTTATTTGCCTTAACAGCGTACACCCTCACGAAATATGTAGCAGTTGGAGTATCTTTTGGAATGGGCCATGTAAATGAGTTGTTTGAGCGTTTGTATGGTCCGTCCATGATATCAAACGGGCAGGTCTTGTCGATATCGAGGTTGTCATCTGTTTTCCTGTCATCTCGGCCCATTTGACTCACTGGTGCATAGCATAGCTTGGCATTGACAGTCGTGTAGTTTGTGTCTGGTGCGGTAGCGGTGAAGTTCATGTTGTATGCCCATGTGATTGTTATATTATCTACCCCTGCCTTCATGACTACAAAGAAAAGAAAAAAAGTTGTTATGTTTGCATACTAACATGAGTTACATTCACTCCTTGCATTTTAGACAGGGTGTTAATTAACAACTCGAGCACTTATCAAGCTACTCGAATTTGAGCTCATACACGAGCTAACTGAGGTTAGCTAGGTTACGTTCTTGGTGATACCGTTATAAAATAAGTGTCTATCTCAGCGGTTTTGTAAATGTTACCTAATTTCAATTTTAATTCTCAAATGTTTATTTAAACTTACTTTTAGAGTATACATCGGTAAAAATTTGTTAATATGCATAAAATGGGAAGTCTGTTACTTAATTTTTCAAGTATAAAGTCGGACAATCAATAACTGAAATGACAAAAGAGGCAAAATCTTGGATTGAGCTTGAATTGAACTCTGTTATTAGAAGGTTGAGTCGTTAACACCCCTAGTTATTTCACATTACTAAGATCAAAGATTTCGGCATACAACAAACCCGAGAATTGTTTGTGCTAGTGTCGGGCTTGTTGTATACATTGCGATAATCTGAAATTTTAAGGCATATAGCAAACCTTGGCCCGGTGTAGGCGAAGCCGAAACAATGAGGGATTGGTTAAGAGAGGAAAGGTGGACATTGTGAGCATAAGAAGCAGTTGCAAAGCAAGAAACAAGTATGACAAGAAGAAAAGCAGGATGAACCTCCATTGAAAGGTTGACTTTTGAGCTAAAAGTCAATCTAATAGCTACCCACTTTAAGTTGTTACTTTTGTGATTTTAGAAGTTGGGCCAAGAGACTATTAATAGTTGGTTTTATGAAAAAGAAATAATGCCCCTCCGTGCTTATCTCTTTTTTCTCTATTTGTTTAATTAACAAGAAAGTCGTATATAACATGTATGTATTTAAGTTGACTATAAATCTATAATAACATGTATATTACTTCCTATTATATTATTGTTACTAGGTGAGGTCCCGTAAAAATGTGGGGTTTCGATATTTGATTTTATAAAATGTGTATCTAAAAAGTTAAGTCAAATTAAATTGTACCATGAACCTGATTTTTATATAATATAATCGTCAACCAATAACATCTAGCATATACTTTATCAGTTTGGTATGGTTCAGGTTTTTTGATTTTTTTAATTAAGTTATTAAAAAAACATGTCGATTGTAAATTATATATTATCTAATTTGTAAACATCACTCAATTTGAGACGGATGGAGTATTATTTAAGGGATTATTAGTTAAAATAATAAAGGGAAAAATACAATAAAAGGTACTCTACTTATCACCTAATTCTATTTAAGGTATTAAACTTTATTTTTTTCAATTTAAGGTATCAAACGTTTAATTGTAATCAAGTTAGGGACACGAATTTCACAAATGACGAGTTATTACCGAATTTCTTCTTTATAAGTAACATATCTACGTAATAGATTAATATTTCTCGATCAATTTTGAAAATTTTTGAGTAAAAAGAGAGATATAACAATTTAAAGTGATTATGAGTTTTTGTTAAATTCTCCCTCCTCACTCAATATTTTTCAAAATTGATTGAGGAATATTAGTTGATTAAGTAGATATGTAACTTATAAAGAAGAAATTCGGATATAGCTCGTCATTTGTGAAATTCATGTCCCTAACTTGATTACAATTAAAAGTTTGGTACCTTAAATTGAAAAAAATAAAGTTGAATACCTTAAATAGAATTAAGTGATAAGCAGAGTACCTTTTATTGTACTTTTCCCAATAATAAAATATTTTAGTTACATTATTTAAAGGATTATTAGTTAAAATCATAGAATATTTTAGTTACGATTTTAATGTATTTATGATATTACGGTTGTTTGGCTAATTGGATGACCAGTTTTTAGTTTTATAATGTTGATAAAAAAATCATGTAATTAATCAATATAGATAAATATTTCAAATACGATTGGTTTATTTATAAATTACCACTTGAAATGTCATGATATTTAAATTATAAGGACTAAAAAAACAGGGAAATATTGGAAGTGTCAATTACAATAGTTGTGGATACACATTATAAAAATTGAAAAAAATGAAGGAAATAATTTTAAACGTAGAATCTTTAAGGATGAAATCAATGTAAGGTTCAGATTGCTCTATTGTATTCTATTTTTTTTATATATATATATAAAGATATCATCAATTATCGTTAGAAAAGGGCTAGAAAGCACACTAACAAAGTGTTAGGGCCATATTAGGACAAGATACATTAAAGTAGAGATGGAAAAAGAGTTAATAAGATTACAAATGCATTCTAATTACCAGCCAAATGATTTTGATATTTTTACACATGACTTTCTTTAAATTTACTATATTTTTGGTCTTTAGAAGATCGATAAGATATATATTCATCTTCACCACAACAAAATAGTATTTCTCACATCAATATTGTTGGAATATGACTTAAACTTCAAGGGTTTGTTTGATAAAGTTGGTATTTGATTTGTATTAGGATTAGTATTTGAGTTTATTTAGGATTAGGTTTAATTGTTTTGCTCTATAAATAGAGATTATTAGTTTAGGAATTTTGTACCTTCGAAATTTGAATTTGTTAGTTTGTTATGTACCTTTCGAATTTGAATTTGTTAGTTTATTTTGTTTTTTTGATTTGCAATTTGAATTTGAAAGCTTCCACATCGTATTCATCTTTTAATTTGTTCTTCGTATTCGTTCGTTTGGATATATCTCTGACAATTACCACTTTGAAAAACATATGAATTATATAGTCATCACATCGAAAATGACACTCATCTAATATAATATATTGTTGAACTATTCTTAAATAATGGCATTTGGTTTTAAAAGGTTGCCGTTGAACTCCCAATATTGGATGGACCACTACATTGGCTAGCTGGCTAGAATGATCAAAGCGGCGCGGTCCATCAACCTTAGCAAGATTATGTTACCGAATAGTTTGCTCTTAGTCCAGTGGGTGGTCTAAATACCCATAAACTTATTTTTAACATTGATAATGTATTTTTACGAAGTTTTCTTGAGCATTTGCGTGAAAGGAAACGAGTCTGTAATCCGTTTACTAATCACCACCAATCACATTACGAAAAGAAAAACGAAAAAAGGAAGAAAAAAAACATCATTGGATGGATTGTACATCATTGGGTGGATTGTAAATCCACGTCAATAACCATAACCTAACCATCTAATTTATAAGATCATCTAAATAAATATACTTTTATACATTATAAGAAAAATCACAAAAAAATAATAGACATTAAATTAATATCAACGGTAAAGATCTAACCTTTAATTTAATTAATGACATTTTTTCTATTTTTATGTGATTAAAAGATATATATATCATTTTATATTTACAATATATAGTAACACCCACTCTAGGAGCCTAGTGGTATTCTGGTAAATTTCCTGACTTTATATTAATTGTTTAATGTGTTAGGAAATTTATTTATTTAATTCATTATGTTTATATGAATGCTAGTTAAAAAGATCCAATAACGTATTGTGACTAGTAGATTATTATATATTTCAACTTTATACAGTTGACGGTAAAATAAAATAATTGAAATCATAAATGGTTATTAGGTTTCTGACAATAAGTTTAGAAAGAGACTGTTTTTAAGTGGATACGGTCTCAGCTAGGAATTTAAGCCGACCTTATAACTCTCAAACTTTCCCAAAATGGAAACCTAAGTTCCTTGTACTCAAAACTAAACATAGTAATCTATCTTATATATTAAAAGAAAAATCTTGAAAGAATAATAATCATTAGATGGAGATCAACAATTAAGATCTAACTCTTAATTTATTTCATGACATCATTAATCCCATTACTATATTACTAAAAGATTAAATTACCCTTCTATATTTACAATATATACCCTTCATATTTCCAATATAAATCCTCTGTTTTTCTTTCAGTTGTAGATAATACTTCAAATATTTTATAATTTATTATTTCTTCTATATATCAAAATCTTCATACAATCTTATTTATTTATTTTTTCTAAAAAAAACCCCAATAAGTTATTTTCATTTCCAAATAATTCATAACTCATTCCATCGCTCAGTGATTTAAATTCATATACGACCTACTGTTTTGAATCTTTTTAGCAATTTCTAATTTACAATTATTAGATCATGGATGTCAACGGGTCGGGTTTCAGCGGATTTTAGTATGTTTGTACCCATACTACCGCCTTGATTATGGATGCCAATGGGTCGATTTCCGGCGGGTTTTAGTGTATTTGTACACTTACCGGTTTACAATATTCGTATGTACTAATACCCGGTCCAATACCCATTGGGTACCAACTAATATTACTCATCAGTTTTTCATATTTATTCACGGGTTTCAGTTGTCCTTATGTATGTAGCTTTGATGAAACAAAAATTATTTAGTTATAGAAAATACGACGCAAATTTGAACACGGAAAAAAAATAATAACAAATTACAAGATTTGAAATCTTACAGATAACAATTTAACTTTTTAATTAACTAATGCAAATTTTCAGTACATAATATAGTATATATAGTATTATTATTATATAACAATACAAATACAAAAAAGGTAATGTAATCATACACAATATTATCAATAATTAATTAACTAATTTACTTTTTTGCCACTAATTTCTCTATATCTCAATTTATATATCTAAAATAATTTATCACTTAATCCTTTAAGGCCGTGTTAACGTCGTTCGAGTTAGTAAAACCTGCATTTGAGTTGTCTATTTTGTCATCTTTCGTCAAAGTTAGTATTACCTGCTGAACTAATAAATTTGCTTATTTCGAAAAATATATCCGTACGATTTTAAATAATATTGTATTATTAAACATCAATACAAATAACAAAGTGACATCATAAGCAATATTATCCCTATTAATTTATTTATTTATTTGGAATCATCAATCCAAAATCTATCACAATACAAATGATTAATACATTTTTCATTTAAAATTAAACCAATACAAACCGATGTACCGTGCACCAACAACAAAACACATATAAAATCCATATAACATATCCATATAAGACATATCATTAAGTTAACCCGTAAATTTTGCGGGTCTTAAACTAGTAATAGAAATTAGAAAGAAACAGAGCGTAAGAATTGTCTCTGTGATTTTGACTCAACCAATAACTAGTGAAATCATCTACATCATCTTGCTCCTTTCCTCCTTAAATTGTAAGTTGTACTTGTTATTATTTAATTTATAAATTATGATTATAATTGAATCGATATGAGTTAACGATGGAATATTTAATTAATCTATGATTCATGACTTGATTCATCTTCATCATTTTATATCTTTCCTTATTTAACTCTAAGTTAATTATTGTTTTTTTTAACTTAGAAAAATTGGTTAAAATAGAATTGATATTAGCTTGTGAATTATTATGAAATGGGTTAGTGATTAAATACTAAATTAGTACTTGAAAAAATGTTACTTAATGTTAAATTGATGCTAGATAATAGCCGGTAACGATTAGAAATTAAGTTTGATGATTTTAGTTTAGGAAATTTGGTTCTGGTATGTTAGAAACTAATTGGTTCTAGTTGATTCTTTGACCTATTATAAGATTTGGTAGAAGTAGTATGTTGACACTAGGTGGTTCTTGTAAACAATTATTTAGTAGTAGAAGTAGTACTATCCGGTTGAACTTGTAAGGCTATATATAGCCATGCTTTATTAGTAAATGATTTATCTAATTCTTGAATACTTTTATTGTATTTTAGTTCTGTTACAATAGTGAGCCGATTTTGTATTTTATTTATAAGGCTGGACATTTTATATGAACATAACGATAATTTAGAACTAGATAATTGAGTAATTGATTATATAAATTAACTTGTTATAACTTAGTTAAAAATGTTAATTGTAAAGTAGTATGACTAATATTTGCAATCCGATTGTTGTTTGTTAGTTTGCTGCTATGTATTTGAAATAAGTTATACACTTATAAAAAAAATAGATTACTAACTTATTATTTGTTGTGTTCCCAGGTCAGCTGAAGACTCAGGAATATAAGATTTCTGAGCTTTTTGGGTTGAGATTATCAGGTGAGTGGATCTGTATCTCTCAGTATGATTTAGTTGTAACAATTTGGTTACAACGAGTAAACGTAGTATTACTACTTGATAGACTGTTTAGTCTAATATGATGATTATGTTGATTACATGCAAGTTGGCCATTGGGCATTATGTGCACTATTTGGAGGTTAACACTGGTTGGCTTAGTTGTTATTGTTGGGCACGTCAGAGGTTCCTTGTACACATAGTTAATAGTAACCTGTGGTGTGTGAAGATAACAACAAGCTATCGGTTAATCGCTGTATTGTCCTGCAGTTGATTTTAAGTGTTCTTTGGAGGATACCTCAAGAACCAGCAATCCTCTTGGAATTATGTGTTTATGATTATTTGCTGTAAACAGGGTTAGTATGCTAGGTTAGACTGTTGGTTATGCATTCTCTCACTTATCCTTGTGCTAATCCCACCACCCTACTTCTTGCAGGTTATAGCTTTTGATATATCTGGTTGGGGCAAGAAGCTGTGGAGTGGAATGTTAGGCTACGTGTTAACTCTGATAATGTTTCAGAAAACTTTGTGTTTGTATTATATAACACCCGGTTTGATGTATTTGGCTGTAAACGGTATAATACTTACGTTTATTGAGTAATGTAAATTATCAATATATGTTTTGACTAGACGCTTCCGAATGGAAAAAAAAAATTGGTTCTAAATAAGGTGTTATATATATATATATATATATATATATATATATATATATATATATAATGGGATGTTCAAATAAGAACCACTTTAAAGCAAAGAACTTTGAGAATCACAAAGAATACATGTTTGTTCACATGTGATTAACTTCAATCATATATGAACATTGATGTACGTTTAATTGAAAAAGAAAAAAGTAAAAAAAAAATTATAAAATTATATCGGAAAACGTAAAAAAACAAATATATGTTCACATGTGAACGATAATGGGAACAAATCGGTTAAAATGTATTTTAAGACGTAAATTTATGATTTTTTTTTACTTTTTTTTCAGTTAAACGTACATCAATGTTCACATATGATTGAAGTTAATCACATGTGAACAAACATGTATTCTTTGTGGTTTTCAAAGTTTTCAACTTTAGAGTGGTTCTCATTTGAACATTCTCATATATATATATATATATATATATATATATATATATATATATATATATATTTACGGTATAAATCCTTTATTTTTTTCTTTATATCATCCGCTCCAAATATCTTATGAAAGCTTTAAATTAATAGCTACTTTATTATTTCTTGCATAACTCAAACTCTTTCTTCACTCATCTTTATTTTTTTTCTCCTATAAAAACCTCAATACGTTATTTTTCAATTCAATAAATTAATATCTTCGTTATATGATCTTCTTTTTTGAATTAATTTTTCAATTTCTAGTTCGGACTTACATATATATGAAACGATTTAACTATTATTCATAAACAATTTCATGAAACGATTTAAGTATTATTCATAAACAATTTCACGAATTTCACGGTTTGCTAACCTTGTGTAAATAAAAAATGAGAAAGTACCATAACTACGTTGACATTCATTATTTATTATTTTCCAATTGTCATCGCAATCTTCTAAAGTTCTAATAATTGTAGATAACAAAATTTAACAATAAAATAATAGTTATGATTAATATTAATAAGCTAGTAGTACTATCTCGTACATAGTGTCGTACTGTCGTACATAATGTACTAACGAGAACGAATTACACTCTCCCATGTCATGCAATTTTTTAAATATGATTATCAATTACTAGTAGTAGATTTTAATTTATTTGAGATAATACAAAGAAAAAAATGGCAGTAATAATTTTTCAAATAAATCATTAAACATATAGAATTTATAAATATAAGCGATATGTGTATATCATTTATTCTTCTACAAAACTAAATTTAGTGTTTTGATCCGTATACCTATATATCATATTGTTTATGTTTATGTTTTCTAATGAAGAGTAATATTGTTTATGTTTTCTAATGAAGAGTAACAACAATCTCAGATTGTCAGAAACCAATAATTTAGTGGTAAATGAATAATTTTGTGTGGTGTACAAATTATGACACTTTTACATATTTACGGTGATGTAAAAAATA
This sequence comes from Pseudognaphalium luteoalbum, assembly GCA_963422505.1. Lineage (NCBI taxonomy): Eukaryota > Viridiplantae > Streptophyta > Magnoliopsida > Asterales > Asteraceae > Pseudognaphalium > Pseudognaphalium luteoalbum. Next base: position 110,358,927 of record OY730197.1, on the reverse strand, counting down.
AAGAAAGTAAATATTCATTGTAATATGTCTGATTGCCTTTTGAGCATGCCCATAGGCTGGCATTGTCTTGCATGTAAAAGTCGTCCCGTTGATTTTTAGTTCATCTTTTTTCAAGTTACAAGTAGATAATTAGAAGAAAAGGATTTATTTTAAGGTGTGATTACAAAAATTAATTAGTCACGTTTTAGGTACTAACTTTTTGATGGACTACTGTACGTCTACTGAGTTTACCTTCTTTCAAGTTAAGCACTTATCCAAGGGATAGTGACAATGTATCGTTTGACGAAGCATAAGAGGAGGTTCAATTGTTTGATCCATATTTTGAACATGTACGTATCGATCAATTAATCCATTTTTTGTTTGTGATCTATTGCTAGAGCAAAGTATTGAATATTGTATCGGGATTTGCTAAAGTGTGATTCTGCGGCATACGTTAAGCTGCATTTACTGAAACTGTAATTTTCTTAAATAACATAAGATGTAATTAATATATGCATCAAAAAGGAAATCATTAGATCGAATTAATGAGTATTAAATGTAAATATTAATATTACATTAAATGTAGCTTAACGTGTGTCACGGGAGCACACACTGACAAAACCCTAATATTAGTATCGACATTCTTTAAAGAATGTTTAGAGATGATGTAGACAATCATAAATATTATAACAAAAATAATTAACATTTAATTGATGATAACTCAGAAATACTAAGTTTAATAATAAGTAATAACTAATTAACTATAACGAAGAGGTCGAAGATGAACAGGCTAAACAAGTTCATACTGGGAGCCCAGGCCCATAACCAATAGCGAGCAATTTGTATGGGCCAACATCGGGAGGGCATGTTTCCAAATTCCAAAGCTTGAACCCGGTTTACTTCCACTTCATATTGTATGGATCATCTCTGTATTTAGTTGAAAAAGCACAAATCATCCCTAAAAAAAAAAATAGCATAAGATATCCTTGTGTTTAGTATTTTCGATCAAATGTCATCCTTCTATGCCAGAAAAGACACATATACCCTTACTCTTATTTTTCTTTATTAAAAATCAAAATTATCTATTATTTTTTATTTTTTCTATTTCGTTTATAATATACTATCCTTTTTAACTATATAACTAGTATATAACCCGTAAATTCGCAGAATTATACATTATTTTTTTAACTGGTTTAGTGATTAACGAAATCTATCAAGCTATTCAGATTAGTTAGTTTTTTTCTTATAAGCCTTTGTTATATATTGTGGTGCTTCACATGACATAATGTATTAGTATTAGTATTATGTTTATTTCATATTGTAAGTATGAGTTGTGATTAACAATTGTGATATGTGTATTTCAGAACGTTATTAAGTGTCCCAATATATGCTTAGAGGTGACAATTCAAACTCTTATTAGATCGATTTAGTAATTTTGATCTAAAACGATAAAATATTAAAATCTAAAGAATTGCTTAAAGATAAATTAATTAATTCAAGGTAAAGGAAAGGTGCCCAAAATCTAGACTACTATTGACATAAGTAGTAGTTTTGCTATAATTATAATTTTTGACACATTAAACATAGACATTGAAAAGTTCAAAAAAAGGAAACAATAGTGATGACCCTTAATTGTCAGACGCTACATATTACCAGCTTATACTATATCCAGCCACGTTCATGACTTTCTATCAATGCTCCAAAATAAGATTGGCAACTACAACTTAGTTGCAATGTTTTGAAAACCGGAAATTGAATCGGACCGGAATCCTTCAATTTCCGGTCGAACCGGTTGGACCGGTCCGGTTCAACCGGACCAAAACCGGACCAAAATCATTTTTTTAAAAAAAAAAAATCAAAAATCGGTCGGACCGGTCCGGTTCCCGGTTGAACCGCCCGGTTTTGACCGAACCGTCCGGTTTGTTGACCGGTCAACTCTTGGTCAAAACTGGTTTTCAACCGGCCGAAAAACCTCAAAAATCCGGTCGAACCGGTTAAACCGGTCCGGTTCAACCGGTTTTCAAATCATTGCTTAGTTGTCAAGAGTCAAAACGGTATCAACGCATTCGCATATGCATATCGATTAAAACTAATTACGTCTATCACTACTTTGTATATATATTGTGGCAACCGAGACAAAGTACACATATCGAAGGATAATGAACAGAATATGGGTGTTGTTAGTCACCACCGATTTGTCTCTTGCAATAGTCTTCTACAATCAGCTCATCGACCCTCTGTATATATACTATAATATCGAAAAGAAATATATGTATAAACATAGTTTCAAGTAAATACATAGCCATACATATGGTATTGCAGTGCAACTTTAATGTTCTAGTCTAAAGAAAAATTCAAGATTTACATTGAAGAGTGAATTTTTGCAATTTTGCTGATTGTTGATTAACATATGTATGGTGATTCATTAATTAGCAGGATGTCAGATGGTACCTACTTGTACTATCTACTGTTAGACTTAAATTCAAGACATAACCAAGGTGACTTGATGCTATGTAGCAGTGGGAGCCCACTAACTAACTTAATGGATGAATTTGGTTTATGTTTTCTCACTAACAGGTCGAACAGAGACACAAGGAAATAGCTATAAAAAACAAAACTATATATGATAAGCAGGTAAGATAAGTCAAAGGTCTCATAGAGTTTATCTTCCACACGGCTCTATTAAAAAACTACATTATAGTAATAAACTGATCAAAAAAGCTTGTGTAATCGTACTTAATGCATCAACAAATTTAGAAAACATACAAAAAAAGTTATGTGTGGATCATCCAACCCGACCCATACTAAATATGACCTACCCACCCATTAAGCCATCTCTAAATTATTTAGTTTTAGGAGGAATTTGAAGCAATACCTCAGCATGGTTGATTATTCGTACACGTATCAGGACCAAATGATGGCTAGACTATGAAACTCAGAAAGATCTTACTACCACTGCTAACATTCTGTCAACCAAATTCATTAATATATCTGTTGTGAAGGACTTAATCTCCCCCATCATGCAAGATCAGCAAAGTTAGCAATTACACCTCCTACTACAGAGCTTGATTCTGACCATCTAAATCACCAGTTGCCCACTATTCATAATTAGTTTATTAGAATTGCATCAAAAAAGACATGCATAATATAGGTTGTTTGACACTTTGACCCGTGTACCTTCAATCGTTTTTCGTGACACAAACATGACAAACATATCAATTAATTAAATCATTATCAGATATACATTTTTCATACCTTGCAGGCTTGCAGCTTCGAACTTTCTTTGTTTCATTCTTCTCTATGAATTAGATCTTTCAATCTCTGATATCTTGATAGCTAAAGCCATTGACTTCTAGAGTTCCTCTTGTCAGTTACTTATATGTCATTATTATATAATAAAAAGGACCATATAGCTTAGAATGAAGACACATAAGCATCTCAATTGATGCCATATGTTCCTAATTTAAATTAAAATAAAAATTTGAATAATAACACATCATCTTAATTAATGGTTAAATAAACTAAGGTGTTAAAAGAAAACAATGTTAATTAAATAATGTTCTTATTAAATGGACATATGTATGTGTTGATCATCATATATTTAATACTCTCACATCTCATTTAAGAATTCATCATCATTCTAAAATTGTCATATCTCATAACCTCTTTGTTTAACACATTAAGTTTTCCTGTATAATAACTGTTAAAAATACATCTTCTTAGACAAAAAAATTGTAACATTTTTTCTTATAATTTTAATTTTTGTAACCCGTTACAAATTTATCGTGTCTACTATTTTGATACATTCACATCTCACTTTATATTTTATATTCTTCAGTAATATACTTCTACCTTTTCAAAATATCCTTATTTAATCTTTTATTCGTTACATTTTCTGTTTTATAATATACTACATTGACTCATCATGTCTCTATGTAGAAAAGTCATATTATTTATTGTGTAACCTATTTTAAATTTATTTACGGTTACGTTTATTGTTCCGATATGACCACACGTCTTCAGCTCTTTTATCAAAACATATTCACTTTTTCAATCTATCTATCTCTAAACTGTTAAAAAATATGACAATATCTTGCAACAATTTAACTGTAGGATTTCAAAAGTTTGTTTTTACAATCTGCTGGAATATTTTAAGTTTACTTATCAAATTATTACTATCATTTGTAACTTGCACAAATTATAAGCTATTGCGGGATTATAAGAATAATACAATTTTCATAGATAAAGTGATCGATCCATATGAAATAATTTTTGAAAAGTAAGTCATTCAAGGGAATAGATTCTTTAATCATTTTTAACGGCCAATGTGGGTCTTCAATTTGATTTTACATCATCATATTTACAAACCATTGTGGTATATATTACCATTATACATACTTTTACTTAAGTAAAAGAGAACATAATTTTTTTTTCTTGTTTTGATCAAACATCAACTTTAAAGATAATATACATGTAACATTGTAAAAGTAAGCATTATATTTTCTAGACGTGACCCGTGCATTGCACGGCCCTATTTGTTGACTAATAATATAGATATATTAGGGGTACTAAGCCTTTTCCTATGGAAATAGTAATTATGTTGAAACAATAATACATTTTAAAAGTACTTTTGTTTCTGGACTTGTTTCATTTAAACACAATGTGAGGTCCCACAATAACACTTGTAATTACAAATGTTTTAACTTAAGCTTATGAATTCTTAACAAGTAGTTTGCGGAATAACACTTGTCAAGTAGGAAGATGTATTGTGATTTGTAATATGTATGAAAAACAGAATTGTAAACAATGCAAGAACACACTTGATTTTCACTGGTCAAAAGCCTCAATATTATTGATTAATAATACGGATACACAAATGTATCAGGGTTACAAGAAACCTTGAAGCTATTACAAATTCACTTTTTTCTGGACAGACATACACCCTTGTATATATATGACAAAAGTACTTTACTACAAGTACATGCTATTAAACTAAAAACTTGTATAAAATCTGCATACAATCTACTTTCTTGAAACCAAGTTTTCCACGACCCACGCTTACATTAAATGCATTTGACTTTTCTTGTCTGCAGCATGCACTGTTCCTCAAAAGCATGTCTGTAGTAGGTGTACTTTGTTGCAGAGTTGTTGTGCAGTAATCCCACTAAGCAGAACTAATAGATAGATGAGCAGAACTAACTTTTTATACTGGCAGAACTAATCTTTGCAATCTTGATCATTGGCAGAACTAACCTTTGTAATGCCCAGCAGAACTAACTTCAAATGTACCAGCAGAACTAACTCTGGAAGACTTTGTCTTCAATAAATGAACAGAGCTAACTCCACTAGCAGAACTAAGTCTTGATAGCCCAGCAGCATTAACTTCCAGCAGACTAAACACTTAGAATAATTTGACATTAAATGATCTGAAGAATTTAGCCCAACAATCTCCCCCTAAACTTGATCTTTCCCTGAATAGATCCAAGTTTCTTACTTCATGATGTCTGCAAATTTTCTCTTAAGCTCAGCAATCCTTTTCTGTGTTCTCTCCTCACTCTGATCAACATGTTTTTGTTGTGCCTTTTTATAATATTGCTGCACTTCATGGACTAATGAAGCAGCAGTGTCTAGATCATCACATTTCATTGTGAGAGAGAGCATTGAGCTTAGCTGACCAAGAGTCCAAGGATACTCAGTCCCTATGAAGAAATATGCAAACAAACCACTATCTAACTGCACTACATGTACTCCATTATGAGAATAGCAGTACCATCCTTTTGCCCTTGAGGTGTCCTTGTAGAATTCATTCTCTGGATCCATCTCATATAGAACAGAGAGACTATTGTAGACAATGTGCTCATCACTGTGCCTTTGAGCATGCTGATACTTTTTCATTGCAACAGTCCACATATCATCTAAGTCATCTCTGGATAGAGTCTTTATGCACCTCCAGAAGGACATAAACTTTTCCACTGCACCCCCTGCCCTTATGATTTTCAATTGCTTCCTCATTTCCTCATTTGTTTCCCATACCCAGTCAATAATAGGAAAATGGACAGCAATGGGTACCTTTGGAGCCTCAACTTCAACCATTGATCTGATCTGTGTCCAATCAACCTCTTCTTCTTCAGTTGGCTCAGATGTAGGAGATGCAACAGCAGGCATTTCTGTTTCACTGTCATCCTTGTCATTTCTGATGGCTATTCTTTTTCTCCTTTTGAGAGGAAGGGTCTCTTTTGGAATTTTCCTTTTAAGTGCATCCAGATCCTCCTTTTCTTTCCTTTCAAGCTCTGCCCTTTCCCTGGCTACTTCTGCTTTCCTTTCAAGCATTTCCTGTTCTGCTGCAGTTGGAATCTTTGCCTTTTGAGCAACTGCACTCTTGGACCTCTCTTCAAGAGCTTTCTGTGTGCTCAAGTCAATATCCCTTTGAATTCTGAGATATATCTTTTTTAGCTCATAGAAGTCCATTCCTATTAACTCCTTTAGAGTTCTCCCAGTAGTATTCTTGACAACCCTGGCATACTGATCTTTTAATTGCCTTTGTGTGGGTGCCCTTTTTCTTTTCTCCTCTGTTTTCTTTTGAGCCTCATGCTTTCTTCTCTGCTCAAGCATATCCAAATACCACATCAATCTTTGATCAGCAGTGAACTCTTCCATTTGAGCATCGTGAGTTCCATCTGCTAGTAGGTGATCAAAATAAACCTGCTCCTCAGGTGTCATCATAATTTTCACATCATCACCCACATCCACCTCAACAAATTGAGTCCTTCCCTCTCTATCAAACTGGGCTTGCAAGTTTTTAGCAACCCTTTCACTTATCTCCTCCATCTCCTTCCTTTTAAAAGATTTCACAGGCTCAACCATTTTTTCTTTTCCTTTCCCTTTGCCCAATTCCATTGTAGGTTTAACCTGTGATGAGGTAATCTCAGAGAAAGATATACCTTTTGAGCTTTTCTTTGGTGCTGTGCTCTCTGCCACCTTTAGAAGTGCATCTGCAGCACTCTTTTCAACCTCTGCTATAGCAGCAGCACCATCCTTTTCTTCAGGAATAGCAGATTTAACCATTTCTGGTTCATTTGGCTTAGCAGAACTAACTGGTGCACTAGCAGAGCTAACTTTTGCACCAGCAGAACTAACTTCTGCATCTGCTACCCTAGCAGCACTAACATCTAAACTAGCAGCACTAACCCCAGCAGCACTATCTAACATATCCTTAGCACTTTCCTTTGCAGCCTCAGATACATCTTCATCTAGTACCTCTAGAATCACACTACTAACCACATTTCCCAGCTGCTCAGCATTGACATCATCATGTATGCTGTCATCAACCTCTACTACATCATCAAAGGGTTTCTCTGCTTCCCCTGCACCAGTAAACATAAATTGATCTACATTCTCTTCCTCACTGGTGCTTTCATCAACAAGCATTCTTTTCAGTCCAGTTGACTTACTCTCAGCCATGCTTTTGGATTCATTCCTCTCTTTCATCAACAGCTCAACCATCTCCCTTAACTTGGCAATCTCTGCCTTCTGTCCTTCTACCTCCTTTGTCAATCTGGTACAAGTATCCATCAATTCCTTTATAGTAATGCTATCCTCACCATTGCCAGAAGTGTTACCCTCTATTAATGGATCATTGGAAGATTTAGTCAATGTCTCAGACCTAGTCTGAGCATCATCAACCCCCAATGTGGTTTCTTGGCACCTGGGACCACTAGATATATTGATATCCACTGGACCCTCAGCAATAGAGGAATCCAATGGAATCTCTATATCCTGTGTTGCCATGGATTGGGTCCTAATTTCAATACCACTGTCCTGTTCTCCTGCTGAGGTAGCAACAGTAGTGGCAGCCCTTTCCATATGCTCTCTCTGCTCCTGATTGACCACCTCATTTGTATTTTTGGGCTGAGACAATTTAGGAAGAGGAGCCTCAACTGTCTGTTTCTTAGCCTTTTTGGCTTTATCTTTGGTAGGTTTAGGGTCCCTTGTTTTCTTTGGTTTTGAAACTATACCACTTGGTTGAGAAGCAGTGGGTGTTTCTGCTTCCTGTGGCATAGTGGAAGGCCTGTTCAACATATGTTCTGTTAAATTGGTCACCTTCCCAGAAAATTCTTTTCCTTTGACCATCCCATTTCTCTTCATATTAGCAAAAGTTTTCTTTGAAAGGTTTGAGAGAATGATTCTACCCCCTGTTTTGGGTAGATCTGGGATTTCCTGGTCAATGATATGTTGTAAAAATCTTGGATACATTAAAAATTTATCTTTTGGCTTTTCAAGATTATTTACCATCCCATTAAAGATTAATTTAGAAAAATTAAATTTTTTATTATTTGCAAGACAGATGAGAGCAGAAGCTATGTTGCTGCTAAACTGCTCCCATGAAGTTTTCTTTTGGGAAATACAGTGTTGTAGGGTATGGATTAAAAATTTCCATTGTGGAGAGAAGAGTTGTTTATAATATGTTAGTCTTTCTGTCCTCTCCCCCTCATACCCGTACGACACTAACTGATCATGTATCTGAGATGTAGCATAGCATTCCATACCATCTGCATCATCTAAGAGAAGATGAGCACGTATGGAAGCTTCAGTAAGAATAATGCTTTTCTCATTTATCTTGGCCGTGATAGATTTAACCCCATCTACTTCTGACACTACGGCAGATGTCCAGAAGTCATGAATATGTGAAATAAAAATGGAGGGGTTAACAGTAAGTGCAAACCTTAAAGTTGTACACTTTATGAAGTCTATGACTTCATGGTAACCATCGGATTCCTGTGGCTTGAGGAGAAATCCACAGACGTTATGCTGGTCACCGTAGGTAAGAGATTTGGTTGATGAAGATGAAGAAGTTGCCATTTTTGTGAAAAGTTAGGTTTGAAAAGCTTGGAGAGGTTTTTGGAAAGATATTTTCAATTTTCGATGAAAAGTGCAGGTGAATTGAAAAAGTGTAGTGTTTGGCAGATTTAAATACCCTTTTTAAAGTGAACAGTGCGTTCAAGCCCTAAAGTAACACTAGCAGAATTAAAGTTGGAAAAAGTTACTGGCAGAATTAACTTTGGCAGACTTAATTCTGGCAGAAGTGATTCTTAGCAGAATTAATGCTGGCAGTATTAATTCTAGCAGAATTAAGTCTAGCAGAACTAAGTCTAGCAGAATTAATACTAGCAGAAGTAACTTTAGCATTTCTGCACACTTAGACAAGTCCACGTCACCCATTTATTAATAGTGCTGGCAGAATTAAAGTTTGCATTGGTCACTTTAGTTCTGTTGGCTTTATTTTTAGTCAACACTCCTGCACTTCCTTTTGGTGCAGCAGAGTTAACTCTTGCCTTTGACTTTTTGACAACACTAGCAGAATTAACTTTGGTTCTGAAATTTTGATGGTTAATTCTGTCAGTGTAAGTCCATGATGATTGTTTAACCCGTTGGAGCTTTGGGTTAAAATAACAATCTTTTTGAAGATGATTGAATCTTCCACAGATGAAACAAGCTTTTTCATCCACTCTTTTAAAATTTGGTCCAAGTTTTTGTGAAACCATATGATTCCAGTTTCTTTGGTTTCCTCTTGGAGTTTTGTTTGGTTTTGAAAGAGGTGATGTGTTAGCAGAGCAATTGCATTTAGTACACTTGACAACAACAATTTTATCACATTTAGGTGTGTTGACAGATGTACTAGCATTCTTTTGCAGGTTCATTTTAGCCTTTTCTTGAAATAATTTCTTACCTTCTGCTAGTTTCTTAGTCTTTAACTTAGGTACTAGCTTAGTGACAGAAATAGATTTTGAATGAACCTGTTCATCTTTCTCAGATTCAACCTCATCATCTGAGACCCACTCAGATATTTCAACCTTTTCTAGATCCATTTCATTTTCACTCAATTTACTAACAGGATCTGTTTGCTTAACTTCATCTACCATTTTCTCCTTAAGTTTGCTTATGTCTAAGTCAGTTTTAGGAGGCATGTAGATGTGGTTGTAGGGTGGAGGTACACTATTGAGATTATATCCTAAGCCAGTTTTTATCTTGTCATGAATTTGGCTTCTTATCAGATTTTGAACACTTTCAGAAGCATTCTCTAGTTCAGCCACTGTGAGTTTGATGCTTTCCTTTTCAGCAGTGACTTCAGCTAGTTTCTTAAGTAGCTCATCAACCCTATTTTGCAACATGTCTTTTTCAAAGTTGGCATATTTGAGATCATAGTCATACTGTTCCTCCTTTTTCTCATATGCCTTAATTTGTTGCTCTAGATTTTCTATGGCTAGGGTTGTATGTTGGCTTCTGATGTCCCAGTCCCTAAGTTCTTTACAGATACTAGCATTATGGTCCCTATAATGTTTAACAGTTTTCTTACAGATACTGGAACATAATTTAGCTTGTACCTCATATGGAACTTCATCTGAGGTGCTCTCTTTTCCAATAGCCATGAGTGCATGATTTTGTGGCTCTAATTCTGCTTGGTCACTCCAGTCATACCCCATACCATCTTGAGAGACAAGTGCATTAGGAGTAGACTCTTGAACAGCTACACTTCTCTTCTGAGGTCCATTGTAAGCAGCATTGTAACCTCCAGATCTTTGTCCACCCATCTCCTGTCTAGGAGATCTGCATTCCCTGGCAAAGTGGCCCAGTTTGTGGCAGTTACAGCATTCAACCTTGCTTTTATCAAACCCCACATTATCCTCTCTTTTTTCTGCAAAATTGTTTCTTCCAGTTCTTTGCAGGAACTTCTTCACTCTCATAGTGATCATGGCCATCTGCCATTTTATGTCCATCTCCTCCAGATCATCTGGATTTATCTGCTCCAATTCTTCACTGGTCAGTGAAGAGTTCACATGACTAGCAAAAAATGCCTCTACAACTTGATCTGTAGTTCTGTCTTGTACTACAGATGAAGAGCTTGACCCTCCACTCTTCACAACAGGCACAGATCCATATCCTTTTGGATCTGTTTTGGTTCTACCCATAGACATAAATGCAGCATTCTGTGAACTTTGTGCTTCACCACTGCTTTGCTTTCTGCTTTCTACCTCAGGTTCAAAGGCTATAAGATCATTGTATAGATCATTTAGCTCCTTATCATCTAAGTCACTTCTTTGTCTTAGACCAACAGTGTATATAGTCCATTCCTCACCCAAAGATCTTAAAAACTTTCTGTTTAGATCATCTTTGTCTATGACAACTTTGTGATTCTTCAACTCACCAACAAGCTTCCTGTACCTATTAAACACTTGAGTTAAGGTTTCAGATTTGACAGAACTAAAGTTCTCAAACTGTTGTTTGAGCAGTGATCTTTTGTTCTTCTTTGTGCTCTCATTTCCTGCAAACCTTTTATCCAATTCCTCCATGAGCACTTTTGCATCATCAACCTGCTCAAATTCACTTTGATATTCATTAGGAATAGCAAGTAATAATGTACTTAGAGCTTTGAGTTCAGTAGCTCTTTCTCTTCTCTCTTGTTCTGTGGTTGGTGTACCCCTGGGCAGCCTAGCACCATTCACATCAGTTTTATACTTAGGACCATTCTCCACAATGTCCCATAATTGATAATCTGTAAGCAACATATGTTGCTTAATTCTATTCCTCCACATATTATATTCATCTGCTCTAAGAATAGGAATTCTAGACACCTGAACACCCTCTACAAATTCTGATGCCATTGTAAACAAACAAACTTTAAGACAAACTATACTCTGAACAGATCACAGTTCTTTCTTTTCTTCCTTAATTCAAAGCTCACACAAGCTCTGATACCAATTGTGAGGTCCCACAATAACACTTGTAATTACAAATGTTTTAACTTAAGCTTATGAATTCTTAACAAGTAGTTTGCGGAATAACACTTGTCAAGTAGGAAGATGTATTGTGATTTGTAATATGTATGAAAAACAGAATTGTAAACAATGCAAGAACACACTTGATTTTCACTGGTCAAAAGCCTCAATATTATTGATTAATAATACGGATACACAAATGTATCAGGGTTACAAGAAACCTTGAAGCTATTACAAATTCACTTTTTTCTGGACAGACATACACCCTTGTATATATATGACAAAAGTACTTTACTACAAGTACATGCTATTAAACTAAAAACTTGTATAAAATCTGCATACAATCTACTTTCTTGAAACCAAGTTTTCCACGACCCACGCTTGCATTAAATGCATTTGACTTTTCTTGTCTGCAGCATGCACTGTTCCTCAAAAGCATGTCTGTAGTAGGTGTACTTTGTTGCAGAGTTGTTGTGCAGTAATCCCACTAAGCAGAACTAATAGATAGATGAGCAGAACTAACTTTTTATACTGGCAGAACTAATCTTTGCAATCTTGATCATTGGCAGAACTAACCTTCGTAATGCCCAGCAGAACTAACTTCAAATGTACCAGCAGAACTAACTCTGGAAGACTTTGTCTTCAATAAATGAACAGAGCTAACTCCACTAGCAGAACTAAGTCTTGATAGCCCAGCAGCATTAACTTCCAGCAGACTAAACACTTAGAATAATTTGACATTAAATGATCTGAAGAATTTAGCCCAACACACAATTTCTTATTAGTCCTATTGGACCTGCCTAAAAAGGGAGGGAAATCAAGACATTGATCCTGCGAAGATAGGGCAATCTACTCTAAGAAAAATGAACAAAAATACAATATTTCTATGACATATATTAATCGATAAAAGAAACTCACACACCTAATGAAGAATTGGGACAAGTTTTAGTGTTCCCAAAACAAGAGTAGTAGGATATCATAGTGGAGGCCTAGATTACAGTGGCTTAAACCGTTGAGCCAGAATCATGAACCCATGTCAACTTCGGTGATTACACAACATCGCTTCCAATCGTTGGATATATTGCGTTTGATATAAGAAATAAGCTAAAAAACTAAGAGATAAATGATGTAACTGAATGTGAAGATATTTAATTATCCTTCCTAATGTTTGCATGGTCAAGTTACACCAAAAATCTATTTTTTAAGTCAATATCACAATATACAACACAATTTGTTTTTATATAATAAAGATAAACTTGAAGATCAGTATTCCTAAACACGGGAGATAATTCATCAAGATATACTACAATGGGACTTTCATGGTTCTGCATAAATAAGTTGCACGTCTTTATCCAAAAATAATCAAATAGCACGAGGTAAATAGAACACTTCAAACAGAATTTGAACAGAGCTGCAAAAATAATCTAATTAAGATGCTTTATAAAACAAAAATTGACTAAAAATAAAATAGGTCAAGCAATTACTTGTTAACTTGATAGGATTGAACTGCAACTTCATCATATGAGCGAAGATATTGTTTGCAGCACTTGCATCCATATTGTTCGGGGGGAAAATCGACTATTATGAATGTCATAAAAATTTCGCAGCTCGTGATAAAGTATCTCATCTTATTGGTTACCTATAAATTTTCGAAGTCAATAGCAGGGATTTCAGCGTCAAATTATCTCATCGTATCCCATGGCCCGTCTCCATCTCCGGCCTATACAATAAATAATGGAAGCTTATTGAAAAAGAATATGATATTTCATTTTGAGCAAACAACATTATCTGTGTGCAAACATTTACAATCACCTTGCTTTAACTATAGCGATAACAGTTCTCGGTTCTTGTGGACTAATGACCAGGCTCATTATCACATTTCTGGTTACCTGCATAATACTATCATTAGAAGCCTTATCTAGACTGATTTCCAATGATTTAGGAGGGAAAATGATTGTATAATTCGAAATTTAAATAGTGAGATATGCTTTGATATGTTTAACAAAATCGTGAATATTAATCCTCCATTGATAACTTACCATAAATAGTCTATAAAAAGAATCCCTTCCAAAACTGAACATATATTGACATATCACATATGCGAATGTACTATATGGCAAGTATCCCATATCCCAAAATCAATTAAATGGAGATGTCATCATCAATAAACGTTTCAAAATTATAATTTTGATTAACTAAATATTAGGTGGTTCGATTAGTCAAATAGTTTACATATACTTCAAATATTAATTAACCTTAGTGTGCTTACTATACAAAAAAATGCATGCACATATATTTATATAGCTGGTCCAAGTGAGATGCGATTCTAATTACGATATTAATAAGAGACAGTCGGTTCACATGGGCGTTTCCTGCTTGCGCGTAGCATACATGTAAAGCTAGTCTTCACATAAATCCATTGGTGAACTGCAAATTTAGCATAAATCCATCAAAACTGCACAAAAAATAATTGTTCATCATCTACTTAAAATCTTCACTAATAGATTGAAAATAGGATTTAATTCATGGTTCAGACCAAATGTCCTAATCCTCAAAGTGTATCATGTCATTCTAAAAACATTAACAGAAAATGACAAGACCAATTTAGGTGGAAAAATAGGCATAATGGGCATTCAATCACTCTTACTATAACACAATATTAAACCTTCCACACTATATCTTGTCATACAACCATCTAAAAGGGTAGACATTATAATCCTATCAGTTTTGTATACATGGATCTAAGACCATCAAGCATACCTTGTATCATAATAGCAAGATAGCTAATCTGTTCGGATATTTTACATCAAAACAAACTGTTTAGCATCACTTCCTAATTCTCATGCTCACAAATTATTGGTGACGTACTTTCTTGGTCCCTACTCATTAAGACTAATTCTTTCAATCCGTGACATTACATTAAGCTAACACCTCTTATTCAACCCTTACATATTAACTATTTACCTTTAAATACTGCATTCTATAGATTTCAACTAAAAATTTTTCCATATAAAATCTAAAATGATACATAACATATTTTCATAGCATAAGAAACAATTAAGATTCTCAGTGAACCTAGACACAATAAAATTCAAGCACATAATAGCAATCACAAAGCATATAAATTTGTGCAGGTATACAAAGATTTGTTCATATCTTAACTGAACATAATACACGATCTTGAGTAAGAGACAGTCGGTAAACCTGGGCGTTTCCTGCTTGTGCGTAGCATACATGTAAATCTAATCTTCACATAAGTCCATTGGTGAACTGCAAATTTAGCATAAATCCATCATATCTGCACAAAAAATAATTGTTCAACATGTACTTAAAATCAATCCTGTATATAGTTGCACACATTATTGCAAAATTTAGGACTGAAGTTACATCTCTTATCATATATACACACTGTTCAACATGTACTTAAAATCAAACCTGTATATAGTTGCACGCATTATTGCAAAATTTAGGACTGAAGTTACATCTCTTATCAGATATACATACATTCATTGACGATTAAGTGATTTGCTGATATTATAGCAAGCCTGCACGGTAAAAATTATAGTGTAACAGTGTATCAGACCATTCCAAAAACATTAACACAGTGTGTATTGCATTTCCGAACTGAGAAGAGATATTGAGTCACTGAACTTAGCAATCACAAAGGATCTCTCTTTATATGATAAGAGATGTGTCACTGAATACTTGTGGAGCATAAATCCATAAAGATGCCCAAAATTATCTGTTCATCATGTACATGCAGATTACTTGCAAAAATCCATTCTGGCATAGTATTTCCTCGATGTTATTGTAAGGTTCAAATGAGTACACCAACTTTGAGTGAGAATGAGGGAAACCACATATTTCTGTCATGTGTCACTTTATTCTCTCTCCTCCACATTTTTAAAAATTAAATATCTCACAAACGGTAAGTCGAAAAATCATGAAAGTTGCACCATAAAATTCAGCGTTTTCTCCTCTTCGATTTGCCATCCCTCAAGGCATACTTTCGATAACTTTTTTTTCTTCCATTTTTTGATGGGTCTTACAAATAAGTAACACATGTGTTAGTGATTGGTTATACATTTAATTTGGGGTTAAGGTTAGAGTTTAGGGTTAGGGTTTAGCAGGGTTTAGGGTTTAGTAGTGTTTAGGGTTTAGTGGGGTTTAAGATTTAGGGTTTAGTATGATTTAGGGTTTAGAGTTTTATATAGGGTTTAGGGTTTGGGGTTTAGGGGTTAGGGTTTAGGGTTTGAGGTTTGGGGTTTCGGGGAGAAACCTCAAACCCTAAACCCTAACCCCTAAACCCCAAACCCTAAACCCTAAACGCAACATTTTAACACATGTGTTAGTATATGTGAAACCCACCAATAAAAAGGGGGGGGGGATCTCGTCGAAAGTATGCCTTGATAGACGGCAAATTGAAGAGAAGAAAACGTCGAATTTAATGGTGTAATTTTCATGATTTTTCGATTTGTCGTTTGTGAGATAATTGATGTTGGGGGGGGGGGGGGGGGTAAATGGGTTTTGTTCATGTGGAGCATTCTTTTCCACACATGACATGATATTATTGGTTCCCTCATTCTTACACAAATTTATGTTCTCATTTGAACCTCATCCTACTGATATATTGTAGACATTAAAAGCAATACCATCGACTGTTTTTGTGTTTCACAAAAATAATGATTGCAACACTACTTACGCTATACAGTCGCAATTCGAAAAATGTAAAGTCCAATAAAATATCAATCAATACGTGTATTTTACAATACCTCCAAGAAAACGCGAATAGTCTTTTTGATCCGAATGTATCAATCAATACCTGTATTTTACAATACCTCCAAGACATGTATGCTACAATTGATATAGACGTGCAATAATCTAGAATTGCGATTGATTAAGGTCAATAAAACAAATCGATAATCGCAAAAATGATAGATTAAACCTTCAGTCGACACAATCAGTCGTTTATCATGCGAAGTTTGCTTTGATTCTGGGGCAGTACGATACTACCAATAGATCCAATCTTCGTTTAATTGAATGAGGGCAAGATGAATGAAAGAGGCGATTCAATCGATTGCAAGTTGGGAGCTCCGATCAGCTTCTACAATTGATTTGATTGAACGACCAGGGGAACCATGAATGATCGATATATTTTTACAAATAATGATGGAAGAATGGGGGCATATTTGGAAAAAATAAGGACAAAAAGATTATTAATTAATCACTTTGCTAATAACAATCAATGGCTCTAATTACTTGAACTAAGCCAATGAAAGGTGGAGATTATTTTTTAAGGGTTCACTTAGGAGAAGATTAGTTAATCACCCTCTCGTATATTAGATAAGAGAGATTAATTAATAGAAATTGATAAACAATGATTTAGGATTCCATATATAAAACTTAATATTAATTAAAGAATAATATTTCCGTATTTGAACTTCATTATAAACATCACCTTCCATATATAATACACCAATTAGTTGTTTTTACAGAAACTTAGATGTTTGATTAATGTAATTTTCTATTTATGGAATCCTAAAACATTTCCCTTAAGGCATTGTATATCAATTCCCATAATTAATTATAGATATATCTTCGTTTTCGACACTACCCAGTACACACTACATCTTCTCATCCTTGTGATCTCAAATTCATAGCAACCATCAATATCATCGTCAAAGACATCACACAACAACAATAACACCATCAACAACACACCAATATCATCATACAACAACATCATCTTCTTTTCTTACCATTTTACACACTTAAACCTTTCTCCCTTAGATTGATAAACTCATAAAAACGTAATTAAATCCTACACCTAAAAGAAAAGAAAAAAAACAAATTTCTGTTACCACGGAACTACTCTATTTGCCGGCCAAGAAACTTCTTTCAGTTTTCTGGCGAGACCCTCTGCTACGGCAAACGAAGACGCTATCGCTGTTAATTGCGAGATCTACAACGGCGATATCTCTGGGTGTCGGGTTTTGCAAGTTCTCGAGAATTTCATATTTCCAATTAATAATTCGATTTAGGTGTTTGGGGTATTTGAGTATTTGTATTTAATATAAGATCCGATTGGAGAAGATAATTTACTTATAAATTTGATGAAACTAATTTTAAACTTGGTTACATGGTGATGATATGGATTCTAGAATGAAATAAGATGATGACGATGATGATAAGCCCATGGATTAATGGTCATTTGGATGTAGCCATGTAGGAGTCCAATGAAGCACAGATGGATCAAAATTCAATGACATTAAAAAGAAAAATAAACAAATAGAAAATTTAGATTTTTAATAAAAAAAAAAGATCAGCGTAAGGGTATATATGTCCTTACAAGTATGGAAAGATGACATTTGATCGAAAATAATAAACATAGGGATGCCTTATGCTATCTAATTCATTTAGGGATGATTTGTGTTTTTTTCACAAAATACAGAGATGATCGGTGCAATTTGCTCCGGTAGAAGATTCAAACATTCATCCAAAAGTACAAACTTTCATATTATAATGAATGGGGATATTGTTAAGATTGGGAAGCTAAAAAAAACCGAAGACAAGAAAGGTTGAACAAGTCATCGTCACATGGTGAAATTATGTACAGAGCCTGAATCGTCCGGCAAAATTCCTCATCACACGACAAAAATTAGGTTGCCCAGATTTGTTATTTCTTATATTTCAAATTATGCTTATCCTATAAATACATATACTATACTATGTAACTCAAACTCGTGTATACACAGTTACACACGGGGTGTTGATTGATTAATTAACCTAAATGTTTTAATTTTAATTTAACTAAAATAGAGGGACTTAATTGATTAATTAAGTTTGATTTAAACTAGTTTTATATTGCCCGTGGATTGCAACGGGTAATACGTTAGTTTAGTTTAGTGTCAAAAAAAATTTCCATTTCAATAAATACGTCACATACATTTCCTCTTCATTTTTTGAAGAAAAAAAGAAGCTATTGTAGACGTATTGTTCTTAGTCATTAATCATAAGTATAACCGATCAAATAAAAGTATATTAGTATAGATAAAATAAAATTAATTGATCAAATTTCAAATTTAGATTTTTTATAACGATGTTGAATCCACATTAATAAATTCATAAATAAATACCCAAATTTTAGTATATTTCTCGATCTTACCTTTATATATGGCTAAATAATCAAGCAAAACTTAATCAAATACCATATTTCATAATTAGTACTCGTATTATAACTTTTTATAAAAGGTATTTGAACATTTGGTAAGTTTAATAATAAAGATTTATACTTCGTTGAGGTTTATGCTAAAACTCTAAACATATGATCAGAACAAAATTATTCGTTGAAAGTTTACTTGTTTAGAATCTTAGATAAGCACTTTTTTGTAATCACTAATCAAAATCTAAAACACGAAGGATGCTTTATATATAAAAAGCTTAATTAACATGTATATACTTTTAACCAAAGCATATATTTATGTACATCTTATTTACTAAAACTATTCGATTTAACTTTCATAATTATTGTACATACTCAACTAATGAAAAGTAAGTGACATAATAAATAATATATGCTGAAAAATAAAAATATGAAGAAGGATGATGTTAGGATTTGAAGCAAAGTCCAAGATATAAGAGGCAAAAGCCTTACTATTAAGCTAAAAAGTGTTTATTTATATTAACACTTAGGTATGTATTTATTAAGATAGAAAAATAAGTTTAGAATAAGACAAACAATATACTATTCATAAGTAGTTCTAAATTGATATTAGATGATAATAAATTGATGATGTCATAACAATGTTTCCTATATATAATTTAAGATGATATCCCTTTGACTTCAAAAGTAATTAGTAAACTCTCTCATTTGAGAGAATTAAACTATTTGCCTAAAAATTCGAACAAATATCACGATTTACCCTAAAAAATGACATTTTGTCTCACCCAGACGTAAATTGTAATTTGCGTTAGACTGTTTGTGCTTTGCGTCCCGTGCACGTGATCGAGAACGATGATTGGACGCAAGTCACAAACACAAATTTGCGCTTTGCGTTTTGTGTGCGAGTGAGGCTTGTGACCGAGAACGAGTTACCTTGTGAACGGGCGCGATTTGTGCAATTATTTTATCCTCCTGTTTTTTAAGCGGATGCAAATCGCAACCCGTTCACAAGACAACTCATTATCGGTGGTAAGCCTGGCTCGCACATGGAATGCAAAGCGCAAATTTGTGTTTGCGATTTGCATCTGGTCATCACAACTCATCGTTTTCGGTCATGTGCACAAAACACAAACGGTGAGACGCAAATTGCAAATTGCGGTTTGCTTATGGATGGGACAAAACATCAATTTTTTTAGTTTGAAGGTCAAATCATTATATTTGTTTGGATTTTTGGGCAAGTCTTTTAACTTTTAATTCCCCCTCATTTGGCCATGCGAACTAAACCGGTCTCCAATATTTGAGATCGAATATTACCGCATTATATCCTGTGTTATATTGTTCGTGCTATTTATCTTAGTTACATTTAATGTTTAGTTGCTTGTTTATAATATTTACTCGCTTTTTGTTATGTATATTATTATTATTAGACTATAATGGTAGTCTGGTATAGAGGTGTTCAAAAAAACCAGTTCTTAAAATCAACCCGGCCCAAACCCGAAAAACCGACCCGGTTTATACCCGGGTATTCCCGACCCGGTTCGGGTTTTTTCACTACCCGACGGGTAGGGACCCGGGTTGGGTTTTTGAAATTCAAAATCGGGTTTGAACCGGGTACACTACGGGTCGGGTTGGAAAACCCGGTATAAAACCCGGGAAAACCCGGTTTAAAAACCGGTATTTGTGGGTCAAAAACCCGGTTCGGGTCGGGTCGGGTAGGTCAACAACCCGGTTCTCATCCTTTGACTTAATATCCAGTTCGGGTTCCGGGTCGGGTAGGCCCAATACCCGATTTTGTTCACGACTAGTCTGGTAGACTCAAATCCCACAACGGACTTGGGCCTACTAACATAATCTAATATACTCAAATCCGTTTGAGTTTTGGGTCTACTAACGTAGTCTAATATACATGTCTTCATGATTACACATATTGTTAAAATTCCCTCTCAATCCTAAGATTACTCTAACCTTCTTTGAACGTTAGATGTTATCAATTCAACAAACACATAGCTGAGTTATGGTACCCAATGTTTCAGTTTGTATTGTACGTCTTTGATACACATTCATTAGTTGTTCGTACAATACGAGTTAGAATCTGGTGAGTACATATTTAGCTAATGAGCGAACATGATCTTCTTCGAAAATGGTTAAGATTCGGAGAACAAGAGTAAACAATAGCATGTTAATTATACGACTCGTCATTTCAATCAAGCCCCACCAACCCAATAAACCGCAAAGATGTTTCTTTTCAAACTGCTTGCGACATAACAATCCGACAACTTTACAAACAATTTTTATTAAAATTTATCTAGTTTTACTCAAGTGACTATTTGGCTGATGTGAAGCAATCTTTGTAGCCCATCATGTATAAGTTTTAATGACATTTTTCCCCATATCTTATATGATTTTATATAGTTTTTTTAGTCACTTTGTAAAAGTTAGAGGGTCCCATTGTCCCAAAGTAAGGAATAGGAATGAATCCCATTTCCACATATAAACAAACACTCAAAAAGTATACTTTTTATTGGCCCTCCCTACTACACAAATAGCCTAATACCCTCCCACATGTCATGTTATGATCAAGTCTCAAATTTAAAAAATATCATAAGTTTTATTGAATGAATATCTTAGGTTAAAAAATGTATTTTACTCCATACCTTATTATAATTGGTCATATATGTGATCTTCATTTACTACCATCAGATCATCACAATTTTTTTAAAAATATACTAAAAATACTTCTAACACCTTTATATATTTAGAATGGTGAACACTTTCACCTCCTAACAACCTATCATTTATGTTTATTCGATTCGAATGATTTGAGGAGATAGTCTCGTAAGTGATTAAATCATTTCAATACTGCTAGGTCAAACGTTTTATATTAACCATAGAAATTAGAACAAAACGAGTGACACTAGGACCGTCCGACGGGCAAGTGAACAAAAATGTAGTCAAATACTGTATTACTACTCCACATTAGTATCTTAAATGTATATACATAAGTGTGATCTCGAAAATTATCGAGTTATACAAGAAATTCTATATAATTTGATGTTATCGTGTCTGAATGCACAATATATAGCAAGTCGCCTAGCGGATTCAAACACGCATAAATATACATATACACCGAAGATCATCGTGAAATTTTGACCAGAATTGACATAAACGGTCTCACTCAACTTTCCAAGCATATAAAAAGAGGCAAAACTCATGTAGCCCACTTGGATCAAACCCATCTACCGAACCCGAACTAAGAGACGACAACGGTGACGATGGGGCTGATATTGCCGGAGAATTCGCCGGCACAATAAGCTTAAAAATAAACAATGCATGTCTTAAACCAGGACTAAATAGCCAGTCATGAACATCCCAATAAACTTCAATTCTCACTTTACTAAAATAAATATTTTCATTACCTCTGAACTTCCATTGGAGATGCTTCACATGAATCATCAAATGTCCATCTATTCGTATCTCCATAGCCGGATAAATCTCATCTCCGGTTCCTCGATTATTACATTCAATCGAAAGCTCATGAAATCGTCCCTTTTCATGAAACTTTAATCTTGTACAAAACTTTTTCTTACCAAAAACATGTTCTTTTCTTGATACTAAAATAGGATCACTCAAAGCAGGCCTACATCCTGTTTTTCTATAAGCATTTTTCTTCAAATCACCTAACAAAAGCACCACTTCTTGATCACAAACCACCGCGACATAATACTCGGAGCGCGGTTCGGTCTCACCGTGAAATTTGGC
This sequence comes from Pseudognaphalium luteoalbum, assembly GCA_963422505.1. Taxonomy (NCBI): domain Eukaryota; kingdom Viridiplantae; phylum Streptophyta; class Magnoliopsida; order Asterales; family Asteraceae; genus Pseudognaphalium; species Pseudognaphalium luteoalbum. Next base: position 110,336,253 of record OY730197.1, on the reverse strand, counting down.
ACTTTTAAGGTCCCAAAAAACGTCGAAAACCTTATCTTCGATACTAAATCTTTTAGACCCTTGTTTTCTCCAAAAACACCATGGTTTTAACTCCACTTTACAAGTGTACTCAGGCTCATGCGGCTCATGTCCATCGATAGAAACCGATAGCCCGTGAATTAGCATGTGTTTGAACCATGTTATGGTTATGCAACGAGTGTTACCGGCTATTTTGGTCATGTAAACAGACATGAAAAGGGTCTGGCCTGATTTTGTGACACCAGTGGAGTAATCATCACTTGTGCTAGATGAAAAACAAGATGGAATCCCAATTGGGTCTTGTAGCATTTTCAAGATTTGAATTTGGGTGTTGAAAAAGATGAGAAATTTTTGGGTGTTTTATGGTAGGAAAATGTTTCTGGAATGAAATCAAGAAAGTGTTCAAACTGTAAAGGTAGATGGGTAGTCAGATAATGGAAGTGAGTGCATTAATTAAAAATCTTATTACGAATCTGTATTATATATTTATATCTGTTGGTACTACATTAGATGATAAATCAACCATCAGCTTTGACTTGGAACAGTCAAATGTTATTCCAAGTTTTAACATTTTTTATTTTACTATTATCATTTTTCTAAATTACTTATTAACTTGATAATTTGATATTTTCTTCCCTTTATTTTACAACATATATCACATTGTATATACAAACCAGTAAACCACACGTATATACATATTGTCTCCGTTGCGTTGGATACGTATGTAATGATATGTATCAAACATCAAGTACCATTAACATTGTATATTTTTGTCTAAAAAAGTTTACACTCCGTAAATCATGTATATTTAGGCCAAAAATTTAGAAGTTCAAAAGAGTTTTTTAAGGGTTTAATTTTGATTTAGATGACAACAAATTTGATTGGATCAACAATTGTTATTTGTTAATAACAATTAAATGATAGATTATTTTTATTTTTATTTTTATATAACGAAAGGGATCACATGATGGTGAAGACAGTCTGACTCATGACCAGTCAAAGATTAAATATTTAGGTAAAGAATTGTTATATAAAGATTCAAAGTTGGGTGTCCTAGGTGTTAATATGTTAATTATTCAATTAAATATGGATTTAATTCAAAATAAAATAAAATAAAAGATTTCGAAAAAAAACATGAGAGTGGGCAACTGGAATCTAGACAGCAGGATGCTAGGTGTAACCTTACATAGAATCACTCCAAACCCAGCTATATAATATTCCAAGCTTTAGAAATTAGTGGTAACAAATACTTCGTAATTTATTTGGGTTAGCCATTTGTTTTACGACAAATTTCAAAATTTTAATAGTTAATAATTGGCATCAATGTCACAATACTTCTTATAAATACTCAATATAGCATATATTTATTCGAGAAATGATTTGGTTTCATAATTTAACAAAATTTTGGTTATAAATTGACGTCACATCTCTAATACGAAGAATAAGAAAGAAGAGTAGGAAGATGTGAGTTAACGTGATAATAACAAATCATTAGTTTGTGAACTTAGTTTGTATACTTTTTTTTGTCGTTGTATCATTGCTCTTTTAATCCTCACTTTTAATAATCTTCTTTTTAAAGTCACATAGTAGTGGCGTTTAAGAACAAAAATAATAAAAATAGAGTCCCATAGTTATTGTCTTATTGAATTAGCCATCATTCATGTTGAATCTGTATAATCAAAATAGGACACAAGTATAAAGATGAATATGTGTAAATGAACTTTTTATGTTTTTTTACCATATTACCATAGAATCCATTGAGAACTTACTTGATTAGCATATTTTATATTTGAAGTTCAGTAAAATTTTAGTTTTTTAGCGGAACCCGTCTAAACATGAAATTATTGAGCATTTGGCTAACCGAAAAAAGTTTAAGGGAGTACAATATTTTTTGGGAATAATTAATGAGAATGCTTCGCATGTACAAAGAGAATGATTCACATGTACAAAACTCATTTACTATCAATATCAATTATCTCACAAACTACAAATCAAAAAATAGTGAAAATTGCACTATTAATTCAGCGTTTTCTCCTCTTCGATTTACCGTCCTCCAACGCATACTTTTGACGATTTTTTTTTTCATTTTTTTGGTGGGTTTTATAAATTATTAACACATGTGTTAATGCTTTGTTGTACATTTAATTTAGGGTTAGGGTTAAGGGTTTAGGGTTTAGAGTTTAGTATGGTTTAGAGTTTAGGGTTTAGTAAGATTTAGGGTTTAGAGTTTGTAAATCGTTTAGGGTTTAGGGTTGGGTTTTAGAGTTTAGGTTTGGGGTTCAGGGTATAGAGTTTAGGCAAAAACCCTAAAAAGAAGGAAAATTGAAGGAAAAAAAACTTTAACGCAACACTTTAACACATGTGTTAGTAACATGTGAGGCCCACCAAAAAAGAAGAAAAAAAACTCGTCGAAAGTATGCCTTGAGAGATGGCAAATCGAAGAGGAGAAAACGTTGAATTTTATGATGCAATTTTCATTATTTTTTGATTTGTCGTTTATGAGATAAATAATGTTGGGGGTAAATGAGTTTTGTACATGTAGAAATTCTCTTTGTACACATGACACAAATATCATTGCTACTCTTATTCTTTGAAAAATTATTGTACCCAAATCTCATTTTGTGACAAGTGTTTTATGGTAATCCTTATATTTTTAGCATTTCTAAATGTATAAAATAGTGAACAAAAAAATAAAATAAACACAAACTGGAATATATCGAAAATAAACTACGTACCCAACACTTCGATAGTTACAGCGAAAGTTAGAAAGAAATTATTGATTAAAAGTACACAACATGAAGAAATTAACCGGGAGAAAAATATGTGTTCACTAAACAAATTCTCCCACGTATTATTTGGGTGAGGTTCAAAGTAGAAGGTATCATTCGAGAAGAAGGATGAGAAGAATTTTTAAATTTTCATTTTTACCTCATTCACCTTTTTAATAGTGTACACTACTCCCTTCTACTTTCTTTCTACCTACCCTTCCCTCCACCACCCACCAATAGCTGCTGCCACCCGCCGCCGTCGTCGATCGTCGGGAAAAAAAAAATTCAATTTTTTTTAAAATTTTTTAAAAAAATAACTTTTTTTCATGATTTTTTTTTCCAATTTTTTTTACATATTATCACTTTGTACTGCATTTTATTATTTTTATTGCATTTTGTATATATGTTTAGTAGATATTGTTCGTTTTTACTGCATTTTTGTATTTTACACATAATTCTTTTGATTTGTTTACTGCATTTTATTTATACACCTCAATCTTATATATATTGTTTGTTTTTTACTGCATTTTAAGTTATACATAATATATTTTTACTGCATTTTGTTAAAATTACATTGCATTTTATTATTATTCACTGCATTTTGCATATATTTCATATATTACATATTGTTTATTTTTTACTACATTTTATATTATACATATGATCCATTTTTACTGCATTTTGTATGAAAGTATAATACATACTACTGTTTTTACTGCATTTTGCATATATTTATTTAGTACACATTGTTCGCTTTTTACTGTATTTTATATTATATATAATCTATTTGTACCGCATTTTGTTATTTTTACTGCATTTTCTTATTTTCACTGCATTTTATATTATACATAATCTATTTGTACTGCATTTTATTATTTTCACTGCATTTTATTATTTTTGATGCATTTTTCATATATTTCATTCATTAAATATTATTTGTTATTCACTGCATTTTGTAATTTACATATTATCGATTTGTACTGCATTTTGTATTTTACATATTATCTATTTGTATTGCATTTTGTATCAAAGTATAATACATATTGTTGTCTTTATTGCATTTTACATATACATCATTTAGGACATATTGTTCTCTTTATACTGCATTTTAGATTATATATATTATCCATTTGTACGGTATTTTGTTGACGTCGGGTATAGAAGATGCAGTAAAATATATAAAATTTTTAGTTAATTAACAATAATATACAAAATGCAGTGAAAAAAATGTATAGTTTTATTAAAAATGCAGCAGGAAAAGGAATACTATATCTAATAAAAGATTTATGGGAAAAAAATTTTGAAAAACAAAAATTTTGGGAATTTTTTTTTTTTAAAAAAATTTCTGGCGGCCGGAATTCGGCGACGACTGACGGCAGTTAGGTGGTGGCAGCAAGTGATGGGGGTGGTGGTAGGTGGGGTTGGAGGAAGAAGAAGGTAGGAGGGGAAAGAAAATAAATGAAAGAGTTAAAATGTAAAAGTCTAAATAGTGGAAGGGTTGTAAAGTGAAAATTAATATTATGTTTTTTTATTGTTAACTAATACCCTTACTTTTGAAAGTAATTACAAAATTGTCACCATTTTTAACCATTGATCAAACCCAAAAGATCATCCAATGGCCACAAATAAAACTTCTCCTCCTTCTCCTCATATGACCCTTCCTCTATGATCCCGAATCGTATTATTTTTATTGTTCACTTTATAATTATTTTTTCAAAAAGATATAGTCTACATGAAAAATATAACTATTAATAATTTTTAAACTCCCCCATTTATTACTATATATTCATTTATTTTTTAAAAAAATTCAGTCAAACTTGTTAGTTGTAAAATTGACATTTATTCAACCTATCTTAAATCCAATCAAATTTACTATCAAACAATACTAGTATGATACCCGTGCAATGCGGCGGTATCGCATTTAAAAGAATGTTATTTTATGACGGCGATAATAGTAGTCGTCATATCAAACCGATAAGAGATATACAGTGTAAATTAAAAACATAGTTTTGTTATCATAACTGATACACTATTTGTTATTAATAGAAGGTAGTTTGGGAATAAATGAAAATGCAGTATTCTGAAGACTTGCTGTAAATTGTGTTGAACACTTGCAGTAAATAAAGTTGCATGCAATTAAAGTGAAATAATTTGTATAGACAATTGTGTTCAATTGTTAAATGTGATTTGTATGTTTTTTATTCTTGGAAAGCATATTTATTAGTTATTTATATCCTTGAGAAAATTAATGTTGCTAGTTATTTGTTATTAATGAAGGGTAGTTTGGGTATTTTGATTTTTTAAGACTTATAAGATTCAACACATAACATGCTTTATAAGTAGTTATGGATTAGGGATTAGGGATAAATGGAATGGAATGATTAACTCTTATGAAGCATTAATTTGTTGATCATTCAATTAATTAATGGGTGTGTTTTGCATAAGGGATTCTAGGGGATTGACATTGTAATTCTTAAAAATCTCCATTCTCGTTGGATAAAAAGCCTCGTTTCAGAAAAATAATCTTCTAAATAAGAAGGTTTTGAAAGTAGATTCTAAAAGAATCCACAGTCAATCTCAGCTTCAGCTCCATATGACAATTTCTAACCATCAACTCCAACTCCAACTCTAAGCTTCCTGCTAGTTTATTGCCAAACACCCTCGATATGAACTCAATATGAAGATCACATTCATATTTAATATTATACCTTCTTGTGTTCTTGGAAAAATAAGGTTGGTACCAAAAATTACCTTCTTTTAATAAACTTGACAAACTCAAGCCATAAACAATAACAACACATATTATATTTGACCAGAAATTTATCCCTATGTAATCGCTAAACTTGATCATATTGTCTTTTTTATCTTCATATTAATTAGTTTTCTTTTGGAAGGACATATACTAAAAAAGCTTGATGTTTTGAATTGTCACATGTGATGAGTTTTTTAATAGAATTATACGTTATAAAAGTTTAATCTTTATTAACGATTAATACAATTATTATACGGAAGCGTTTACAAAAATTATTTAATCACATTAAATTAAACCCTTTAGCCAAGATCATAATTTTCAATAATAAAAGATGTACACAATTTAATTAACACTTCAATTAAATACAAACTTACATTGAGTGCTCGGCAAGAACTCTAATCTTCTACTCGTTGCCCAAGTACGAGTCGATTTCTTCCTTTTGCTTCTTGAATTCGGCTAGCTCAAGGATACTTTAGGTATCCACCTATGATTCACGGTTGAACGTTTGGTAGTAACCTAAGTGTGTACTAAATACCCGAACCAACAATACGATCAAATTGCGAAACCATTAACCCTAAATAAGGTTGGTCCAATTTCGGCTTGGTCCTTGGTAGGGCCGGTTGACAAAAACAAGAGGGGAGGGAGAGGAGAGAAAGTTAGGGTTTTTCTCACCAAATAATGAACCCTAAGGCCTTTATTTATAGGTGTGATTCAACTTGTTCTCCAAGTTTAATACTTTCACTTTAATCCATTTAGTTTAATCAAACTATTAAACTAATCCCAAACTTATATATTTACAATTAAAACCTTGTAGTTTAATAATAATTAAACTAGTTAATTTATTTACAAAATCATTTATAAATAAATCCTTTTTATTAAATAAATAATTACATTAATTATTTACTTTAATAAATGTCTTAATTGCATTCGACCAACTAATTCATCTCAACTAAATGAACGACATCAAATATCTCTTGTATAGTACCACACTACTTGTTCGGTTGTGCTCATCGGTGTGACCCTGCGGTGTTCATATGAAGCTGGATCTGACATTTAATTAATATTAAGCACATAATCTTCCAGACTCCCACTTGTGCGAAATATTAGCATCGGTAAAATATCATGTACCTAAGGCGGTCCCTACCAAGACGCTTAAGTTAACCAGATCAATGAAGCAATCATTCCTCGTAGCTTTATAGCCAAACTAAAAATTAGAATTCAAACAGTGAGGGTATGGCTATATCCTTTTGCAATTTATTAAGATATTTTAGAGTATAAGGCATGAACCGTATCAACCTTATAATACTCAATTCCTATTTTCGATTACAGATTTGTACCGACTAAGCAAGTGACTTATCACTCAAGTATGGTCATACATTTCTTCAGTCCAAATCATCGACGGCCTAGGAGATATCTCTCTTGCTTTTATTCAAGAGTTGCAAAGTCCCATCTTGCGAGTTAAACTAGAAATCACAACATGTGTTCTTCGTCAGCCAACGAATAACCGTTATGGATGCTCATTTACGAACATCGTTAGATCTCATTAGAAACCAACTAGGTTCACATGCGAAAATCTAGCCTGCTCAGGTCAGAGGATAGTGCGCCACGATTGAGAATACCCATGATAATGGTCCACGAAGTATTCACTCAATGTGTGGGTCAATCCAACATTTAATCACATTAAGTGCTAGTGATCAGGCATCACAAATTAACAGTGACTGTACCTTATCTGCAGGACAAGTTGCTACTTAAAGCTGTAACATACCATCTTTCACTATAACCCATCGCCCTATTGTAGTTCCCACGACAATAAGCGGCTATGGATATGTGTCTCATACACTTTTGAATGAACTTTCATTTATTAATGGATACTAAAATATACTAAATATGAACAACATGAAGATCTCGTCATGTCTCAATGAGTCACACAACCTTAACATGCTACAGTTCATGATTTTGGAATCGGGTTGTGATATATGAATATAATTAGAACTAATTTTAATTAATCCATATCAACTATATTTACTAAGATGCATTTCTCCAAATATATCTTAATAAATATCTACCCACTAAACTTAAGTCTAAGGACTTTAAGCTTTATTTGTTGTAATTATAATTTGGATCTTTGTTAACGTTATCCAATGACCATTTGATATGTACACCGAAATAAAACATATTGGATCATAATATCATTTATACAAAGCATTCACTATGACTAACCATTAATTCAACTTAATGAAATTGACTTCACAATGTATTTGATGTTTCCAATTACTTGGATTTTAAAATTTCTTTTAAACAATCATTAAACATTTTAAATCAATTCAACAATAAATTTTAATTATTCAACAATAATATAAACGAATCAATGTTCTTGTGATATATTAAAATTTTCATTTAACGCTCCAACTAAATCTAACAATACTCTAGAATCCAATTTCTACAAAATAAATCTTACAATTCATTTTAGAAATGATTCTCTTCATTATATGTAATACACATGTTGATTAAATAATCAAAACAATAAACTATCATCTTTGTCTCATAATGTGTTATGAAAACACATTACCAATTTAATTCTTTTAGACAAGAATAAATCAAACCATAACAAATTTATTATTTACATTTAATCCATCATGATTAATTGATAATTGTATCTAATAAGTCTACCAACTTATTCATACATTCTTATGCATATAATAGATTCAATAATCTAGAAGATTCAACAATCTTTAAAGCATTATTATTTAGTGCTTAAGTTCTATATAAATCAAACTTATTACTTGGCAACTTACGTATTCAATAATTCATAATTATAAAGATATCAACTAATAAATAACACTTATTTAAATGTATTACTCATGAACGCTTATGTTAAAAAGATAAGTTCTAAATGAGTCATACAATAGAATTGTTATATGTGGATCTCATTTTGGGATTTCGACATAAGTTTTAAATAAAGATCATTTCAAAAACTTTTAAACATATTTCAAACATTATTTCACAAACCAAACTTTAATATCAAAAATATTTAAATATTCAAATTAAATATTTAAGCTCAAAACGAGCAAACCATAATGTGAAAAATAAATGTATGAAATAATATCTCAAATATATTAAAATAAACTAATGTGCCTATAGCACTTATTCTTCCACATCTAAGCGTCTTGAACTAACAATGCCATCTCCATAGCTCCTCTTCAAGTGCTCCATCACATCTTGACCCCTACAATAAAAATTGTACACATTAGATCAACCATCTAATATAGTCATATGAAGTAAGTAAACAATCCTTTAAGGATATCAATACTAACCAGAACTCTCAGCACCATTCCTCTTATCGGCTAGATAATCGGGACAGTTCCTCCTCCAATGTCCAAGCTTACCACAATGAAAACAATTATGCTCGGCTTTGGACTTTGGCTTTAGGTGCTGGTTTTGAAGTTGAATCACCATTCTTCTTCTTTCCTTTGTTGCCATAGAACTTACACTTTTTCTTTATGCCCCCATCACGAATCATTAACACATCTTTAGACTTGACGGGTTCCATATCCCGTTGTGCAGTTTTCAACATTTGATGCAACTCGTGAATGGTCCTTTCCGTATTGTTCATATTGTAATTAAGCACAAATTGCTTGTACTTCTTACTCAATGAAGCAAGAATTATATCAATAGCTAATTCTTGTGGAAAAGCATGACCAAGTCTTTCAAGACAGTTAAGATGTCCTATCATTTTCACAACATGGGCACTCACATCGGATCCCTCGGCTATCTTGCAACTATTTAAATCCTTAGTGGCGTCGAACCTATCGGTTCTAGCAGTGGACTGAAAAGTTTCCCTTAAACGACGAATCAAATCATACGCCGTTGTCTCCATGTAATTAACTTGGAGTTCGGGAGACATAGTAGCAAGCATCAAACATTGCATGTTGAGAAGATCGTTCTCATGCTTAGAGTGAGCATTTCTAACGTCCTCGGCGACATCATTTGGTGGCGTGGGATCAAGAGGTGTCTCGAGCACATACCACTTTCGTTCATGGCGAAGGACGATTTGAAGGTTCCTTTCCCAATTACGAAAGTTAGGCCCGGTTAACTTATCCTTCTCAAGGATCGAACGAAGCGACAAGTTCATGGTGGTGTTGGCGTTAATGTTGTTTTTATCCATCTACATTAAAACAAACAAAATTTAGTTATTCCAATTTAAACTCTTAATAATTCATAAACCCTAATAGAACTATTAAGCTAGGATCTGACATTCACACTAAAGTGTGCCCTCAACGAAGGCTCCAATGACACACCGTAGTTTTTTAAGTAGATAACATATCAATTGCATCACATATACAACTCCTAGACATTTGAGATTCCAAATTTATTATTTGGATATATTTAATCTCAACTTACACCTTGGGCCAAGTCTCACTTAGAATCACCAATAGACCAAACCATTTGCTAATTGTGGGGAACCGGCCATCTTCTCAAGTGGATATTGCGGCCCTTTCACTTCACCCTAATCGAGTGCAACCATGCCCACCCGCGGAGGTGGCAAAGGACATGGAGTCGGGTTCGGTAAGAATGTCCACAAATGGAGGGTGCTTACGGTCTTAAATTAAATAGGGTTTTAGGTCTTAATTCTCTAATTAAACCTACTTCGTTATTTTTCTTAAATTTAAACTAATTTCAAAAATTACTTTTAAAAACATGTATATAAACTATGCATGAGTTTACATACCACGATTTTTAATAAAACACGGCCCTTAGCAAGTCATCAAGTTTAAACCATTTCCTAGTTTTAATTATCATTAAAAACAAGCATTTTATTAACTTTCTAATAATGTGTTCATCCTAGATGAATCAACATTTCATAAATGTGTTCACTCGATAATACACATTATTTAATATTTTATTTATGTTCTAATTATTAATCTAACAATTCACCAATCATTCAAATAATTAAACATGCATAGACATAAAATAAAACATATAAAATATAGTGCCATAGCCTTGCCATAATCTAAGTTTGATTTCCGTGAGCCATTACGAAAATCAAGGGTCAACCTAAGGGACAAACAACACACATGGTTGGCAATCTTGATCTTCATGCTCCCACTAGCTCAAACGACTCCTCGTCACTTCATGAAAACGCTGAGACTCCTTATGGTTGCTCCTTTTTCTTCTTGGACTCCATCTTCTTTTGTATTTACATTTTACAAACAAAATCTAAACTACCTTTTACATAATAACTAAAACTACATTTTTACATAAAAGAAAATTACAAAATAAATGGGGTTGTAAGTGACACGCATGTCTCCCCTTAAACCAAAAGAAAATTACAACACAACAAAAAGTAAACACAACCACACTGTTTACATATTTGCTCAAAGATTAGCTTGGCTATGGTCACAATGCATGCAACAATTATAATCTAAATTATAAACTATAATGGAAACTTAAACTATAGTTTGCTTAAGGCGTTTATTCGGACACATGCATTATCTAATAAACGCACATATTCTAAACATACAAACTACGAGTTCCATTATATCTACATTATCTTTGTATCACATACAACAATTAATAATTGTCTATTTACAATTCTATTGGATTATAAACTAACAATTATTCATTAATTAGTTTATTGATTTATTGCTTCTTTAACTTAACTTTTAAATAGAATTAATATGTTTGACTGAAAATTACATTTTTCTTTTGAAACACACCTTTTAAACAATATTAATTTAAAAAACATGTCAATTTTATTTAAACCATTAAAACGTTACTTTAGTGTTTTTCAAAAATACTAACTTGTTTTAGTGACACTAGTTTTAATTAGGTTTACTTAAAACATTAATTTATACAAAACTAGGAGTTCACATAAAACCAAATTTAAGTAATCAAAATATCCAAGTTCCATGAAGTTTCTCAAACCTTGGATTTTGATTAGTCACGTATTTTACGGACCTTATCTCAATATTTTTTTTAACAATTCTTGTAACATTACAAAATCAATATCTTTTAGGTTCAATAACCCTAATCACGATTTTGCAAAAAGATTAAAGAATCCTAGCCAAAGTCGACTAATCCATGGATTTGGTTAAAACCCAAAATTGATTTTGCTAAAGGTCACGTACCTTTGCTAAAATCAACTTATACCTAAAGTTTCATAAACCCTAGTTGATCTCATCAATGGATTAAATTATTGATTTTCTTGGGTTTGTAAAACCCTTACAAAAATCGGCTAACACAAGAATTCAAAAATCCTGTATTGTTTTTCTTGCTCGCTAAGTTAATCAATAATTGTACTAGATTTAGTTAGGATATCAAATACCTAACACTTGTGTACAAATCGATTTTCCTAGCGATTTGAGTAAATCCTAAAATCGATTTTACATAAGTTAATTTAATACAATAAATATTAACTTAAAACAAGAAAGAATTAACCGTTAGTTTTTGGGTTAAACAATTTAAACTATTGATCAATAAAATACGATATGTTTTTGGTTATGGCGTTTGTAACACCCTCAAATTTTGGGTTGCGGAAGCGGTCGGGTCGGGTGTTACCAAATCAAATATCACAGCATAAGATACATAATGAACGACTCTAAATGAGATATTTGAAAATAATTATACATTTTCCAAATTAGAACGTTTACAACGTTGCGAGTTTAATAGAAGTTTCAATTACATAATTTGAAAATACAAAAGTAAATGCAGAGTGGTCCCCATTGTTTGAAAATATGCGACTCGAGCTAGCTTATCTTGCAGCAATCCTAATCCTGCTGGGCACCTGAGAACACATGCTAAAATGAGTCAGCTATAAAGCTGGTGAGTTCATAAGATTGTTAGTGGATACATAAAGTATAAACCTTTTATGTTTTGAAAAGTAATTTAAAATCTCAAATTTTGATATGTATTCTATTAAAGTTGTAACACCAATGTGTATACATCCTAAAGGTATCTCATACCTAAATATGTTTAGCTGTGCACCTAAGTACATAATGCAATGTGATAATCCATGCCTAGATACCTATCAGGTAATAGTGAGTCCATAAACGTGAGGCGGTACATGCCTAATAGCTATAGAGTAATGGTATGACCACGTCATATGATAACAAATAATTGTAGTTCCGCAGAACTATGATTGAGTATATATAGTGCGTTGCATCTAGCAACAATTGGTTGTAGACCCGCAGATCTATGGTTGAATGTTTAGCGTGTCCGTTTGACCCGTTAGTGTTAGCTAACCCGGACTTATTGAGCTAACGGCCTCGCGTGGAAACTCCACTGACCCGTTAACTTGTTGCGGATCACGAGCAAAAGGTCGCCCATCCGTTAATGTGTGTGGATCACGAGCATAAGCCCGCCCATCCATCGATTTGTATCGCTTTACCACGATATCGTACTTGTGCCCACTGCAATACCGTGGCATCGTTTTGTGCCTATCTGGAATCGACCGAATTGCTCGCAAGCAAAGTTTCTAATTGAGCCGGCAGTTCTACAACATGCCCGACTTGAGTAATTGAGCCGACAGTACAACGACATGTCCGACTAGTTCGATTGTGTTTGTATGCCTGTATGTATACCTATATACATAACTAAATTGTAGGTGACACCAAGTGCTCGAGTTGAAGTACAAGCATGTATGTATATATATATAGACATATATATATATATATATATATATATATATATAAGTTGAACTAACAAATACCTCAGATAAAGTAGTATGTAGCACATGAAATTGATTTATTATAGCTAAGTATGTATATACAGTACGTAACCATTTGTTGTGTCTCAATAAGCCTAGGTATGACAAATCATCACCTAGTTATTTTGGTATCAGTATAAGAAACCCATACAAACGTGTATTTCTAGTGTATACTCGACTGAGGTCAAATGACACATTAGGCGGTAGCCATTCAAAAGCCCTAGCCTCAGCCTAGAAAGTATATTGAGATCCTTGGTTGTTGTTTACTCGAGTTCAATTCAAATTGCGAAGTCCTGAAACGTATGTGCAGTCTTTGTTCCTAAAAGGAAGTTAATCATGTATTGGTAGAACTAACCAGTTCTATTGTAGTTGATAAGGTTGTCCCGTGACAATAAGGTCAATGTATAATAGTGACTTAACCAAGTCGGGTGATGGTGATTGTTGGTCAACAATCTAATGGTGTACAATGGTAACCTAACTAGGTTAAACAGTGATATTGTTCCACAACAATATATTGGGTGTAATTCCTAAGTATTACACATTCGTATTACCAAACAGTAATATAGAAACGTGTGAATTATAAAAGATTAGCATTATAATTCGAAATCAGTAATTGAGCATGAGTCTCACCCCGAAAACAGTAAAACAGTTGAAAGAGTGGGGCTATGAAACTCACCTGAGGAGTTAGCGATCCTACGATACGCACGTCGTCCGATGGGTAACCTCCTAGTGTCCTAAACACATGAGGTTATATGAGTACGAGACAAATTAGTTTGTCTAAGCGAGTTGTGCCAATATTCGTTCGTCGCTCAGGTTTGAAAACTATGTACGGGGGTCCGGGGGCAGCGCCCCTGGTAGCGGGGTCCAAGGGGTGGCAACCCCTGGCGGGGTCCAAGGGGCAGAACCCCTGGCTGGGGTCGAGCTGCCAGTTCAGCATGGAAAATTTTTATTTCTACTATATTGCTTTAGTGAAAACGCTCCGAAATTTCATTTCGGAGTAATATTAGACGGTAAAATTTGGGTTTCGACACTTAATGAAAAATGTGTATTTTCTATTTTAGGCGACACTAGGCAAGTGTCGCTATAGGCGACACTTAAGATTGGCGTCACTTGGGAAGTGACGCTACAGGCGTCACTAAGGGGCGTCACTGGGTAAGTGACGCTACGGGCGTCACTCAAGGGCGACACTCAAAGGCGTCACTAGGATGCGTCACTTACATGCGACACTTACATGCGTCACTTAGGTAAGTGACGCTATACTGCAGGTCTGTGGGCGACACTTACAACTGTTCGACGGGTTTTCACCCAAAAACGCAATCTAACCCATTTTTAGGCCGAATCTTGTTGTTATAAAGTTAATACATGATATATTAAGTGTTTTTAACAAGAAATCTTAAGAAAAAGTGAAGAAATCCTTACGATTTGAAGATCGAGGGTTTGAGGATGAAGATGGTGAATCTTGAAGATGAAGATGTTGATGGTGGATGTTTGTTGTTGCTCTTGTTGATGATGATTGCGAAAATACAAGTGATGATGATGATGTTGTTGTTGTTGATTGTTGTTGTTAGTTGTTGAATGATTTGAGAGAAAAGAGAAAGAGATAGGAATATAGTTGTGTGTGTGTTTGGATGGAAATGAAACAAAAGAGGGGGTAGAGTGTGTTTGGGGCGGCTGACCAAAGGGAAGGGGAGGGGCTTTTCCCTCACTTCGTCTCCAATTCGCAGTATAAAATACCCGTATTTCATACCCGATTATTATACAAATTTAATATGTTAAATTTATAATTTTGTTCAAACTATTTCGTAAATATTTTAAATGAAAACATTTCACTTGAATTACAAAAATGTAATTTGGTCTCAGCTCGTTTCAATTGTGATTATTAAATAATACTTGTCTATTATATAAAAATATATAAAATTTCCGATCACTTGGTTGTAATTGCATATAATAATACAATTATTTAAAGTTTAAATTTAACGTGAAATTTGACTTTTTGATCAGGTGTTACAGCGTTAAACACCATATACCATAGAATCGGTCAACAAGGTTTCACATAAACCTTGGAGCAATTTTTGGTACAACCAAAACAAACCTATTTTGATCAATCGCGAATAACCAATTTATACGCGTTGTTTAAATAGTTAACAAACTACACGGATTAACCAATTTATAAGAAAGGTAGAAGAAGAGATAATAAATTAAAACTCAATAAAAGAAGCATACAATAAACATAATTACAGTTTTATTAGAAAATTATATGGCTCTGGTACCACTGAATTGTTTTTTAATAGAATTATACGTTATAAAAGTTTAATCTTTATCAACGATTAATACAATTATTATACGGAAGCGTTTACGAAAATTATTTAATCACATTAAATTAAACCCTTTAGCCAAGATCATAATTTTCAATAATAAAACATGTACACAATTTAATTAACACTTTAATTAAATACAAACTTACATTGAGTGCTCGGCAAGAACTCTAATCTTCTACTCGTTGCCCAAGTACGAGTTGACTTCTTCCTTTTGCTTCTTGAATTCGGCTAGCTCAAGGATACGTTAGGTATCCACCTATGATTCACGGTTGAACGTTTGGTAGTAACCTAAGTGTGCACTAAATACCCGAACCAACAATATGATCAAATCGCGAAACCAATAACCCTAAATAGGGTTGGCCAAATTTCGGCTTGGTCCTTGGTGGGGCCGGTTGACAAAAACAAGAGGGGAGGGAGAGGGGAGGGAGAGGAGAGAAAGTTAGGGTTTTTCTCACCAAATAATGAACCCTAAGGCCTTTATTTATAGGTGTGATCCAACTTGTTCTCCAATTTTAATACTTTCACTTTAATCCCTTCAGTTTAATCAAACTATTAAACTAATCGCAAACTTATATATTTACAATTAAAACCTTGTAGTTTAATAATAATTAAACTAGTTAATTTATTTACAAAATCATTTTTATTAAATAAATAATTACATTAATTATTTACTTTAATAAATGTCTTAATTGCATTCGACCAACTAATTCATTTCAACTAAATGAACGACATCAAATATCTCTTTTATAGTACCACACTACTTGTTCGGTTATGCTCATCAGTATGACCCTGCAGTGTTCATATGAAGCTGGATCTGACATTTAATTAATATTAAGCACATAATCTTTCAACCTGACCTAATAGACTCACGTAATTAATATTATGATGTGATAATCGACATATATGACACATATTACACATTTGCAACTAAACAATATTAAATATCACACGTCAGGTTATAGGAAAAGTTGCCTTTTTTCTTGCAATATCAAAGTTACTCCATTTAATTTCCCTACTATCATGTGTCGGTCTAAAGTGTCGAGCATAAATATTCACCAGTCACATCGATCTTATTACAATTTGCATTTTTCTATTTCATTTATCTCAGCTGTGAAACAAAATTAAATAGTTGAGAATAGAGAATTCAAAATGTACCTGTATACTTATAGCGAAAGAAGAGAAGAGAACCGTTATTTATACATATCATCGGTTGAGGAAAACAATCACTTCAATTACTATATGAGCATTTGGCTAATGACACATATTTTAATGTGCCAGCGTGTTTTAATATAGGCGCATCTTCTTTTATAAAGCGATAGCAAAATATCTTGACAGTTTGATTCTCTCGTTAAAAGGAAAAAGGTCCTTATGATTTACTTCAAATTGGTTACATGAGTTAACAAACATGTCGTTAGCTACACATAAGTTACGTAATTGAATAAACATAAACATTCTAATTAAAAGCGAAAATAAAAATGTGTAAAGTTAGTAGTATTATCTGACTCATAGCATATTCCATGAACTATATGTACATTAGACTACATATAAATGTGTAAATTTGCCCCGTTGATTAGATTTGGTGACAATTGATGATAAAATTTATTGCACACTGCGAAATCACTTGATCAATAAACTCACTATGCATGATACATCATATAATTGTGCTATCATAATACTTAAAAATATAGAATATCTTGAACAGCAATTTAAACAATATGAACACAAAACAAAAGCGAAAATAAATTGATGCATATACCAAAATAATGCTCTAATATATTTGTGCAATTAAACTTTTATTTGTTGTATATTGCAGTGCATGCCCCAAAAATCTGTTTCACCTCTAATGGGAGTAAAATCTTATTTTAAAACTGTAATTTTTCCTCGAGGGGTAATTTAGTCAAAGATTATTCGGGTTTCGGATCATAAACCCCGTGTTTCAAAGATCCGACAAGGGTTTTGCATCCCTCATCTTTAGAACCAGTCGCCGGTTGCAATTGTTATTAGGGTTTTGCATAAATTGATCGGAAGAAATGCAATCGTTTTGCGGCAGAATACGATCGCTCGCAAAGAACGCTGTTAGATCCTCCCTTACTTTTGATTCGACATCGTTTAGGGTTTGTTCGTCTTCACATTTTTCGGTAATTTTTCTCTATTACCTTTCTATTCAATTCGAAATGTAATCATTCGTTCATTCAACGTATCATTGTGGTTAATTTGTAAGGAATCATTTAAAGGAACTCGAAAGCTTGATAATTACGTCTTTAATTTTTGTAATAGTTTCAAGGTTGAATAAAAATGATTGGAAAATGATTAAATTATAGGGTAATTATTATGGTGATTTAGTACAATACTAGAATTAGAGAGCATCACTTTGTTTTGATTATTCACATTTGGGTCAGTAATGCATTAACCATCTGATAATCAAATTTCCATGTGGGTAGATCAGTCATCAGATAGAGATCAAATACACTGTTGCTTTAGAATTTGCTTGCCTTCAAACACACATTCGATTGTTTTTCGAAGCGTGGTTCTTAGCATGGAGGTTTATAGTAATCACAAAACTTCCTACAATGATTAGGCGATTAGTTGAAACCATGTATACAAGTTGGATTTAATGGTTTCGAGCTGAACCTTGTTGACCACAAACGAAGAAGTTTTTGTAAGATGTAGAATCCAGAACTTTGATATGTTATTAATGATCATATAGTTGTAATGGTTACCGATTGGCGACTTTCAGAAAACCATCAACAAATGTGCATTAACTTCTACTCCCCAGTCGTGTCTTATAGGTTGATTGTATGAGTTCGTATTCTATCATCTTGATAATTTCTAACGTGCTGTCTGCCTCCTTGGTCTTGGAAGTACATGGTTTTCACTTTAGACCAATTGATGATATGATTTCACCTCCCATCTCTAACCATTTGACCCCTGCAAAGATTATATTACTTGATACATCTGAGTACACTGTACACATACAGAAGTTTATGGCACAATGGTCATTATATATTACTTTTTCATTAGTGTTACAATTTGTCACCCCACTTCAATATCGTGGAAATGGTTATAGGTTGCCTTGTTCATATTTTATTGAACTTCATGTGTAAATAAAGTTTACTATTATAGAGTGACGATTTGTATATTATCTATTAAAAGAAACTGCTATCGGGATTTCGAATGTTATTATGCAGGTTTAGAGATATTTTAAGTTGTTTACATTCAAGGAAATTGGCCTTCTCTGAAACAGCATAGTTGTATTGAAACCTAGCTTGGCCACTGGAATTATTGTATATAGTTTGGAACTTAGTTTTAGAAGTGGTTTGTGTACCGGCTCATTTTAGAAGATAAAATCTTACTTTACTCATATACTGATATACCTCCGCTAAACCTGTTGACTGTTTCATTTTTGAATGTATGGTTCTTGCAATATGACTGTAACATTTTGACCTCTGAATATTTCAGACCAAAAGTCATGGCTATATAAGAGAGTTACCAGTTTCATGCAAAAGTACTGGCATACCTTCAGTAGTTTCACCCTACCGAGACTCCAGGCCAGACTTATTTTGGGGTGCTCATCTGGTGCCTCGTTTGACTAGTAGGGGCATTACAACAGTGGATGGTTCACAAGATGCTGCTGCTACTGCTGCTGCCACTGAGGTTGCACCTCGCATCAAATTCAAGAGGCTCGATAAAACAGCCAGACACATAATGCAGGCAGGAAATCCTCTTTTCCTATATTCATGCATATCCTCTTTCTCGTCATTCTTATAAATTAATTGTAATTCATTTGCAGATACTTGATAAAGAAGCGGTGCAGAAAGTGAACACTGAAAGAGAGATACCTGAAATAAAACCCGGTTATATAATCCAGCTCAAATTGGTAAGAGAATTGTGTTGATTTTGTGGTGGTGGACTAGCGAACGTAGCCTTTTTTGTTATTTGAAACTTATGTAAAGGCTGATGTTTCATATATCATGGTATAACCCATGCAATTACAGGAAGTACCTGAGAACAAACGACGTGTGTCAACAGTGAAAGGAATTGTCATAGCAAGACGTAATGCGGGTCTAAATACAACAATCAGATTAAGAAGGCTGGTTGCAGGAGTTGGGGTTGAATCTCTCCTACCTCTGTAAGCATCGTTTTATGTTTTTACCAGAGGTGGCGAATAATAGGTCGAAAGGTTAATATTGGTACAGTCAAAATGAGTTGGTACTCGGGTTGGCTAGTAACATCTTTCTTTATTTTACTTTTTTCTCTTAAAAAAATAGTTACCGTGTCAAATATGATTTACAAAGAGTACATTTCAAATGTAATTTAGATCTAAAAAAAGTATTTGCCCCGAGGAGGGATCCTAGAATGTCTCCATTCATGAATTAATGGGTCGAAATTGCTATCTCTAATGTTTATCTGTGTTCAATCCACAAAGCTTCAACTCTACGAGTGTTCTCAAGAGTACAGGAAAAAATATAAGACATTTCAGTAGATTTTAAGAACATCTGTTTGCTTAAATGATCGTAACAATATTCTTTCTTGTTGGAGGCGGTCCTGAAGTAAGTGTGTTTGTTGATGACAGGTACTCACCGAATGTGAAAGAGATAAAGGTTTTGGACAAGAAGAAAGTGAGGAGGGCAAAGCTGTACTATCTTAGGGACAAGATGAATGCACTTAGGAAATAATAACCACCATCTTTCTGGAATGGAAAAATGAGAGGTAGTTGGAATGGGTGGTTGTGTTGGTGTGAATCAACTAATATTTCTGCTTACAGAATTATATAATCTTAAGTTTACTATATTCCATGTTTTTTTAAGAATGTTACAAGTTAGACCAAGCTTTAAGTTAATAATCGCAGCAAGAATTTTGTGTTTTTTTGTCTTTTTTAGGCATTTGACTAGTCTTAAACGTAATTATGTGCCTGTATAATGTTGGAACTAGAGTTCAATCTTGATGCAGACTGGTCTATTATTTCTTTTTCATGTCTTGGGCCATTATTTAAACCGCTTCATTGATGAATGTATTTGCCTGTTCTTAGTTTAGAATAGTGTTCTAAGTTCTAACTGTTGTAGGACCGGTTTCTGTATTACTATCAGAATTCATGAATCATAGTTCAAGTTTTAGTTGTTCTGTCAAATTGTTGATCGAATAGACCATTTAAATTGAACCATTGGAATTTCAGTCAAAAAGACTGTGTTGTTTGACTTTTGAAGTCAAGCATAGTTAGTTAAGCTCCACTGGTTATGGGGTTGATTTTCAGTCACAAAGTGGTTCATTCTGATTATTAATTAAAATTGCTCATTTTGTTTACCTGTTATGACTCTCAAAGTCAAATTTAATATTGTCATGTGCGTGGTTCTTGAAACTGATAGATATATTGAATCGCTTCTTGTTTGAGATGGATCTTCTCATCTGACAATGGCTACAATGGATGGTGACGATGATGTTAGACCCTGGTTCACCTGCGCTTTCGTTGTAATCGAAATCCATGTGCTTCGTTTCCATTTGCCAGAAGAAAGTTATTTTGATCACACGGTACACCCATAAACTCGTTATCAATCACTTTTGTGAGATGCATTCATCTTGTAAGTCTCACTCCACGTTGAGCGAGATCTAGTGTAGAATGAGACTCACAAAAACATTTATGCATCATCTTTTACAACATAACAAAAATTCGGACTCAATTAATACTTACAATTTAAAACATTCCTATTTTAGGTAATAAATCATTTTTTCTTCTTCTTGCTACTTGTATAAGAAAAATGATAACATGAAACAAAAATTGGGACTCCATGGATCCGATTAATAATATTTGTGGTGGAATGATAAACCGGATCCTATGTGGCAAAATGATAATACACGTCACACTATCCCCATACACATACACGGATCCTCCAAAAGCCACCACCATATTATTTATTTCAACCCGATAAAAACCCCCAAATCCTCAACTCATATTTCTTCTTCTTAAACCACACACACAACCCACCCTATCCATCTTCTCCCCCAAAATCCTATCCTCCCAAAACCACCATGGCTTCCATCTCCGCCGCAGCCACGTCATTCACTTACTCCACCACCACCACCACCACCAGCACCTGCTCACAATCACCCTCAATTTCACCTTCACCTAAAGTACTTCTTTCCTCTTCCTCATACATCTCCAAATCCACCACCAATCTATTCATCCACAACAATTCACCCTCCGCCGCCGCCGTATCCCACCGCCGCAAAACCCTAACCGTCCGCGCTGCCCGTGGCAAGTACGAACGCACCAAACCGCATGTCAACATCGGAACCATCGGCCACGTCGACCACGGTAAAACTACCCTCACCGCCGCACTCACCATGGCCCTAGCTTCCTCCGGCGGAGGTATCGGAAAGAAGTACGATGAAATTGACGCCGCGCCGGAAGAACGTGCACGTGGTATCACGATTAACACTGCCACCGTTGAATACGAGACCGAAAACCGTCATTACGCTCACGTTGACTGCCCCGGTCACGCTGATTATGTTAAGAATATGATTACCGGAGCTGCTCAAATGGACGGAGCTATTCTTGTGGTCTCCGGCGCCGATGGGCCCATGCCGCAAACGAAGGAACATGTTCTGCTTGCGAAACAAGTAGGTGTGCCTAATATGGTTGTTTTTTTGAATAAACAAGATCAGGTTGATGATGAAGAATTGTTAGAATTAGTTGAATTAGAAGTTAGGGAATTGTTGAGCTCTTATGAATTTCCCGGTGATGATATTCCGATTATTTCGGGGTCTGCTTTGTTAGCCTTAGAAGCTTTAACTGAGAACCCTAAAATTGTGAAAGGTGAAAACAAATGGGTGGATAAAATTTACGAATTAATGACTGCAGTTGATGAGTACATTCCGATTCCGCAAAGACAAACCGAGTTACCGTTTTTGTGCGCAATTGAGGATGTGTTTTCAATCACGGGTCGTGGGACCGTTGCAACGGGTCGGGTTGAGAGAGGTACAGTTAGGATTGGTGAGAGTGTTGAGATTGTAGGGTTGAAAGATACTCGAACTACCATTGTTACTGGTGTTGAAATGTTTCAAAAGCTTCTTGATGAAGCGTTGGCTGGTGACAATGTTGGTCTTTTGTTGAGAGGTATTCAGAAGACTGATATTCAAAGAGGGATGGTTTTGGCGAAGCCTGGGTCGATTACGCCGCACACAAAGTTTGAAGCTTTGGTGTACGTTTTGAAGAAAGAAGAAGGTGGAAGGCATTCACCCTTTTTTGCAGGGTATAGACCACAGTTTTACATGAGGACGACTGATGTTACTGGGAAAGTAACGTCGATTATGAACGATAAAGATGAGGAATCGAAGATGGTTATGCCTGGTGATCGTGTGAAGATGGTGGTTGAGCTTATCATGCCTATTGCTTGTGAACAAGGAATGAGGTTTGCTATCAGAGAAGGTGGAAAGACCGTTGGTGCTGGTGTTATCCAGTCGATTATCGAGTGATTTCTATCTCATGTTTGTGCCTTTTTATATCGAGTTGTTTGGAGATCTATATTCATAACTGTATGCACTTAATTTTGTATTTTTATGGTATCATACATGTTACTGCAACTCTTGGATTTATGCTAGCTGTTTAGTTTAATCGTCGCAACTATGATTTTTGTTTGATGTTTTTAGCACTTTCCGTACCCATGTTCGTTGCTGCTTTTGTTAACTGTTTTGGTTCAACCGTTCAATCGAACGGTTAGATGAAATTCTATCCACAAATTGGAATACAGTTGACATTATAACTGCAATATTTAAGTGATGAAGATTTTGATATCATTCACATGGAACTTGCAGAAGTTATGCATAATAATCTAGTAACTTCCGATAACTTGCTGACTAATTAATTCAAACCATCAAGATCGATGATCTACCATAGTGTTGCAAGCTTAAACTTACACATTGTTAACTTCCTCTTCTAATATGGATTTTTGTGTTTGAGACATTTACTTTAGAAAATGGTTGAAAAGATGAGATCTTGAACGAATGCTGCTCGGTGCCTCTTTTCTTCATGATCCTTCTCTTCTACTTCTACACTTATGTACCTCTTGGGTTCAGAAATAGCACTTGAAACGTGATCTTCTTGAATCTCTGAAAGTGGAACATTGCCTAAGAATGCTGATAGAGGGTCGGGTGTGGTTTCAACCATGTTTCCTCTGTCGGCCATATCTCGTGTAAGGCTCCACAACCCTGATTTTTGGGACTTCCTCCTCTGCAAATTACCAACGAACAAGATTAGAATGAATATGCCAAAGTTTGGGTGGGTATTATATAGAGTATAGACCCAGACTCCTAATCCCGAATAAATTAAAATACCTAAACATTCCTAATTTATAAAGTAACAACAAAAGTTTCCTGATGAAAAATTTTTCCAGCAAAAAATTACTTGCCTCTCAAGTTTGGTTCTTTCTTGCGGTTCAAGTTTGATGTACATCAATTGAGTATAGATTCTGAACAATTTTCAACCCCTTTGACATGTTTTGTTATAGTCAAATTATGTTGACTTATTTAACACATTTATAAGTAGATGGGTCGAAATCACTACCTATATTTCATAACTATAGATGTATCTAAGTACATCAAAGATGTGCATACTACTTACTTTTATTGAATGAACATGGTGGGATGTGAAGTGAGAAAGTGCATCTTTGCCCAAATTTGCTGCACATATCGGACAAACCTAAACAAAAAAAATCCACATTAGCTATATAAGTAAAAACATCAAGATGCATAAATGCTTTTGTGAGTCAGATCCAACTTCGATTGCTGTTAAGTGTAGAATGAGACCCACAAGATGAATGCATCCACAAAAGGGATAGATGAGTTGTTTATGGGTTTACCGCATTTTTTAGATCGAAACAGTGTTCTTCTTGCAAATGGCAACAAAGCACAGGGATTTCGATTTCAACGTAACAGAAAGGGCAGGGGAACCAGGCTCTAACATCATCATCACCGTCCATTGTAGCCATTAGATGAGTATCTGTGTCAAACAAGATGCAGTTGAAGATTTAATTTTCAGGATCATTGATCATTTTGGATAGAATTAAAAACTGAACCAGTTGTTGTTATCTATCAAGAACCACACACGTGACACTATTACAATTCGACTCAGAGAGACTAAATAAGTAAACTATTGAGCAATTATTATAGAAAATCATATTGCACAAATGCTTTCAAAGAACCAGAAAGCATTTGATTTGACTTCGAAGGTCAACCACTTGAACATAAATCTACCCAAGAACCAGATGAGCACATATAACTAGGCTTTGACTTCAAAAGTCTAACAAGGAAGTCTTTACCTCAAAACCGAAGTCTTTTTTAAAGCTTCATCTATGATCATGAACATCAGAACAATTTTGATTCTTGTGTTTGGAAATTAACAAGGAAGATCAGATCTTTATTGTACAACAGAAATCACACAGTACACACACTTAAGAAAACCTGGAATGTTCTCAAAATAGGAATCTTTCCAAAAAGATTGGATTTTTATTATAGTAAATACCACAACTACAAAAAATAAAAACAACCCAGTTCAATAAATAGATTACTGAATACATAAAATTTAATCTACCAAAGAAAAGAAGAAAAGAAAAGAAAAAAAAGGCATGAGAGAGGAGAGTCACCGGAGTTGTTGAAACGGCCGGACTGAAGAGTGTGAAAGTGGTGGTGATTGTGTTTTGCTGAGTGAGTTCTTGAACCCCAGAAATCCATTTCCATATTTTCCGGCAAGAAGTTTCCGGGGAAAAAGTTTCTATTTTTGCCAGGAAAAGCAAGAAACGGTGAACCCCAGATGAAGAAAAAGGTTGATTTTTGTGACTTATGAAGAAATTTTGAAGCTTTTTGTTTTGGGTGTTAATAAAGATTGAATCTTTGAGGTGGGAGTGTACTTTGACGACTATTTAGTATGTGTGTGAGAAGTGAAGCAGGGAGAAGGTAGAGTCCAAAGGGGGATTTTAATGCTCGTATGATTTCACTTTAACGAAATTGCACTGATATTAATATTAATATTATTATTATTATTATATTATTAAATATACTTATAAATTGCGTAGAGAAGGAAGACTTTCATCTCCTAACTAAAGGATCAAATAACCAACACGTATAGCGGAGTTGCCCACCAAAGATTCTCTTGAGTTTTTGGAGGGAGTTGTCCCTGTCGTACCTCCAAATTCGAGTTGCGGAAGTGAATCGGATCGAGGCGCGACTAATCAATAATCATAGCACAAAGATATTATGAACGACTCTATATGCGTCATTTTACAACTTGTATTGATAAAATCAAAGTTTACATCAAAATATAGTTACATTAGCTCAGTTTGCAATTGAGAGATTTACATACATAATTAATTTATACAAAATATAATAATGCAGCTAAATCTCTGAATGTTTGCATGCTGACACGAGCTAATGATTCCTGAATGCAGTCCAACCTACTGCTGAGTACCTGTGATACACGCTAAAATGGGTAAGCGAAACGCTGGTGAGCTCACAGGTTTGTATGTCAACACATATTGTATGAACCGCAAGATTTAATTGAATTTAAATTGCAATTAAGCAAAATAAAAGTTTTACAGCCATGAGCACATAGTCTGAGCTTAACTCGAGGTGTCAGGTCCACATTTAAGGTATCCTGATCGAGGTGCCTCCCACGAGTGCCTAATCTACACTCGTCTGAACAAATATTAGTACATCCGTTTACCCAGTTAATGCATGCTAACCCGGATGAGGATGGTCAATCCTATATGGTACCATATACTAATATTCACGCTACAACGTATTACCAAACTATGCTGAGGAGGGCTTTTAAAGATTAGTGAGATAACTCGTGTAGTAGTTATATGTTTTCGTACTTGCGTTCATATAGTTAAAATAAAACGAGCAATGATATCACACCCCTGAGTAAAACAGTAAAATAAGGGTTATGAGACTCACCTAAGTCTTGAAGTGTTTATCTAAATAAACTTGAGTTGATTAGCCGAGTAGTGATGTCCGAAGACTTGTAACCTGAGGGTGTCCACGACACGCGATGGTTATTAATTGGTTAGGTATCTTAAAAGACTACCTTTGTAGTTGCTCGTCCAACTAGAATGTCCAAATGACTACGATTTGGTTGGTTAAC
Organism: Pseudognaphalium luteoalbum; assembly: GCA_963422505.1. Lineage (NCBI taxonomy): Eukaryota > Viridiplantae > Streptophyta > Magnoliopsida > Asterales > Asteraceae > Pseudognaphalium > Pseudognaphalium luteoalbum. Next base: position 110,309,561 of record OY730197.1, on the reverse strand, counting down.
TTGAGTTTTGAAAATGTGTACGTTCCGTTGGTGATTGTTTGTAATAATAATCTCAACTATTATTATTATTATTATTATTATTATTATTATTATTATTATTATTATTATTATTATTATTATTATTATTATTATTATGATTTCGAAGTGTTATACTTAAAAGGTATGTTCCAATGTGTTTTAGAAGTCGTATTGTATCCGTGTTTGATGTTATACAAGTTTGACACTTGGTGTGAAATGTATTTACAAACTCTAAGTGACGGGGGTCCGGGGGCAGTGCCCCTGGTAAGCGGGGTTCCAGGGGTGGCAACCCCTGGCGGGGTCCAAGGGGCTGGCCCCTGGTTGGGGTCGAGATGCCAAGTCAGCTCGAAAATTTTTTATTTCTACTATATTGCTTTGGTGAAAAACGCATTTGAACTTGAATTTGGGTGAAATCAGGTGATAAAATTTTAGGTCTCGACACTTAGTAAAATCTGTGTTTTCTTGGTTTTATTTCATGCGACACAGTATGCGACATACAACTTTGTGTCGCTAAGTGCGACATAGTCTGTTTTGTCGCAGATCATGACTGCGACATAAGGGTTTGTGTCGCTAAGTGCAACATCCGCAATTTAATGCGACATAAGGCATTGTTTCGCTATGTGCGACGGAAATAAGTTTTGCGACATAGTTTTTTGTGTCGCTATCTGCGACATCTGAAGGTATTGCGACATAGAGGCTTGTGTCGCTATATGCGACATAGAGGCTTGTGTCGCTATATGCGACATAGAGGCTTGTGTCGCTATATGCGACATAGGCCATGATTTGGCGACATAAGGCCTTGTGTCGCAGGTGGCCTGGAGCCTCTGCGACACAACGAGCTGTTGGCCGGAAAATGAGCCGAAAAGGTGTTTTTCGGTTTCTGTTTGACTTGAAACTTTTACCCAACCATATTTGTACATTATAAGCTTAAATAACCCATAAACAAGTAAAAATAATGGAAATCGGAGTGTTTCGGGTTTTGTCGGAAACTTACAAACTTAACGCCGAAGAAATCCGGAAAGATGGAAATGTAGATCGTGTTGAGGTGAACATTTTCTCCCAAACAAGTAAAGCGATTCGAGTGAGTTTGGTGGTGATTTTTGATGGTGATAAGAGGTGGTGGTGATGAGAAATTTAGAGAGAAAAAGAGAGAAAAAGAAGAAGGAGAGAGAGAAAGAAAGTGAGAAATGAGGAGGGGAGGGGGAAAATGGGCAGATTTTGGGGGGAATTAGTGGGGGGGGATCTCCCAAATTTTAATCCCCCGCGTTTGCGCTCCGTACGATGTTCGTTTTCCCGATCGTTTAAACGTTTAAATATTTATTTTAAAATACGAATATTTACTAAGGTTTTTGTTGAAGTATTTCATCAAATACTTTACTTGAGTTATAAAATATAACTCATTCTTGTTTCGGTTGTTCGCGTGTTTATTATTTTAATCGCATAATTGCAGTTTGTACGATACAAATTTGAGTTGAAATATTATCTAAATAATATTTTGAATAAAATAGAGTTATTAAATAATGTCCTATTATTTAATAAATTGGTTCACCAACGTCCGTATTAATTGAACCGAATTGCATTCGGTTTAAAACTTGTACGATTTAGTCAAATCGCATCCTTGTATATATTCAACAATATATATATTGATTCATTAATTAGCCTAACACAGAACTAATTACATGTATTACACTTGATTAGGCACTAATTACTAGTCCTAATTTGACGGGTGTCACAGTCCCATATTCGATCCCTGCAAAGGGGTATCGGATTTGGGTTTTCTTCCTCAAGGAAATCCATTGGTGTCTTGCCCCAGTGGTAAGGAGTTTTCCCCATAATGGGGCTTCTCCTTGAGGGTGAGAGTTCGAGCCTCGTTGTGAGGGGGAATCCTGTGACGCAATACCCATCCAAGATATGGGAGAACAACCCCTTTAGGATGTCGCCTTGGTTTCGAACTCATTGGAGATGATCGGGTGGACCATAATGGGGGTCCGTCAGTGATTTCAATACTGCTTTTCAAAAAAAAACTAAAGGATCAGATATGGATTAGATGTGGTCATATTGTGGTCATATTCACATCTATATTCATTATATTTTTCACCATCGACATCTATATCTATATTTACTAAAATTTGTTTAATCCATCCATAACCATATCCATTGGATGAAGCCGGTTAATAGATGTTCATTGAATAATAAAAAAAGATCGTTAAAGATAATATAACGGTCAAAATACATCAAAACATTTAATTTACTATATTATAAATATTATAGTGCATAATCAAATTCAATTATTTCAAAATAATACGTAAATAATGTTCCTTTTATAACATAATTAGTAGACTTTTGACTAATGATGTTTAAATTGTGTATTATATATTTGATTAATAATAATTCATACTGTAAGTAGTACTTATGAATGAAATAGACATAATTTCACATACATTTGATGGCATATTCATGTTAAAACAAAATGGTATACCAAATTAATACAAAAATAAATAAAATACATTCGGAATCTTAAACAAATGAATATTGTGGTATAGAGTATACCTAGTTAATAATCAGGGTATGTTTGGTAACAACGGGCTGGAGTTTGGGGTTAGGACTGGAGCTGGAGCTTGGGGTTGGAGCAGGGGCTTGGGCTTCTTTTCACAAGCCACTTCAAAAAGCTTCTTGTTTAGGGGCTTCTCGGGGCTTATTTTTTCAAGAAGCCCCACTTTTTTTATGATGTCAAACAAGACTTATAGCCGGGGCTTATAAAAAATAGAAGTTCAAGCCCTTAAAAGCCTGTCATCCAAACATAGCCTTAATACTTGTATAATTTCGGATTAATGGATGAAATACATGGATGACAACTCGCCATCCACATCCGATCCATTAAACATCTGTATCCATATCCATATCTATCATTCGTCCAATTACTTCGTTCATATCCATCAATAATAGATGGATCCGATGGTTGCCATGCCTACTCGAGTAATTTGATTTTTACGGTGCCAGAACCCACAAAGATAGTTAAAATATGGTCAAAATAATAAGGTTATTTCGAAGATGTTTAGTAAAATTTACCCCTTTGATCAAGGGCGGAGTCAAAAAAATCAATTGGAGGGGGCAGAAAAATTACTTTTATTTCTTTTAAAGTTTTGTGGGATTGAAAATTTTAAAATATCTTTAATGCCTTTAAAAAATTTACCTTTTTACGTATTTTATAATTTCTTGTAAGGGCAGCTGACTACGCTACCTCCTATATCCGCCTCTTGTTCATACATTGGATTGAGTTTTTTTTACAATATTGTCCTTTTATCATAAAAACATATTGACATTTAGACTATTAAACTGCTTCTTATAAAAACTAGAAATTTATTTCAGGACCCACGATGCATCTTTGCGTTTGGTCATGGAAATTATTAAAGTATTATTCTTTTTCGAGGAAATGAGGTGAAAAAAAGGAAAGGTTTTCCTGACATAGAAAAGCCAAGCTGAGAGACTATAACACGTGGCAGATAGATAATGGGTGAGTTTAGTGTCGTTTAGCTATTTTTCCCTGTGCCTTGTCATACTCAATTGTACACATCACTGTCGAGTCAGATTTTCACAACCATCCAAAAACACCCCTCAAAGTTTTCCTTTTTTACATATTTATCTCTCTTTCTCTATTTTATTTTGTAGCTCAAAATACTCCTAAAATAATCGTTATAATTTACGGGGTTAAATGTATAGAATTGCAATGTACTTTGACTCTTTTTTTTCTCAATGGAAATAACGACGTAAATAATGTATCGGTTAAAATTGTTCTCGATTAACAATAAACTTTTTTTTCCGAATGTATGTAATATACTTAAGAATCACATTATCTACATCGACACATTTTCATAAGTTAATTACATATCTCAGTAATAAAAACATTTCATTACCTACCTTGGAACAAAGGTATAATACATTTTAAGTTTATAAATTTAACTGTAATTTACACGTAGTTTTTATGTTGTTAGTTCACGTATTAGATATATATAATTAATCTTTTAATTTTTCTGGAAAATAAAAGGTAAACGTTATACTTGATTACACGTTAGTACATCTTTTAATCATCTTATTTTATAAACATCATTATACATACATTGTACTTAATAAACATAAGTTTAATTTATATAGGAAAAAATAAAGATTTTAAACGTTAACCCAACCTAATACTTGGAAATAAAACATTTCCACACATATATTTTGATCTCTAAAACAAAAATTTAATTTGAATGTGAGAAAATGACTTCTCACATACACATGCTGATACAATTAACAAGTCAACTAATTTTGCATGTACCTAACACGAAGTCATGTTGAGTAATTCCCATTCTCGAAGAACATTTTAGGTCAATGACGTGTATATTTTAAAGCCAATATTTTGACCTAAGAGCACGAGAATTTGGTAAATATGTTTTAAAATATTAGAAATTCGAAATACGTCATAACCCAAAACTTAAAGGTAGGGGTTGCTTTAACAATTTCCTTAACATCTCTAAAAGTTGTTAACTTTTTAATTTTAATCTTCATACTTATATAAAAATAAAATAAAACCAGTTTTTTTAAAAAAAATTCAACACGGGATATACCGTATATTATCCAACTCGTTGGTTAAAAAATAATCAGTAAAAATTACGTCTCAATAATTTAGTGTAGAGGTTCCATTTAAAAAATAAGATTTTGCTAACAGAAACTTTAAAAGCTTTTAATAAGAGTAAATAGGCGTTATAAATACACTTAATGTTTTCATCAGTAATTTTATGGCTCATTTAATACATGATGAAGTGGTGATGAAAACTGCTATCGGTGTTCTTGGAGATTTAGCTGATACACTTGGTAGTAATAAATAAAAAGTTTAATTTTATTATATTTAATTGTGAATAGAAAAGGAATATTTACCTTAACTTAGGGCAATTATTTTCTTATCGAAAGTCCTTAAGGTTTCCGTTAGCATACCCTAAAAATTAAGTGAAATAATAAAAATACTCCATTGATCAAGATGATTATGCTTCAATCAATATTTAAGAAGATTGAATTTGTTAAATTTTGAGTACAAATATTCATATGCATGTTTTAAGATACTTAATGACGGCCCTAAATACCATCATAAGAAAACTACTCTTTAAAAAAACAGGTAAAGTGACTAACATATCGACAAAATCATTCAACAATTCAAATTATAATACAACCAAATTGTATATAATAGTATAACATGAACTTTAAGAATGAACAAACCTGACCACAGATTAGGGGAAAAGTGAGGATGGGTCCAATAAATGGTGATTTAATGGTGAGATGGTGACTAAGTTGTTGTATTAAATATTACTACTCCATTAAATATGGTTTATTGGTTTAATTACTTTTACGTGTCATTATCAAATCAGGAGCAATTATAGAGATTATGAGGGGGCCATGTTGGTTTAGTCGCACCTAAATTCTCTCCATATTGTACAAAGGGGCAAATTGAAGTTCATAATAATTATTTTGAGCCTATGAAGAATATTGTATTGTCAACTTTTAAATCATTAACTTTTAATAGGTTCCTTAACCTTTAAGGGTTTTTTAATTATTCTTTCAAAAAGTGGTCATCATGTATATCATGGACGGTCTACTACATCTTTGTTGTTTTTTAATACACGATTCATTTCAATTCAAGCGTTCACCTTGCTACTTTAATTTGTTCTGAAATAAAATTTGTACTTTATATTTTAAGTTTTTAACCAGTTAATTTTAATGGGTGTAAATGGTATTTGATTGTTGAATAGTGTAGTTAATTGAGATATCTAAATTACATTACTTGTTGTCTTTTATGAGTTTATGAAGTGGGTGTATATTTTAAGATCGCAGTAGTATTTGGCTATTAGCCACATGTTCTATATATAAAAAAACAATAAAATAATGTTATAAACTTATACATATAATAATATACTAAATATAGACCACCACTTTACAGAAAGTTTTGAATAGGTCATTGAGGTTGATAATTGCAAATTTGCAATGGTCAAAATCTCAAAATCAAGATCAGGTTAAGGTTATTGAGCTATATATGAACGAACATGGACATCATAAAAGAGTATCAAGCAAATACCCAATCCATGCAGTTTGCCAACTCGACTAGTCGACTTGTAATTCAAAACTGAAAGGAATGCCACGGATGATGAGTAAAATAATGATGGAACCAGATTGGTGGGATGAAAGTAAAACTCAACAGTGCTTCCATATATAGTTGGTATATTAGTTCATGTTAGTCAAATACAGCCACTTTCTATATTCACAAGCTTCTGATAGATGTAACAAGCTATTTCATTAACAAGAAGGCTCATGGTTTTCTCACATTCCACACAACAATTTGCTTGTATGATAGCCGAGGGCATTTGCATTCACTCGGATTGAGGTCTAAAGTAACTAACCCCTAGTCAGGTATCTCAGACCGCTCCCTATTAATTGTATTGATCATTGTAAGCAAAAACTTAGTAGGGTCGCGACATTGAACATGGGCAAGTGCTGCATGAGCCAAGAAAGGAAGTTTCCTTAAAGATCTTCCACTCAGTCCCTGGATGGAAAAAGTTAAAAACACATGACCACCTAAAAATTGAGTAGAAATGTACTTTTTTTAACAAAAAAAACATCACATTCCCATTACACATTTATGTCTCAGTTGACACTTCAAGCCACAACCTCTTGATTGTTGGGCTACCAAATACCACAAGGTGTCAAGGTGAAAGACATGTTGCTCTGTAGGTAACGAGTAGATTTACCATAGGTGGCAATTTCAACCCATATACCTATAAAAGGCTCGACTTATGTCTTCTCTCTAACGGGTCAAACCTCGTAAAAAAATTAGCAAAAAAGAGGGTGGATCTGGGCCAAACTCCTCTATAGTTTATCTTAAATCCATAAAACTTCCTTAAATCATAGTACTATACTATATATTATTTGAATAAATAATACTATTATAATAATGATATATATAATGCTTTTCAATCATAGACATACCAAACTTTTTAAGACAACTTGGACAACGAGTGTTTCTGGTCATCCCAATCTGGCCTAATCCACTCTGAAGTCTAACTAACCTTTTAAAATCTCTGTTTTGAGTTTTGACCAATTCCCCAGCCTGCCCATTTTGCCACCTCAATAAATTGACATTCTTTTTCTAAGAAATTGTGTAGTTAAAGGAGAGTGGATCACGTCTTACCTCACATGCTTCAGCAGCTTCAAGCAAATGCTTGTATATGTCCAAGTTAAATTGAGTATCTTCTGCTGTTGCTGAAGCCAAACTGCCTTTCAAGGAAGCATAATTCGGAAGAATCAAGTGACCACCATCAACCTGAAATAGCCCAAAATATTCTTTAATTATTTATTTAGCATACGGTGAATGTTGGGGTCACTGGAAGTGAAAGTAAAGATACCTGAGAACTGGACAAGATACCAGTTCGTAAAAGCTCCTGTAAAGAGGATCTTAGTATTTCGTAACGTGCTTGTACAGTAGGAGGACCCACATATGCTTTTATATCGGCTCGATCAACAAATGCAATATCTACAAAATCCAAAACTGGTGGTAAGATTCACCAAACCCCCAAAATAGAGCTGCTTAATAGTCAAGAAGGAATTCAGGGAGATATTTTTGGACAATTTAAAGATAACTTTGAAAAGAGTTTCGTGGGATCAGATTTGTGCTACGTAATTACGTAGTGTTGGTCCTTTAGACCTGTTTCACATGGACGCTCCTTATCTAGAAAGAGTTACCACAATGTAAGCCTTAAGAAACTCAATTAACATGCACATACGACTTGCTCTACTTGCATCGAAAATTGTAGAAGATTTAAAGTAAGAGTTGTATTCACAATTCCAGCTAGGCAATTAATCAATCACAAGTTTTTAAAAGATTTCTGAGACTCAAGACGATCAACGAGAACCGGTTTCTGCGATGTTTGGTATTTTCCCTATCACAACTGCTAGTGAACTAAAGGTTACAGACTTACAGCTTTTAGGTAATCAGATTTCAGTCTGGCAAGGATGATTATACAATAACTACTTGTATCTGCAAGTAACTGGTGGATCATTATCTTGATACACTATAGGGATATATTTACAGAATTTACAGGCCAAAGTAGAGGTGAAATTTTTTGACCAATGCTCTCATTTACTTATGGGTTAAATAGCATTACAATTTATTTCTAACCGGTCAAACACATAAGAATACTACTCCCTCTGTTCCAAAATAATTGTTACCCGACAAGAAATATGTCGTTTATGAAAAACATAATTATTACAGCTTCATTTTTGCAAAATGATACTTTTACCTTGGCTAATTATTTACAGTACTTATTTTATTAATGTAGTGGCTGAGTATTGTGATTTTACATTTAGTTAACGGGCATCCTAGGAAACTTGACATATTATATTCATCTCTTTATAGAAAGGGCAATTAAAAATTGGGACAACCAAAAAAGATAACATAGACAATATATATGGGACGGAGGGAGTAATATAATATTTTAGCTAATATAATGCATCAAAACTCAAAAGTGGCCCAAAGTGTATTTTAAAGTATAGATCCTTCTAAATTATTTCATGAATAGAGTTATAGAATTCAACTTTTGTATTCATATAAGGCATACCGATAATTTATAAAATAAAATATAAAAAAATGGACTAGAAGTTTTTCTTGTCAACCCAACTCAACCCATTTAAACCCGTAACGTAACACGGCTGATCAGCCCATATTGCAACCTCAGGGCCAGAGCATGTTAAATTAGTGTTATAATATGAGAGATGGAAGAAAGTATCAACTACAAAGTAAAACAAGCAGAGGAATTGTGCATTCAATGTGTACACAATTACAAAAATGATGCCACTTTTAGAGGTAAAAAACCTTGTAAACCTACCGATAGCAGCTGTAATGTTGGATGTGGTCAGAATGATTACATTTGGTGAGGACCTCAATTTATCCATCTGGGTCAGTAAAGCATTAACCACCTGTTAACCAAAAGTCCAGGTGGGTTGATCAGTCATCTGATTGAGATCAAATCATGTGTTGCTTAAAGAGTTTGGATCTGGCCTTCAAACACAGATTGGATTTTTAACCATGGTTCTTAATAAGGATCTGTTAACTATGGACAATAGTTCCTAATATGTAAAGATGAACAAGTTATTCTAGTTGTTTCTTTCACCATTCTCAAAATACATTACTGTATGCGAAGTAATTGTACATTAAATCTATTTATAGGTAACTACGATGGTGTCTTTTTTATTCAGGTTGTATGGTTATTAAATTATATAATAAAAGCCCACGACCAATTACAATGGATAGATTATAAAATCAGTTTCTATAAACTGATGATACCCTTATAGAATCTGAAGGTTCTGAGCCAGATAAAGCAGCTTTTCGTGCTGCAGCTAAGCTTTCAACTTCATCTGCAGATTAGCGAGATATTAGTATTTTTTTATCAGAGAAATTCACTTTATTGAGAAACCAATTGGCAGTTAAGAAATTCTCACCAATCAAAACAAATACCAGATTGTTCTCCTCCTCCACCATTTCCTGAATTTTCTGAAAAAGTTTGGCAACCTGAAACCACGTATACAAGTTGGATTTAATAGTTATGAGCTGAACCTTGTTGACCACAAATATATAAACTGTGGTAAGATATGGACATCCAGAAACTTGATATGTTATCAAAGATCACAAACTTGTAACAGTTACCAATTTGCCACTTTCAGAAAACCATTTACTGAACAACGAATGTGCATTAACTTCAATAAGCTGAGAATGTGGATATCTGTTTTTATTGCAGATGATTAGAAAAGTCATATTAGTCTCGCTAAAATAACTACACAAGATGCATATTTTAAGACAATAGTCAATACACACCTAGAGCTAAAACGGATGGACAGTTTCTGTGCCAATGCTTTGCATAAAGATGTCTTGCCTGTTCCTGGAGGACCATGTAGTAGAATGATACTGCAAATAAGGCAAGAAAATTATTAGCCCAGACCGGGACAATCAAATTTTGTGAGAAGTTTCACATTTTCTGAAGGATATATTTATTTGCTACGCAAGAATCAGAAATAACACCAATCAATTTCACATAATCAGAATAAAGATTTTATTACATCTAAATGATTGATGATCAAGAAACTTATAGAAGCCAAGCAGCATATAAGCTGTAGCTCTTAATAAACATTACCATATCACAAGGAAAACAACTGATTTCAAGCTTCTTAAATGATCAATTTTGAACAATACAAGACTCCACAGGAGAGAGGGAACATACCGGTTCCATGCTACAAGTAAAGGGTCAACACCCTTTTCAGTAAATAACAAAGCACTTGCTGCATATCTCAATAACCGTTGCTTGAGACCAGATTCGTATATTAAGCTGCAGAATTGTCGCATTTCTTAGCTTTAAATCACTTTTTTTTAACAAATATAATTTAGGTGTTCTCATCTAACCTTTCCCACATGCCATCAAATTCCTTTGCAGGAAGAATCCATTCACTAAAGCTAGAAAGTTGATTATCCCCATCTAAATCTTCACAAGGTCCCTCTTCACTGAGCTAAAAAGTAGCAATTATATCCACACGATCATGGGTGAAACATAACTTTAGGCATATGAACATATTGCAAATTATAAGTTACAACTTACAACTGAAAACATATATACACTAGTTACAAGACTATGAGCCCTGCATCAAAATTAAGACTTGCTGTGGCTCTTAAAAGATTACAGTTGTAACTGTCACATAAATAGAGCAGTGATTATAGTGTATTATATTGACAACTGTGCTTCAATGCACGACGCCACAACATAAAAATCTAAATACAGTACATTTCCATGTAGAATGCCTGGTTAGGTTTTCTTAATTGCAATTCTTCCTGAACAGTGTACAGTGAAAAACAACACATCTCATATGACATAAAGATAGACAACCAAAACGGTATTAGATTACCTGATAGACATGCACAAGAGGTTTGACTTGCCAAAACAACAAAATATCATGGTTTGCCACCCATTCCTCTGCGAAAAAGACATCAATGATTTCGAGATAATTACATAACAAAAACAGTTTGCTATAAATATTAAACTAATAGATTACTAAAATCTGTGTACTTGGGATACATTTGCAGAATTAATTTACATAGTTATAACTACCCTCTAATTCCTTCTCCAACAATGGCAGTTCAAAAAAAATGGTAATAAGGTATACCTGTGTCACATATACATATTCTTAGCACATTGTCTACAAGAAAGGTTTCATCGGTAGGCACATCAATCGGACCATCAACATAGCTTAAGTTCCTCTTTTCCAGCATTCTGAACATAATAAAAAAGAAACGTATAAATTACCGATTCGGACAGTTCATACATTTTGCAAACGTCAAATTAACTTTCTCTGAATCACAAATAAGAAGACTTTACTATTGATGTATTCAAAGTGCATGTGTTGATATTTTTAAGCTACATTTTGTAAGTAACGCCTTTAAATACACAAATATACATACACATCATGATACTAATTACCTTTCGACTGCTAATTTCACATCTTCGATTCGAGCTGTGCTAGATGGCTTCAAGCAAACTTCAACTACAACAATTACAAACTTCAACTTCTTCAATTTCAACAAAGCTATAATCATTTGTTACATATAAACATATACTTAGGGTTCAGCTAACCTGAAACGAGAAACTTGTCTTCGGTTACATCCGGCGCCGGTGACGGTGCCGGAGAAGAAGCTACTGCGAGCTCCGGGATGATGTCCGTCTGGTCGTGGACGGTGTCTCCGTTGGTGAGAGTTTGAACGGTGATCTCCATTGGAACACTGGTTTCCATAATGAGCAGTTGCGATTGGAAATTGTGAGCTGCTAGATTTTAGGGTTTGTGATTTTCCCCAAAAGAGAAAGAAAGTCCTTTTTCGTTTTTTTGTTTTTTTTTCTTCTTCTGTTGTTTGAAAGGAGCGCGGGAATACGAATTGCAAAATGTCAGGAATACGTAGTTACATACATACAAACTTTATTTATGGGATGTCTAGGAGTTTAATTTGTTGGTTTATTTGCTTATTTTTATAAGCAAATAAGGCTAAAATTTCTAGCTTATCTTCAACTTCAATTTTTTTTTGTCACGAGTAGTAATTAAGCTAATCAAATAAAGTTTATTCAAACATTCGTTGAATTTGGGTATAATGCCATCACGTTTACTCTCTTGATAATACAACTTTATCTACATAGCACAAATCCACCGGATGACGTATAATTTTTTTTCCTTGTTTTAGGTAGTGATACCTTTTTTTGTTCGTTTTTTAATTAGTGGTTCATTTTTAAGAGAAAAAAATTGTTGATACTCACAAATGTAAAAAAGTAAGTTAGTGGTTCCTTTTTCGGGAAAAGGCCCTTTTAATATCAGTAAACCACCATTTTACCCTTTTATATGAATTAATGTAAATAACTAGTTTTGTGACAACTTTAGGTAAAAGTTCTTAACATGATTTCTATTTATTGTTCCGAATTTTAAGAAAGGTAAATACTTATACATTCTCTATCACAAATATATAAATAAAATCCACGGATATATATTTTTGTCCATTTAAGGACTTGAACCCCAACCTCTTAGTTGGAAGGGTAACACAATATGGTATTTTGGTTTATCATGTGTATTAAATTTCTTAATTTAAATTGATTATTTAATTGTTTTAAGAATTACTTGATATTATTTAATTATGAAACTTAGTTAAATAAGCCAATTGACTTATTGTGAGTAGTAAATTATTGTTTGTTTTAATTTAATATAGGCAACAGTAAAATAAAATAAGTTTCTCGCAATTGATATTTAGGTTCCAGACAATAGGATTAAGATGGATATAAAATACCTAAATAATTGGGTCGGTTTAATAAGGGTCGACCTTTCCCATTTGTGACTTTCCCCAATTGCTAGAAATCACCGTGTTTTCCTTATTCCCACACGAACACAAAGTTTTAACTAAATTCATACACCAAATCTTTGAATTTGAAGCTGTGATCATTGTTTAAGCTTAGTTTTATCACCATCATTATCCTTTCTTGAAATCATCATCACCATCATAAAGGGTAAGTAATTGCTTTTAAGAATTCAAGTGCTTACTTAAGTTAAAGTAGAAATTGATGAATTGATTGATGATTGAGTGTTATATGTTGATTTATGGTGATAGTAAACTGATTATATATCTTGAATGATTGAAATCATGTTCTTGAGCTACGATTTGAAGCCCCAAATAGAGTTAAATGAATTCTTTGAATTTTGGTATGAAAATGAGATAATTTGATGTTGTTAAAGTTAGCTAGTTGCAATATAATGTTTCTTTGATGCTACAAACATTGCCTTATTGTCTTGTTGATTATGGGTTTGCAAATTGTGAATTTGAAGAGTTAGAATTCGGAGTTGAACGGCAACAATAGGTCGTTGTTTTCTGGGTTTTTGACCTTACCCGAACGGGTAAGTTTTGCTACCCGGACGGGTATGCAAAGCTACCCGATCGCGTAAAATTAGAGGATCGCATAATTTATAACAAAAAGGTGACAGAAAGTGACCTTGGGCATTTTCTCATGGTTACCCGAACGGGTATGGCTGTGACCCGATCGGGTATGGTGGATGATACTGGATTTTTGTGTGTCTGTGTTTTAAATCACCAAAATTTATTTGATGTGAAAACAAGTAGTATTTAATTGTAGTTGTGAATAGTTAATAACATCATTACTTGTGTAAGATGTTTATTTACATAAGTATGATCAGTTGATACAAGTACTAACTTGTATGTTCTATGGTGTTTCAAATACTCCAAAGACTCAGTGATTAGAAGCTGAGTGTGGTGACTCCTGAGGTATCGGTGAGTAGATTTGTAACTCACCCTTTGATTTAGTTGTAACTATTTGGTTGCAACAAGTAAACGTAGATGTGTTTATTAGACTGTTTAGTCCTAATTACTGAATTAATCTACGTGATATGTGAACCTCTGTGTATCAGTGTTATTGAGGTCAACGCATTAGTTGGGTTAGTTGGTTATTGTGTGAATTACACAAGGTCTTAATTGATTCGTTGGGTATAGAACCTGTGTTTGATTATAATAACCACTAGCTATCGATCTCGTCGGTTATGGCCATACGGATATGTACGACAAGTGTTCTTGGGGAATCCCCGGGTATTATGATATCCCAAGAGCCACCGATCCTCATTGAAATATGTGTGATTACGATTATTTGATGTAAACTTATAGTTACGCTAAGTTGAATTGTGTGTTACAAGTTCATTCACTTAGCTATGTGCTAATCCCTTATCCTACTTCCTGCAGGTTTTGCTAAGTATGTGGGTGTCATGAAAGGGTGCTTTAATACAAGGAATGTTTTGACGTTATGCCAACTCTGATATGGTTTTATTATAAACCTTGTTGAAATTTGATAACACCCGTTTTGTATAATACTTAAGATGTGACTTAATATCTTTAGTTTGTTAAGTATCAAATTTGTTAAACATGTTGTGTACATTTTATAAAATATTTAATAATATAGTTTGTTTTAATCAACGCTTCCAAGATAAATAATATAATAATTTTACCATTAAAGAGAGGTGTTATAAGTTGGTATCAGAGCATAGGTTTGGGTGAATTGAGCACTGTAAAGTGTTCAATCCCAAATCTAAATAGTGTTATGTCAAACATTCTTGGGTATTGGATTTAGCATGGTATATGAAATTGTTAGTAGATAGGTACTAACGATTAACAAAGTTCAAGTGTTGTGTTGACTACAGATATGGTAGATAATGAGCCACCGACCACCAACCCTAACAATGCCTCCAGGATCGATGTTCCTCATTTGGATATTCATAATGAGAGACATGATCATGAGGGTACTTCTATTCCGGTTCATGAAGAATCCAATAGAGATAATTATCTTTTTCAACTAGAAGATGAGGTGATTAATCTTAGAGAATTTAAAAGATAAACTGAAGTTGCGTCATCTCAGCAACGTTCTCAACAACAAATACCTGTGATTGGTACTGTTCCTCCTTTTCAGTCAAAAAAAATGTGTTCATTTAAAACGTTCATGACAAGTAAACCACCGGAGTTTCGTTGAAGCACCAATCCGTCTGTGACATTAAATTGGTTAAGAGATATGGAATGGAAATTTAATGTAACACATTGTGAGGAAGAATCTAAGGTTTCTTATGTCGTTCAATGTCTTAAGGATGAAGTTATGGTTTGGTGGGATTCTATCACTAGTCATTTAACTCAACAACAGAAAGAAGCCATTAGATGGTCCGATTTTCATCAAGCAGTTTGTAATCAACATTGTTCGGATTTTGACATGGCTAGAATTAGACGAGAGTTTACCAATTTGCAGCTAACTGATAAAATGACGATTGATGAATTGATTTTGTAGTTTTCTGAAAAGTTGAGGTTTGTTCAACAATGGGTTCCGGATGAGAAAACCAGAGTTAAACAGTTTGTTGGTACTTTACCTCCAATTTATCGTACTACTGTGAGGTTAGCTGGTTCTTTATCTCAGGCTTTTACTTTGGCACGTTCAGTTGATAGTGATATGAGAGCTTCGGGTTTTCAAATTAAAGATACTTCTTCTCCGAGTTTTAAAACTGATTCTTCAGGTAAAGGCAAGTCTAGATGGCAAGGTAACCGACAAAATAAAAAGTTTAGCAGTAAAATTAGTTTGTCTGGAAATTCCAATTGGTGTAGTTCTTGCAGATCTAAACATACTGGTCCATGTACAGTTCAGACAAATAAATGTGTTAAATGTGGAGAACTTGGTCATGAGTTTAAGAATTGTAAGTTTCCAAATTTTGTGTGTTGGAATTGTAAGAAAGAAGGTCATCGAGTTGGGCAATATCCTGAGGCGGGGAGACAGGGTTTGGGTTCGGTCGGGAGTTCGTCATCTTTCGGTCAAAAGCGGAAAAATCCACCGCAAGCAACAAGTAGGGCGTTTCAAATGACAGTTGATGAGGCTATCCACACAGATGATGTTATCACTGGTACATTTCTTATAAACTCTGTACCGGCTCGTGTGTTATTTGATTCTGGAGCAAACTGCTCATTTATATCTGTGTGTTTCTGTGATAAGCTAAATTTGAATGTTACTGTGATTACTAAGCCCTTAGAAGTAGACATTGTTAGTGGCAACTTGGTTCCTGTTACCACCTCGGTGACTGAAGCAAATATTGTGATAGATGGTCAGACTTTCCCAATTTCCTTTCTGTTGATGCCAATTCCTAGTTTTGATGTGATTATTGGCATGAATTGGTTAAGTCAGTATAAAGCAAGTATAGATTGTCACAATAAGTTGATTAGAATCCCAATTTTTGAAGAGTCGTGTGTTGTGGCTCGAGGAGAAAGGGATAGTGGGTGTATACCTTTGATTTTTATGATGAAAGTTAGGAAGTCGTTGTCTAAAGGTTGTGAGTCTTACCTAGCCTATGTGATTGATGCCAAGTTAGAAAAGAAATCCATTTCTGATGTTCCGATTATTTCTGAATATCCGGAAGTGTTTCCCGATGAATTACCTGGTTTGCCACCGGTTAGGGAAGTGGAATATCAGATTGATCTTGTTCCTGGCTCGTCGCCTGTAGCTAAAGCTCCCTATAGATTAGCTCTTTCTGAAATCCGTGAAATGATGAATCAGATTCAGGAGTTATTGGATAAAGGATTTATTAGACCTAGTTCTTCTCCTTGGGGTGCACCGGTTTTATTTGTGAAAAAGAAGGATGAGTCTTTTAGAACGTGTATTGATTACAGGAACTGAATAAAAGAACAATAAAGAATAAATATCCTCTGCCTCGAATAGATGATTTGTTTGATCAGTTGTAGGGATCTTCTTGTTATTCTAAAATTGATTTTGAGGTCGGGTTATCACCAAGTTCGTGTTCGTGAACAGGATATTCCTAAAACTTCTTTCCGTACCATGTATGGTCATTTTGAATTCTTGGTTATGCCTTTTGGTTTAACAAATGCTCCAGCAGTTTTTATGGATTTTGTGAATCGGGTTTGCCAGGCATTTTCTCGATAAATTTGTTATTGTATTTATTGATGATATCCTGGTGTATTCTAATTCCGAATCAGAACATGAAATGCATTTGAGATTAGTATTGGAAACTTTGAAAAGAGAACACTTATATGCAAAATTTTCTAAATGTGAATTCTAGATTCGGGAGGTGCAATTTCTGGGTCATATTATCTGTAATGATGGTGTCAAAGTTGATCATTCTAAAATTGAAGCTGTGATGAATTGGAAAGCTCCAAAATCTGTTTCAGAGATAAAGAGTTTTATTGGTTTGGCGGGTTATAACCGAAAATTCATTAAAGACTTTTCTAAAATTGTCGGTCCGTTGACTAAATTGACCCGTAAGGATGAGAAATTTGTGTGGACTGAACAACAGGAGATAGCTTTTCAGACTTTAAAACAATTATTGTGTCAGACACCTGTGTTGGCATTACCATATGGGTCTGAAGATTTTGTTGTTTATTGTGATGCATCTTATGCTAGATTAGGAAGTGTTCTTATGCAGAGAGACAGAGTTATTGCATATGCTTCTCGGCAGTTAAAACATCATGAAAGAAATTACCCTACTCATGACTTAGAGTTGGCAGCTGTTGTGTTTGCATTGAAAATCTGGAGACATTATCTTTATGGTACAAGGTGTATTATCTGTATAGATCACAAGGGTCTTCAGTATGTATTTTCTCAAAAAGAGTTGAATATGCGTCAGAGACGATGGTTAGAGTTAATCAAAGATTATGATTGTGAAATTCGTTACCATCCAGGCAAAGCTAATGTGGTTGCTGATGCTTTGAGTCGAAAAGGTACCTCTGACCGAATTTATTATTTGAAAGTTGATGTTTCTTCTGACTTAGTGGATAAAATTAAAGATGCACAGTTAGAAGCTTTATTAGATCATAATCTAAAGTCAGAAATCATGTTGAAAAGAAAAGAGTTATTAGTTGATGATTCTAGAGGATTAAAGACTTTTCAGTCTCGGGTGTGGATTCCTCTTATTGGTGGTATTCGGGATATAGTTTTGACTGAAGCCCATAAGTCTCGTTTATCTGTTCATCTCGGAAGTACCAAAATGTATAATGACTTGAAGCCTTTATATTGGTGGCCTACGATGAAAACTGATATAGCACAATTTGTGGGTTCTTATCATATTTGTGCTCAAGTCAAAGCTGAACACCAGAAACCGTATGGGACATTGAAACAGTTAGAAATTCTAGAGTGGAAGTGGGAACACTTAACCATGGATTTTGTAACTAAACTTCTGTAACACACAACATTTTTTTTTTTTTTTAACAACAATAGTTCGGAAGCGTAAACTATTTACATTATATAATGGATAACATAAAGTCATCTACCAAAAGTATTATTTGATTATTTACAAACTATTCAAAATGTAACTGGGATATATATAATATCTAAATATTATCAGAGTAGTTATGGTCAACCCCTTCCAAGTACTCCCTGCCCAGTTCCTTTCAAGTCAAACCTACAAGGAGTAAATAACGGGATTAGCACGAAGCTAAGTAAGTAAACCTGTTACTAACAGTTTGACTTAGTTCAACATAAATAATTATCAACAAGTATCACATAGACTCAACATCATCAAGAGGATCGGTGGTCCTTGTGGCGCCCTCAGACCGCGGTGGCCCACCAAGCGACACTTACTATCACTGCAGGCCTTTACAGTGATTTACCGATAACTGTTTGCTACCTTTAACCAACATAAGTTCCGTTCACAACACATGTTCCCAAACCCTATGATGGTTAACCTGTAGCCTCACAGTCCAACCATTGTTGACCTCTATATCAACTAATGCCCAAAGGCGACTCATCACACATTTCACTTGTACTTCATCAGTCAATATTCAACAATCAACATTAATAATAACAACTATGTTCATTTGTTGTAACCAATTATGTCACAACCAATTCATACTGAGAGTACAAGTCCACTCACCTGTTCACTTCAGTCCACTTACTCAGTTGACTAATTTACTGAGTTCTTGGTGTATCTGTAATCACCACAAAACACATAAGTCAATAACTTATCATCCATCAATAACCTTATTTGAATCATGATATTATACAAGTAATCACACAATCATGAATATATATATTAACTATGCACTTGTGAGTATAACACAAAATGAAAACTGATTTGAGCCTGTAACAGATCAAAGCCGATCTGCTTTACCTTAGCAGATCTGCTTCTTTAGTTGATTTTTAAGCCTTTTCACCTAAGTCAAGTTCTGTTGCATTTTTTAACTAAGCTAGCCGTTCGGCTAAGCATAGCCGTTCGGCTTTGCATGAGTAGCCGATCTGCTTTGTAAAGCAGATCAGTTTCTTTAGTTGAATTTAACCATTTTGTTCCTGGGTCAATTTCTGTTGAGTTTTTGAACTAACTTAGCCGATCTGCTTTGTAAAGCAGATATGCTTTTCTATGAAACCCAGAAACCCCTTGTTCATTGCTGCACAATACCAGCTCGTATCTTAACTCCCAAAACCCAATTTTTTAAGTGCCAAATCAATCAAACCACACTTCAAATCACAAATAAGTATCACATATCAACTAGTTATCATCAAACAACTTAAACAAACATCAATTCTTACCATTTCAAGCCAAATTCTTACAACTTCAAGTGTGAACTTAAATCACACTTCAATGATAAACACATTACAACTTGAGTTATGAAATCAGCTCACTATCATCAACTAATAACATCTATCAACATTAACACATATAATTCAAACAATTTATCAATTTCATATTTGACCTAACTAATATTTGAGTTCATAAAATCAATTACTTACATGATAATGATAAGAACTATGATAGCAAGAAGAAGATGAAAGATAGCAAGCTAGTAAAGATTCACAATTTCAGTTCCAAAGTATCAAACTCATCAATTTGGTAAGATTTATGCTTGTTCTTGAGAGAAGATGAACATTTGGGGAAAAATGACACAAAAGGGGTGATTAGCCTCTTTTAACCGACCTTGTAGTTTAATTATTATATCCGTCCTAACTCTATTGTCTGGAACCTAAATACTAATTGCGAGAAAACTCTTTTATTGTACTGTCGATTAAAGTAAATTAAAACAACTATCATTTCACTAGTCACAATAATTCCTGAGATCTATTTACCTTAGTTATAATTCGAAACATATATAAAACACAATATATATATAAGCAAGGAAATTACCAATTTGCCCTCAGGCCACAAATGCGGGTGTTACAACTTCCACGTACTTCTCGAGGGAATGACATGATTTGGGTCATTGTTGACAGATTGACCAAGAGTGCACATTTTCTTGCAACCAGTGAAACTGCATCGTTGAGTAAGCTTGCCCAGTTGTATGTTAATGAGATTGTTTCTCGACATGGTATTCCATTGTCTATTGTATCGGATAGAGATTCTCGGTTCATTTCTCATTTCTGGCAGAGTTTGCAGCAAGAGTTGGGTACTAGAATTAATCTCAGTACTGCTTATCATCCTCAGACCGATAGTCAATCAGAACGTACATTCCAGACACTTGAGGATATGTTGAGAGCTTATGTTCTAGAATATGGAGGTTCTTGGGATTCTCACTTACCTTTGGTGGAATTTGCATATAATAATTCCTATCATTCCAGTATCGGTATGCCTCCCTACGAGATGTTGTATGGTCGTCGTTGCAGAACACCGACATGTTGGTTAAAAGCTGGAGAGAAATAGTTTGTTGGGCCCGACATTGTTCAGATTACAGCTGACAAAGTGGCAATTGCACGTGAAAAGTTAAAAGCGGCACGTGATAGGCAGAAGCAGTATGCAGATCCACGTAGACGGTCAGTGTCATTTTCTGAAGGTGATTTTGTTTATCTTAAAGTTTCTCCATGGAAAGGTGTAA
Organism: Pseudognaphalium luteoalbum; assembly: GCA_963422505.1. Classification (NCBI taxonomy): domain Eukaryota; kingdom Viridiplantae; phylum Streptophyta; class Magnoliopsida; order Asterales; family Asteraceae; genus Pseudognaphalium; species Pseudognaphalium luteoalbum. Next base: position 110,288,602 of record OY730197.1, on the reverse strand, counting down.
TTCGGTTTGGAAAACGAGGTAAATTAGCTCCCCGATACATTGGTCCTTTTAGAGTTCACCAAGTGGTTAATGACCAGTCAGTTTCATTGGATCTTCCTCCAGAGCTTGCGGGTATTCATGACACGTTTAGCATTTGTTATTTGAGGAAATGTAACGTTGAAGATCAGTCTCAGATTCTTCTTTTGCAAGATTTGCGGGTTGATAGAAGTCAAAAGTTAGTTGAAGAACCGGTAGAACTTCTTGACCGAAAAATTACCAAACTTAGGAAGAAACTAATACCTATGCTCTTAGTGAAATGGAAACATAGTTTAGGTTCAAACCTAACTTGGGAGACTGAGGAGAGTATGAGATCCAGATATCCTGGATTGTTTGATCGTGTAGAGATTTCGGGGATGAAATCTCCTTAAGGAGGGAAGATTTGTAACATCCTCTCCATTTGTCTGATAATTTCTTAATTTAAATTGATTATTTAATTGTTTTAAGAATTAGTTGATATTATTTAATTGTGAAACTTAGTTAAATAAGTCAATTGGCTTATTGTGAGTAGTAAATTATTGGTTGTTTTAATTTAATATAGGCGACAGTAAAATAAAATAAGTTTCTCGCAATTGATATTTAGGTTTCAGACAATAGAATTAAGACGGATATAAAATACCAAAATAATTGGGTCGGTTTAATAAGGGTCGACCTTCCCCTTTTGTGACTTTCCGCAATTGCTAGAAATCACTGTGATTTCCTTATTCCCTCACGAACACAAAGTTTTAACTAAATTCATACACCAAATCTTTGAATTTGAAGCTGTGATCATTGTTTAAGCTTAGTTTTATCACCATCATTATCCTTTCTTGAAATCATCATCACCATCATAAAGGGTAAGTAATTGCTTTTAAGAATTCAAGTGTTTACTTAAGTTAAAGTAGAAATTGATGAATTGATTGATGATTGAGTGTTATATGTTGATTTATGGTGATAGTAAACTGATTATATATCTTGAATGATTGAAATCATGTTCTTGAGCTACGATTTGAAGCCCCAAATAGAGTTAAATGAATTCTTTGAATTTTGGTATGAAAATGAGATAATTTGATGTTGTTAAAGTTAGCTAGTTGCAATATAATGTTTCTTTGATGCTACAAACATTGCCTTGTTGATTATGGGTTTGCAAATTGTGAATTTGAGGAGTTAGAATTCGGAGTTGAACGGCAACAACAGGTCGTTGTTTTCTGAGTTTTTGACCTTACCCGAACGGGTAAGTTTTGCTACCCGGAAGGGTATGCAAAGCTACCCGATCGCGTAAAATTAGAGGATCGCATAATTTATAACAAAAAGGTGACAGAAAGTGACCTTGGGCATTTTCTCATGGTTACCCGAACGGGTATGGCTGTGACCCGATCGGGTATGGTGGATGATACTGGATTTTTGTGTGTCTGTGTTTTAAATCACCAAAATTTATTTGATGTGAAAACAAGTAGTATTTAATTGTAGTTGTGAATATTTAATAACATCCTTACTTGTGTAAGATGTTTATTTACATAAGTATGATCAGTTGATACAAGTACTAACTTGTATGTTCTGTGGTGTTTCAAATACTCCAAAGACTCAGTGATTAGAAGCTGAGTGTGGTGACTCCTGAGGTATCGGTGAGTAGATTTGTAACTCACCCTTTGATTTAGTTGTAACTATTTGGTTGCAACAAGTAAACGTAGATGTGTTTATTAGACTGTTTAGTCCTAATTACTGAATTAATCTACGTGATATGTGAACCTCTGTGTATCAGTGTTATTGAGGTCAACGCATTAGTTGGGTTAGTTGGTTATTGTGTGAATTACACAAGGTCTTAATTGATTCGTTGGGTATAGAACCTGTGTTTGATTATAATAACCACTAGCTATTGGTCTCGTCGGTTATGGCCATACGGATATGTACGACAAGTGTTCTTGGGGAATCCCCGGGTATTATGATATCCCAAGAGCCACCGATCCTCATTGAAATATGTGTGATTACGATTATTTGATGTAAACTTATAGTTACGCTAAGTTGAATTGTGTGTTACAAGTTCATTCACTTAGCTATGTGCTAATCCCTTATCCTACTTCCTGCAGGTTTTGCTAAGTATGTGGGTGTCAGGAAAGGGTGCTTTAATACAAGGAATGTTTTGACGTTATGCCAACTCTGATATGGTTTTATTATAAACCTTGTTGAAATTTGATAACACCCGTTTTGTATAATACTTAAGATGTGACTTAATATCTTTAGTTTGTTAAGTATCAGATGTGTTAAACAGGTTGTGTACATTTTATAAAATATTTAATAATATAGTTTGTTTTAATCAACGCTTCCAAGATAAATAATATAATAATTCTACCATTAAAGAGGGGTGTTATATAAACTATTTTGCAATTTTTACCAAGTTTTGGACATGCCCGAAATATTGCTCAAAAAAATGTCTAAAAATTTCTTCAATAAGAAAACTTGATAATATGCAAGATTCAGTAAAAAATGCTAAAGAACGTAAGATGCAAAAACAAAGATACATGATACAATAACAAACAAATATACAGAATGCAGTAAACAAATAGTAGTAACTTTTTGAATTCAAGAATAAAATCAAGATCTACAAACATATAAAAATGCTAAAAAAACATAAAATACGGTGAAATGTCCAATTTTTTTTTTTATATATCGAAAACATACTATGTTAGGTCCCATACAATATTATTTATATACTAAATTTAAGACACAATACAATTAGACAAATTATAAAACTTAAAACTTCAAAACCATTAATGCTAAAAATGTACAAGTACCCGCCGAGTATGCGTGGTTACCCGTCGGGTAACATCAGTACCCACCAGGTACAAGAGTACCCTCTGGGTAGTCACGTTTGATCCATTTTCTGTCGAAATATTTACACTAGTACCCGTCGGGTACAAGGCTTACCCGCCGGTAGTCCTGTATTAGTGCAGACCTGCAATTTACTTTCTACTTACCAAAACTAAAATTTCAATTACACATATCTTTTGACTCGGGTATTATCAAGACCTGAAATTTGGTACACACATCCACTATAATATTATCTAACTTTTACTTTAGACACTTTTCAATTTTACCAAAAACGAAAATTCTGAACGTATGACCAGTTTTGACTCAAATTGCCACTTTTATTTGACACCTCAAAACACAACTACTTATAAATCTAATCATGACCTATTGCATACCTATTTAGCATGCCAAACCAAACTTAAAGTACCAAACTAAAGTACCATAACACTATCTTATTCCAACGTGGCACTTAGACATTTCTTTGACCCAAATAGACACCTTTGACCCGTTCACCCAAAAATACTTTTCTGACCAAAATTCTAGCCAATACCATTCACGCTTGACAATTTCAATTCACTTGACCACACTTTAACTGCAAATCAGTTAACCACACAAAACATTGACTTTTTGACCAATTCTACATCTTTTAACATAATAACACTACTTATATTCATATATACTTCAAAGTACTTCCAAACACATACATAATGTACTACATGTCATGGTTGACTTTCAAAGTCAACATTCCATACTATCAAAATGACAATTACATTGTTTGACTTTCAAAAACTTTGACACATGAGAATATTACACAAGTTGGACACAAAATGATAATTCAAGAAGAGAAATATACTGATAGTGTGACACCCCTCTTTTAGGACAACAATATTATATTATTTTACTCGGAAGCGTATGAATTTAAAACATATTTATATACTGTACATTAAAAGAATGTACATACTCAGTTACATATTAAAATATACCAACATAGAACTGTTTAAAAACTACATATGTCGGGGTATTACATATTACAAAAACCAGGTTTATAGAAAACCCATATCAGAGTTTTAATCTATCAGACATTCCCTGCGAAAGCATCCATTCCTGACACCCACATATATATCAAAAACCTGCAGGAAGTAGGATGAGGGATTAGCACAAAGCTAAGTGAATGAATTCATTACCCACAATTCAACTTAGCATAACTACCTGTTTACCCCAAACAACCGTAAACATATATTACAACTAGTCAACAATATAGTAATGAGGATCGGCGGCTCTGGGAATACCATAATACCCGGGTGGTTCCCAAGAACACTTATCCAACCATATCCGTTTGACCATAACGGACGAGACCGATAACTAGTGGTTACTACACTCAGACACAGGTTCTATACACACAACAAATGAAGTAAGACCCTGTGTCATTCACACAACAACCACTAGCCCAACCAACCAGTTCAACCTGTTGACCTCATTAACAACTGATGCCCGAAGGCCACACATAGCACGTAGATTTATGATCAACTATGAATATTAAATATAATAACATATCTACGTTTACTTGTTGCAACCAAATAGTTACAACTAAATCGAATGGTGAGTTCCAAATCCACTCACCGATACCTTTGTCCTCACAAACTCAGAATCCAGGGATCACTTATCTTTTGGAGGATCTGAGAATCAACAATCAAATATAAGTTAGTACTCCGAATCAACAATACTTAACTTATATCAATTCATAACATTAGGAACTTAACATAATTGACATCCAATTTACAACTTCTTAATTATGTATTAAGAATTTCAATGTAGTTATCATTATGTACTGATACTAGTTTATCAATGTTACACCATATAATCAAGCAATTGACATTAACAATCAACTATTAAAAGAGATGCTGGAATGGCTCATGACCCGCCGGCTGGGGTCAAGGACCCGCCGGTTTGACCATACAAGCCGCCGGCTTCGCCCTTAAGCCGCCGGGTGAATTAGATTTTGAGCAAACAGAAACAATTCGAGTATTCGAGGCTGTAGGAGCCGCCGGCTGGCCATCATGACCCGCCGGGTTCCCTTATTTCACAAAGAATCCGCCGGCTAGGGTGTGCTACCCGCCGGCTTGTTCTTCATTTCTGCAACAGTAGCAGCAGAACACCAATTCTGCACGAACTAAACTTACCAATTTCTAACTTTCCACTACTAATTCACTCAAGCAATGTTTCTAGCATAAAAGGGTTGTCATATTACAACTACTAACTTCAACAACTTAAACCAACATCAATTAACACCAAACAATGTCAATTTCAAGGAATTCATTTGGTTCACTTACTTGAAATCAAAATCACACTTCAAGAACATATATACACTAATTCAACTTATGTAATTCAATTCATAACATCATATAGTACCAGAAATCATCATATATCATTTAAACATAAATCAATGCATCAAATTCTTATTTGCCCTAACTTTAGTTTATGAATAATAAAACACTTACAACTTTAAGTAATTGATATGATAATGAAGATGATGATAGCAAGCTTATAAGAAATCACAATTTCAGTCTCAAGTAATCTTGTTTGAATCTCAATTTGTTGTTTGTACTTCTAGGCACACAATTTGAAGGTTAGGTTATTTTGGGAAAGTTGAGATGAAAGGAGTAATCAAATAAGAAGGTCGACTCCTGTTTTTAATCAACTACACAATTTAATTATTTTGGGTATTTTATACCCGTCCCAAATCTATTGTCTGGAACCTTAAAATCTCTTACGAGAAACTTATTTTATTGTACTGTCAACTATAGTAAATTAAAACAAACAACAATTTACTATCCACAATAAGTCCTAAGACTTACTTACCTAAGTTTTTCAATAAACTATTAATATCAAATAATTCCTAAATTAATTAAAAATCAATTTAAATAGATTATTACCAGACCCGACGAGAGGATGTTACAAATCTCCCCTCCTTTAGGAGATTTCGTCCTCGAAATCTAAACTCGATCAAACAATCTAGGATATCTGGATTTCATAGACTCTTCGGTCTCCCAGGTTAAATTGGAACCTAAACTGTGTTTCCATTTCACTAACACTATCGGTATCTGCTTCTTTCTAAGTTTATTAACCTTTCTATCGAGAATTTCAATCGGTTCTTCAACTAATTTCTGGTTCTGGTCAACTTTCAAATCTTGCAAAGGAAGAATCTGAGATTGATCCTCGACATTACACTTTCTCAAATAACAAATATTAAACGTGTCATGAATACCAATAAGCTCTGGAGGAAGTTCAAGTGTAACTGACTGATCATTAACAACTTGACGGATTTTAAAGGGACCAATGTATCTAGGAGCTAATTTCCCTCGTTTTCCAAACCGAATAACACCTTTCCATGGAGAAACTTTAAGATAAACAAGTTCTCCTTCAGAAAATATAATTGGCCGTCTACGTGGGTCTGCATACTTTTTCTGTCTATCGCGTGCAGCTTTCAGCTTTTCTCGGGCAATGGCCACTTTGTCAGCAGTAACCTGTACAATATCTGGGCCTGGAAATTGCTTTTCTCCCGCTTCTAACCAACACGTGGGGGTACGACAATGACGACCATATAACATTTCATAAGGAGGCATACCAATACTAGAATGATAGGAATTATTATAAGCAAATTCCACTAAAGGAAGGTGAGAATCCCATGAACCTCCATACTTTAATACACAAGCTCTGAGCATATCTTCTAACGTCTGAATCGTACGTTCTGACTGACCGTCTGTCTGAGGATGATAGGCCGTACTGAGATTAACACGTGTACCCAACTCCTGCTGTAAACTCTGCCAGAAATGAGAAATAAAGCGAGAATCTCTATCTGACACAATCGACAATGGAATACCATGTCTTGAAACAATTTCATTAACATACAACTGTGCGAGTTTATTGAGAGAAGCAGTCTCACTAGTCGCCAGAAAATGTGCACTCTTGGTCAATCTGTCAACAATGACCCAAATCATGTCATTCCCTCGAGATGTACGTGGAAGTTTAGTCACAAAATCCATAGTCAAATGTTCCCATTTCCATTCTGGAATCTCTAACTGTTTCAATGACCCATACGGCTTTTGATGTTCGGCTTTCACTTGAGCACATATATGACAATTACCAACAAACTTTGCAATATCAGTTTTCATTGTAGGCCACCAGTATAAATGTTTTAAATCATTATACATCCGTGTACTACCAGGGTGGACAGACAAACGAGATTTGTGAGTTTCAGTCAAAAGCATATCTCGAATATTACCAATCAGAGGAATCCAAACACGAGACTGAAAAGTCTTTAATCCTCTAGAATCGTCAACCAGTAAGTCCTTTCTTTTCAACATAATTTCTGACTTAAGATTACATTCCAACAAAGCTTCTAACTGTGCAGCTTTAATTTGATCCACTAAGTCAGAAGAAATATTAACTTTCAGAAAATAGACTCGGTTAGAAGTACCTTTTCTGCTCAATGCGTCTGCAACTACATTTGCCTTTCCTGGATGGTAACGTATTTCACAATCATAATCTTTAATTAATTCTAACCATCGTCTTTGACGCATATTCAGTTCTTTTTGTGAAAATACATACTGCAGACTTTTATGATCAGTACAAACAGTGCATTTAGTACCATATAAATAGTGTCTCCATATTTTCAATGCGAACACTACAGCTGCCAATTCTATATCATGTGTGGGATAATTCTTTTCATGAGGTTTCAATTGCCGAGAAGCATAAGCAATGACTCTATCCCGCTGCATCAGAACACAACCCAAACCAGAATAAGATGCATCACAATAAACAATAAAATCATCTGAGCCATCTGGTAAAGCTAACACAGGTGCCTGACATAATAACTGTCTTAAAGTATGAAAGGCCTGTTCCTGTTGATTATTCCATTCAAACTTTTCATTCTTGCGGGTTAATTTAGTCAATGGGCTAGCAATTTTAGAAAAGTCTTTAATGAATTTCCGATAATAACCAGCCAAACCCAGAAAACTTTTAATCTCAGAAGCATTCTTTGGAGTTTTCCAGTTCATTACAGCTTCAACTTTTGATGGATCAACTTTAACCCCATCATTACAAATAATATGACCCAAAAACTGTACTTCTCGAATCCAGAACTCACATTTAGAAAATTTTGCATATAACTGTTCTCTTTTCAAGGTTTCAAGAACTAACCTCAATTGCACGGCATGTTCTGATTCAGATTTAGAATACACGAGAATATCATCGATGAAAACAATTACAAACTTATCGAGAAATGGTCTGCATACCCGGTTCATCAGATCCATAAACACTGCTGGAGCATTTGTTAGACCAAAAGGCATCACCAAGAATTCATAATGACCATACCTGGTACGGAAAGCAGTCTTTGGAATATCCTGTTTACGAACACGAACCTGATGGTAACCCGATCTTAGATCGATTTTAGAATATACAGAAGATCCCTGCAACTGATCAAACAAATCATCTATTCGAGGCAAAGGATATTTATTCTTTACTGTTCTTTTGTTCAATTCTCTATAATCAATACACATTCTGAATGACCCATCTTTCTTTTTAACAAACAAAACCGATGCACCCCAAGGAGAAGAACTCGGTCTAATAAAACCCTTATCCAATAATCCCTGAACCTGATTCATCATTTCACGCATTTCAGACGGAGCTAATCTATAGGGAGCTTTAGCTATAGGCGAGGAACCAGGAATGAGATCAATCTGATATTCAACTTCCCTAACAGGTGGTAAACCAGGTAATTCATCGGGAAACACTTCCGGATATTCAGATACAACCGGAACATCCGAAATAGACTTCTTTTCTAATTTGGCATCAATGACGTAAGCTAGATACGACTCACAACCTTTAGACAACGACTTCCTAGCTTTCATCATGGAAATCAGAGGAATACACCCTCTATCCCGTTCTCCTCGAGCCACAACGTATGACTCTTCAGAGATTGGGATTCTAATCAGCTTATGGTGGCAATCTATACTTGCTTTATACTGACTTAACCAATCCATGCCAATAATCACATCAAAACTTGGAATCGGCATTAACAAAAGCGAAATTGGAAAAGTCTGGCCATCTATCACAATATTAGCTCCAGTCACCGAGGTGGTAACAGGAACTAATTTGCCACTAACAATCTCTACTTCTAAGGGCTTAGTTATCACAGTAGGGATCAGTTTCAACTTATCACAGAAACACACAGATATAAAAGAACAATTTGCTCCAGAATCAAATAATACACGAGCCGGTACAGAGTTTATAAGAAAAGTACCAGTAATCACATCATCTGTGTGGACAGCCTCATCGACTGTCATCTGAAACGCCCTACTCGTTGCTGGCGGAGGATTCTTTCGCTTTTGACCGGAAGATGACGAACTCCCGACCGAACCAAAACTCTGTCCTCCTGCCTCAGGACACTGACCAACTCGATGCCCTTCTTTCTTACAGTTCCAACACACAAAATTAGGATACCTGCAATTTCTGAGGTCGTGCCCAAGCTCACCACACTTAAGGCATTTATTCGTCTGAGGAGTACATTGACCAGAATGCCTTGACTTACAAGAATTACACCAATTTGAACCTCCAAAGGAACCACTTTTGCTTCCAGATAAACCACTTCTATTATTAAATCTTTGACCCTGACGCTTACCCTGCCACCTGGACTTTCCTTTACCCGAAACATCTGTTCTAGCTCTTGGAAACGAAGAAGAAGTATTTCTAGCTTGAGATTCTTGAAAACCTCTAATGTCACTATCAACCGAACGTGCAAGAGTAAATGCTTGAGATAAATTACTAGCTAACCTTACTGTGGTACGATAATTATGAGGCAATGTTTCCACAAACTGCTCTATTTTGGTTTTCTCATCTGGAACCCAATGTTGTACAAACCGTAACTTCTCCGAAAACTGTGAGATTAATTCATCGATAGTCATCTTATCGGTTAATTGAAGATTCACAAACTCTCTTCTAATACGTGCCATCTCAAAATCTGAACAATATTAGTTACAGACAGCTTGATGGAATTCGAGCCATCGAATAGCTTCTTTCTGCTGTTGAGTCAAATGACCAGTAATCGAGTCCCACCAAACCATGGCTTCATCTTTTAAACATTGAATAGCGTAAAACACTTTAAATTCTTCTTCACATCGAGTAACATCAAATTTTCGTTCCATATCTCTTAACCAGTTTAAAGTTACCGATGGATTGGTACTCCCTCTAAACTCGGGTGGTTTACTTGCCATAAACGTTTTAAATGAACATTGCTTATTTGACTGAAAAGAAGAAATATTACCAAACACAGGTATCTGTTGCTGAGAACGTTGCTGAGATGATGCAGTTTCGGCCTGTCTTTTAAATTCCCTGAGATTAATCACCTCATCTTCTAACTGAAGAAGATAATCATCTCGATTCGATTCTTCGTGGGCAGGAAAAGAAGTACCCTCATGATCATGTCTCTCAGTATGAATATCTGAAGGAGGAACATCGATCCGTGAGGCATTATTAAGGTTGGCGGTCGGTTGCTCGTTATCTGCCATATCTGTATTCCACACAACAACTTGAAATTTGTTAATCGTTAGCACTTATCTACTAACAGCTTCATACACCATGCTAAATCCCATAACCCGGAATGTTTGACATACAAATTCTAGATTTGGGATTGAACACTCCACAATGCTCAATTCACCCAAATCTATGCTCTGATACCAGCTTGTGACACCCCTCTTTTAGGACAACAATATTATATTATTTTACTCGGAAGCGTATGAATTTAAAACATATTTATATACTGTACATTAAAAGAATGTACATACTCAGTTACATATTAAAATATACCAACATAGAACTGTTTAAAAACTACATATGTCGGGGTATTACATATTACAAAAACCAGGTTTATAGAAAACCCATATCAGAGTTTTAATCTATCAGACATTCCCTGCGAAAGCATCCATTCCTGACACCCACATATATATCAAAAACCTGCAGGAAGTAGGATGAGGGATTAGCACAAAGCTAAGTGAATGAATTCATTACCCACAATTCAACTTAGCATAACTACCTGTTTACCCCAAACAACCGTAAACATATATTACAACTAGTCAACAATATAGTAATGAGGATCGGCGGCTCTGGGAATACCATAATACCCGGGTGGTTCCCAAGAACACTTATCCAACCATATCCGTTTGACCATAACGGACGAGACCGATAACTAGTGGTTACTACACTCAGACACAGGTTCTATACACACAACAAATGAAGTAAGACCCTGTGTCATTCACACAACAACCACTAGCCCAACCAACCAGTTCAACCTGTTGACCTCATTAACAACTGATGCCCGAAGGCCACACATAGCACGTAGATTTATGATCAACTATGAATATTAAATATAATAACATATCTACGTTTACTTGTTGCAACCAAATAGTTACAACTAAATCGAATGGTGAGTTCCAAATCCACTCACCGATACCTTTGTCCTCACAAACTCAGAATCCAGGGATCACTTATCTTTTGGAGGATCTGAGAATCAACAATCAAATATAAGTTAGTACTCCGAATCAACAATACTTAACTTATATCAATTCATAACATTAGGAACTTAACATAATTGACATCCAATTTACAACTTCTTAATTATGTATTAAGAATTTCAATGTAGTTATCATTATGTACTGATACTAGTTTATCAATGTTACACCATATAATCAAGCAATTGACATTAACAATCAACTATTAAAAGAGATGCTGGAATGGCTCATGACCCGCCGGCTGGGGTCAAGGACCCGCCGGTTTGACCATACAAGCCGCCGGCTTCGCCCTTAAGCCGCCGGGTGAATTAGATTTTGAGCAAACAGAAACAATTCGAGTATTCGAGGCTGTAGGAGCCGCCGGCTGGCCATCATGACCCGCCGGGTTCCCTTATTTCACAAAGAATCCGCCGGCTAGGGTGTGCTACCCGCCGGCTTGTTCTTCATTTCTGCAACAGTAGCAGCAGAACACCAATTCTGCACGAACTAAACTTACCAATTTCTAACTTTCCACTACTAATTCACTCAAGCAATGTTTCTAGCATAAAAGGGTTGTCATATTACAACTACTAACTTCAACAACTTAAACCAACATCAATTAACACCAAACAATGTCAATTTCAAGGAATTCATTTGGTTCACTTACTTGAAATCAAAATCACACTTCAAGAACATATATACACTAATTCAACTTATGTAATTCAATTCATAACATCATATAGTACCAGAAATCATCATATATCATTTAAACATAAATCAATGCATCAAATTCTTATTTGCCCTAACTTTAGTTTATGAATAATAAAACACTTACAACTTTAAGTAATTGATATGATAATGAAGATGATGATAGCAAGCTTATAAGAAATCACAATTTCAGTCTCAAGTAATCTTGTTTGAATCTCAATTTGTTGTTTGTACTTCTAGGCACACAATTTGAAGGTTAGGTTATTTTGGGAAAGTTGAGATGAAAGGAGTAATCAAATAAGAAGGTCGACTCCTGTTTTTAATCAACTACACAATTTAATTATTTTGGGTATTTTATACCCGTCCCAAATCTATTGTCTGGAACCTTAAAATCTCTTACGAGAAACTTATTTTATTGTACTGTCAACTATAGTAAATTAAAACAAACAACAATTTACTATCCACAATAAGTCCTAAGACTTACTTACCTAAGTTTTTCAATAAACTATTAATATCAAATAATTCCTAAATTAATTAAAAATCAATTTAAATAGATTATTACCAGACCCGACGAGAGGATGTTACAGATAGCTAGCAATCCACACTATCACTTCATAATTCCCTTCCCTTCTCTTTGTCCCGAATTACCTTAAAACACGAAACATTCATAGGGTAAGCAACCACCACTTAGTGAGTACATAAGTAACTAATTAAGCCTTCATATATCATATAATGAACATATTAAGCAATTAATCAACAACATATAATCTTACTCACAACCATCATTACAACACATAAGAAACAAGGCTTCATGATTCAAAATCACGTCGAAATGGAAATCATGTTAAGAAACAAGGCTACATGGCGCCAAATCACGTCGAAATTGATACCATGATTAAGAAACAAGGCTAGATACAAGTCATCTTACACTTGATTGTATGATCCTCTTGCTCATAAGCAATCCGAAAACACATACAATCATTCATATACTATATCATTAGTATTAACCATATAATTTTCACATTAATCATTAATAATTTAAAACACATAACTACAAATAATAATCACATGGTTGTATGATCCTCTTGCTCGGAAGCAATCCGGAAACGCATACAACCATTACTCAATTAGTCTCTACATACTCACCTTGATCTTTAATCGATAATCTACCACACGTAGTCAACGATGATATTTCCAACACTTTAGCACCTAGCATATAACACATAATCACAAACAATATATTTAGAACCCACTAATCATCATAATTAAACATTTAACAACACCTCTACTCCCCCACTTAGAATTCCTCTAATTATCTCATGTTAACTCTTAATTTAACCAACATACTTATTTACTCTATCAACATCATAATCCATACTTCAAGTTTATCAATATCATCCTTCATCATTTTAACCAAACCTTCATATTTACATAATCATTCCACTTACTATGATAATTACTTTTAATGCTTAATTGATTACATGGAATTCCTATTAAAACATCACAACAACACTTTATTAACACTACTAATCACTTTTCTATTTAAACTTCATCAAACTATCATAATTTAGTAAACCCCATAATTTACTCAAGAACAAGTTTACTAATTTCATCACATATACAAACTCAATAACACTAATAAACACTAAATTTATCAATTTAGAACCCTACTTCCATATTAATCATCAATTTTGTAAAACCCATAAAAACCCCAATTAACTAGGTTAAGGAATTGAAAAAGCTTACTTGAAATGATGAGAAGAGTGAAGATAATAATAAAAGAGGATGATGATTCAAGGATCAAAGATTAGATCAAGGATTGTTATTGAATTTTGAAGGTGATTTATGGTTTCTGCGATTTTCACAGCTTCTCCCAATTGTACTGGAATGTTTTGGAACAAAATAGGATAACCACCGGCATCCCACGTATATATATTTATTTAATTTAATTTCTTTAATTCGTACAGTCTGAAACTGATAATTCGTTTATGTTTTCTTTTATATCTCATTATTTATTATTTATATCATATTACTTTAAAATAATTATATATTCACGTACGAAATTAATTTCCCGAAATTCGGGGTGTTACATATGGTAACAATATACAAGATGCAGTAAATATGTATTAGTAGTTTTTTTAAAAAAAAATTTTCAACACATAAAATGCTAAAGACATAAGATGCAGTAATGTAAACACGTACTAGTAATTTTTTGATTTTAAAAATATAATCAAGTTGTAAAAACACATAGAAAATGCTATAAAAATATATCATAAAATGCAGTAAAAAATACAAGATGCATTAAACAAGTACTAGCACAAATATACATTAATTGCATTTCTGATGCAGTAATGTAAGATGCACTAAAAAATTTTGTAGGATGCAATTCTGTTTTTCAGATCTAAAAAGTAGATCTATTTTTCATATCTACTTTTTAGATTTAGTTATGTGAATTTTCAGATGTAGTTCTATAAAGTGATGATGGTAACTAGTAAAGATGATGAAGTAAGTGATGGTGACGGTTGAAACGATCATAGTTGGTTACATCCGACTAAGGCCGGTTCACTAACGGTGATGGTTCGCATATCAACAATCCGACCATAAATCCGTTGTCGCTTCCCTGCTTTTTTCTCCGGTCACGAAGATGGTGGTGGTGGAGCGGCAGTGGTGGTGGTAGTTGTGGACGGTGACGGAGGTGGTGAACGGTGGTGGTGGTGTGCTAGTGTCTTAGTATTTGTGCTTGTTTGTGAAGAGAGAGAGAAAGAGTTTATGTCTTTTGTGAAGTGAGGATGAGAGAATGATGGTGATAAAAAATGTATCTTCCTTTCATCATATATTTAATTAATATAAATTACACTTTAATCCTCCAAAATAAACATGCCGCTCCATGCCCTCACAAACATGTCTTTTCCTCTAATTCGAAATCAAATATTTAAGAGGCAAGGGATGTATATTTTGCAAAGATAACTTTACATGTACCATCAATAATATATTTGTCAAAGTTTCAATTCTTATACGGTTGTCTTACATTATCTTCTTTCTCCATCCACATCGCCGAAACTTACAAGACAACTAACGATATATCATACGATTATTCCTAGCAACCATGAAACTACCGATCGAGTATTAATCAAGTATTTATATTCGAACTGAATATATATTATAGGTGGCACAACATGAAAGTTATACTTCTTTTTAAACAGTGTATTCTTAACTTTTTGTACAATAACTCCTTTACTTTACGACTTGATTCGTACGCCACTTTTTTAGTCACTTACTTTACTAGGTATCGTAGTAAAGCTTGATTAATTAAGAGTATTAATACCGATGAAATATCTCTACTCTTTTACATATAATAATAAATAATAATTTAATTTAATTGAATATATAACACACCTTACAATACACAACTAGATTAGAACAAGATGGGATACAAATTAACATAGGAAGAGATCACCAACTCTTCCTTATTTAAACTAGCGAAACGACCATACAAGTAATTCGTAATCCGTACTCGAATTAGTTCCAAACTTTGTCGATACTAGTAATACGAGTTGAAAGTTCCCGACTTGTTCAACTCGAAGTTCTTATGCTTCCTTTTGATGAACCCATCAGCTTCACTATCAATGCTCTCTTTAATAACCTTTTGATTTCCAAACTTGTCAACAGACTCACTAACCTTTTCCTCATGCTCAGCAAAGTGAACTTGCTTACGAGGCTGATCACGACGATGATTTTTATGCACAGGAACAGATTGACGTTCCTCAAAAACAACACGATCAGAGTAATAGTTAGCAACAGGACGTTCTTCTTCTTCAATCACGATACGATTGCCATCAAATGCCAAGTGAACGTTACCCGATTGAGGAGCATCATAGGTTGTTATAGTTTCACGTTGCACGTACTGTGGGGGAGTACTATCCCAACTGTATTGATCGCGGTTGACATAGTTACGACCAAAGTTGAGTCCTCTACGCATATTTTGTTTTCTTGTTTGAGGAATGTATAATTTTGGTTATAACAATTATAAGGTATTTATAGACACCGGTAAATAAATGTAACATGTTTCGAATGTTGTTGATCAGATAAACTTAATTATCGATGGAATTGCATCAGGTTCCTTTTCTATCGTGGTGATACAGTAAAAGGTTAGGGAATAAATTTGGCTGGACCAGAATTGTGTAATATGAACTGTTATTCTTTTGTACTGATATATTCCTGTAGTTTTACCGGTTTGTTGTTATAGACACGCAAGAATCTTGATTGGAATCTAGTTTATGGAAGTTGATCCGTTTTTGTAGTGGATGATCGAATCTAATATCAACTTAGACAAATGATTGGATCACATAAATTTTATCCTCCGTAGTACATAATTATTTTCACATAATGATGTGAACCAATCACAAAGAGATAAAGAAAAAAAAGAAAAATAAACAATTATTATTGGTCTACTTAATTGTCCACATAATTTTATAGATATTTGTTTGTAAATATTTTGTGATTCTAACGTTTCTCACCAACTTAAGGATGGTATTT
Organism: Pseudognaphalium luteoalbum; assembly: GCA_963422505.1. Lineage (NCBI taxonomy): Eukaryota > Viridiplantae > Streptophyta > Magnoliopsida > Asterales > Asteraceae > Pseudognaphalium > Pseudognaphalium luteoalbum. The sequence goes on along the minus strand of OY730197.1, from coordinate 110,271,992 downwards.
ATGGATTTCCTTTTTAAATAATTTTTCATGTCTATCTTTCGCATAAAACTAAGAGAGTTTTTTAGTTGTATAGACAATTGACAACCGTACGTCAGTTGGAGCGTCGCTTTCAACTAACCAAACAACCGCCATTGACAGCAATGCATCGGGTGGCCGTGTCATTTCTTCCATTCAGTCTTCCTTCGATTTAGCGACGTGCTTTGGTTAAAGAGGGGTGGGTCGGAAGTAATTAAAAAACAAAATTGTTTTTTATTTATTGTATATAAATAGATATATATTGGTAGATACGGGGTCCGAAAAAATTGAGTGATGTGCTACTGTTGGCATTTGGAAGTGTTCAGTCAGTTGTGTGTCAATTTTAAAAAGTATTGATATGACGTTGATGTGTCATAAACTGATATGTCAGTTTGTGTCACGGTTAAGAGTGAAGGATAAACACTTTTAGCCATACTAAAAAAAGCATCTTATCAACACTCCATCTTCATAATCATAGTACATTTTACCCCTACAAGTTTGCTTTAGAAGATGCTAACTATTTCAAGTTTGCTTTAGAAGATGCTGACTATTTCGCCTAGCCTACTCCTCATTCCCCATTTAAGTCACTATCCCCTTTAAAGTGCAATTGAGTTTTGTATCCTAAAAAAGTTTAAAAACTTTGAAAAGACATATTTGAATATTGCTGCAATTTTTAATTTGAAAAAAAATGAAAAAAGAAAAAAGTGGAAACTATTTATTCTTGTTTTTCAACTTTTGATTACAATTTTAAAAGACAAGTTTTATAATTTCGTATAAAACATCTTTAAAAGAAGCTTATTTGAACGAATTTTTTTGAAATTTATTTATTATTTTTTCTTGTGAAAAGACGAGGGACGTAGCTAGAAGAGAGCAGTGATGGCAGTCACCCCCTAGAAATAAAAAATTATCGAAACTTGTTTTTATTAAGTTAATTAGTGTCAATTTCAGATTTTGACACCATAATGTGATCTAAAGAAAATAAATAATTTTTTTTAATCTGTTCTAAAAATTCTTAGCTCCGCCTTGAAAAAACACCCTATAGTTATAGTTACGTATAACCTTTTTCTTCTCAAATTTGTTGAACAAATAACTCTGCGATCTAATTTCAGATGTAGTATATTTTATACAAATCACACATATATACACATGCACTATTTTACACTAAAGAATATATATATATATATACACATTAACACTAAAAAATTCGAGAATACCTTGTAACAATTCGCAAGGATAATGTTGGTGACTGTACCCACATCTCCCGCCAAAATAACCACAACTAAACCCATTTTAATTACTCAATTCCCTGCAAATCCTAAAACATTAATTCTTGAAAAATGCAAGACTCTGAAAGACCTCAATCAAGTTCACGCCCATCTCATCAAAACTCAGTTCATCAACCACCCGCTCGTTGCCGAAAACTTTCTCGAATCCGCTGCCATCATCATACGCCATCAGCCAATCGATTACGCAGTATCAGTTTTCGACCAGTTACACGATCCCAATGCGTCTGCGTACAATGTCATAATAAGGGGACTCACATTGAAGCATTTACCTCATGAAGCTATTCTTTTGTTCAAGAAAATGAAGGCCTACGATGTGCTGTGTAACGAGTTTACGTTTCCTTGTGTATTAAAGGCCTGTTCTAAATTACGCGCTTTAGAAGAAGGGAAACAGATCCATGGTCAGATAATGAAATTAGGGTTTGGAAACTGTGGGTTTGTTGAGAATAGTTTGATTAATATGTATGCGAATTGTGGGCAAGTTGGGGTTGCACGTATGGTGTTTGATGAAATGTCTGAAAGAGATGTGTATGCGTGGAATGGTCTGTTTTCTGGATATACGAAGAGTGGGTGCTGGAAAGAAGCCGTTGGTTTGTTTCGCTGTATGTTGGAAACGGATGAGAAGTTTGATGAGGTTACGTTGGTCAGTGTTTTGACGGCGTGTGGGAGAGTTGGTGATTTGGAGTTAGGGGAATGGATTAAGGAATATGTAGACGTAAATGGGCTGAAAAAGAATTTTACTTTGGTTACTGCTCTTGTTGATATGTATGCAAAATGTGGGCGTGTGGATACAGCTCGGAGTTTGTTTGATCAGATGTTACGGAAGGATGTGGTTGCTTGGAGTGCGATGATATCTGGTTATAATCAAGCAAATAGATGCAAGGAAGCACTTGCTTTATTTCATGATATGCAAAAGGCCAGTGTGGAACCGAATGAGGTCACTATGGTTAGTGTTCTTTCTTCATGTGCGGAACTTGGGGCTCTAGCAACGGGTAAATGGGTCCATTTCTATATAAAGAAGAAAAAATTACCGCTTACAGTAACACTTGGAACTGCTTTGTTAGTTTTCTATGCAAAATGTGGCTCAATCGATAATTTAGTTGAAGTCTTTGAAAATATGCCTAACAAAAATGTGTTATCATGGACTGTTCTCATTCAAGGTCTTGCAAGCAACGGGCAAGGAAAATCGGCTCTTAAGTACTTTGACATGATGCTGGGAAAAAATATAACACCGAATGATGTCACTTTCATTGGCGTTCTTTGTGCTTGCAGTCATGCAGGTCTGGTTGATAAGGGTCGTGCTTTGTTTGTGAGTATGAGTCGAGACTTTGCTATAGAACCGAGAATCGAGCATTATGGTTGCATGGTTGACATACTTGGGAGAGCAGGATTGTTAGAGGAAGCGTATCAATTTATACAAAACATGCCTATAAAACCTAATGCTGTTATTTGGAGAACATTATTGGCATCATGCAAAGTTCATAGAAATGTTACAATCGGTGAACAGTCATTGAATCATATAACGAATTTAGAACCTGCTCACAGCGGTGACTATTTACTTCTATCTAGTATATATGCATCTGTTGGTATGTTGGAAGATGCGGTTAGGGTTAGGAGTGAGATGAAAGAAAAGGGAATTAAAAAGACTCCTGGTTGTAGCTCAATTGAGGTGAACGGGGTCATCCATGAATTCTTTTCAGAAGATAATGCACACCCAGAGTCTAATATAATTTACATTGAAACTGAAACGATGATGAAAAAGATAAAGTTGGCCGGATATGTACCAAATATATCAGAGGCAAGATTGGAGGCAGAAGAACATGATAGGGAAATCTCGGTGTCTCATCACAGTGAGAAATTGGCGATTGCTTTTGGGCTTATTAAGACATCTCATGGTACCCCTATTAGAATATCAAAGAATCTGAGGGTATGTACCGATTGCCATGATGCGACAAAGATGATATCTAAAGTTTATAATAGAGAAATCATTGTCAGGGATCGGACTCGCTTTCATCACTTTAAAGATGGCTCATGTTCCTGCAACGATTATTGGTGATTTTGTACTCTTTATTTCACTTTTTAAACAACGGTTCATTTTTGTTGTATGGTTCTGCTCAGATTACATATGCATGATAGATTTTATTTCATTTAATACTGAACGACATTCTTATCATGTCTATGTTTAAAAAGAAACCATTCGGTTCAGTTCCGTCCTTCGGAGACTGTCTTGCGTTTAATGCCCAGATGAATTTAATGATCTGGTCTAATATAGTATAAGATGGTCAACTGCAAAAGGTGACATCTATATCATGTGAACAGAGCTCGATTTACAAGATGATAAAGCTAGCATTTTTCTTAGAAAAATACCACACCGTTCTTAAAAAAAAAACGTTCTTCACCTTGTGATTTGTCCATCAAAAGCATTAATAGCACTGATTGAAGCAGAAAAAGAAACCTTTTGGTTTATTTTCCATTTCTCTTCTTGGAGTATCCCCAGGATAATTGCAGACTGGCATTAAAGCACTTGTACCTGGAGATTCTGGAGACATTGGAGCATTTGCAGCTGTAAAAAGCCGAGAAGCGACTACGGGTCTTGATGGCAAAATTGTGGAAAAATAATCTAGCAGCATTTCTATGATTTGGCTGAAATTTGGCCGAGAATCCGGATCCTCAATCCAACATGAACTCAAAATGTTTGCTAAATCCGTTGGTAGATCTTCCAAGCTTGGTCTCACATTCTGAACCATGAAGCAAGTAAGTATCAGAACTCTCAACTTTCAAGTATGTTTCTTATAGGGGGCATGATCGGGTTAGACAAAAGGTAAAAATGGGCTGGGATGAGCCACATACATTTTTATTACTTTTCTATTATATAGATGAGTAAGCATCATTTATGGACGAGAACAGATGCAATTACAGTAATGATTTAAAATTTGGATTAAAACAACTTTGGAGGTTCTTTGCATCAGAATAGATTTGTTTATTTTGGACAATGATCAGCCTGATTGATTCATTCCCTTCTAGCTAAATATTTTTATTTGATTTACTTTAGATAATAAACTAATAAACAACCCAAATCAACCATCTCACAAGTAAATGGGTCAAATTTCAATTACCTTAAAAGCTGCAGCGTAAGCAGCCTGTAGATTGGACATACCCTCAAATGGTAATTTATTGTGCAAAAGCTCCCACAATACAATGGCAAAACTATAAGCATCTACCTTCTGGTTGTAATGCTTTTTCTCTCCTTGCCTCAATGTAACAGTACTATATAACTGTTGAAAAACACATCAACACCCAATATCCAATTATTCATCTTTAATCTATCATTAAACGAAAAACCTTCATAAATGGAAAATCACTTGTGTATTACCTCTGGAGCCATCCAACGATACGTCCCTGTTTCAGCAGTCATCATCTCTGTTACTGTCTCTTCTCTTGCTAGTCCAAAATCTACAAGTTTAACTGTTCTTTGATCTTTTGTCAAGACCAAGTTTTCTGCAAAAGATAACAAATCCAAAATTAATGATCCAAGCTTCATGTTTCTGACCTCCAAAAACAAATTAATTTAATGACTCTGTAAATTCATATTACCAGGCTTTAGATCTCGGTGAATGATGCCATGAGCGTGCAAACACTCCATGGCACGAGCAATATCAAGTGCAAAACCGATAGCAACATGCATGTCCAAGCTACCAGGTCGTTTACTAAGCATATATTTACGCAACGATCCTCCTGTTAGAATCTCAGTAACAATAACCATCATAGGCTCTTTACATGCCCCTATAAACTGTGTGAAAAAAAGATGAAACATATTAGATTATATTCTTCAATTCATGATATTGAACTCCAATTACTCATCAAGTTCAAACCTTTGCTAGGTTCTTGTGTTGGACTCTAGACCATGTTGCAACTTCTCTCACGAACCGGGCTTCTCGTTTAGCCATTTCTTCTGGCGTGTCGCCTCGATGAACGATTTTAATTGCAACATTTTGGTTTTTATATCTAGATAAGAAACAATAATGAGATCAAGATTCAAGAAAAATATAAACTTGATGAGATAATTACTATACAATCTTCTTTATATATATTACTTACTTTCCTTCATAGACTTTGGCATGAGCTCCTTCACCAATTCTTGGGCCAACAAAAAGATGTTGAGGATCAATCAACCACTTGGGATCAAATCTATAATCATCAACTGAACCAAAACTATCTCTACTTGCCATCTTTTTAGATATGCTAAAGATATAAAGTCAACACTAACTTGAGCAGTAGCATATTATTAATACCCATCATGCACACCTTGAGTTATTCACACTGTTTCTCTCTCTTGGTGGTTAATTTAAAGCCACATGGGATGATGTATCCAAAGCCAAAGGACAGTATTGTACTTTATTGTACTCATAAAATGGCAACATTAACACAACACTCATTATCAACCAATGAGATGCTACTTATCCTAGATTAGATCCAACATTTGGGGATAGACTAAATAAATAACTACCAAATTACCAGTTTATCTATTTTTTTATATATAATTTTTTTTATTCTTATTTTTTGTAAAAAATAGTAAAAATGTAAATTTTTTTTTAGAAAAATGAAGATAAAAATGGGAAACAAGTGATGATGGGGGATTCGATTGAAATGGTTGATGAGGAGACAAAATCATTTAAGAGGTTGGGTGATTGTCTTAAAGAAGGGAGAAAAGAACAAAACAGAGCACGAGAGATTGAAGCCTAAATTGGTTAAAAAATGAATAAAATAAAAGAGTTGCACATGGAAACTGATCCCTTTAACATGTGGGGGGAGATGGTGACTTTAGATGATGCTCCCCAAGATAAGTTTCTTTTGATCACTGCTATTACTACCTTTTGTCTTTCTTAATCAACCACTTTTACAAACTGAAAAGTATGTCTAAACAGCTTAATTTTTTATTTTGGGTGTATTGTATATGATTGTAACAGATGTAATCAGTGGTGCAATAGATCAAGTCACTAGCCAAAAATTGCAGGAATTATGCTTAGAATCGGTTCGGAGCCTAATTTTTGCTTTGGTTTCTGGTTTCGACCAGTTTACAAACGGTAACGACATATCATTATAACTTATATTTTTAACAAGAAGACGATATCACTGACAAAACTTAAAGAAAGATCTATGGACCATGCCACTCTCCTTAGGGAGCTGAGGTTTACTTGGACCAAAATATGTGTGACAATGGGTATAATTCCAAACCCGTGAAATAGTGACCCAGCAAATGTGGTGTCAACACCACGGCTAAAAAAAGATTCACATATAATTGGCTACTTGTTAAAAGGCGAATGTCACGATAGATTGATAAGGTTTATTAATATTTTTGCTAGGGGTGTGCATGGTCCATAACCGGACCAAACTATCTCGGTTCGGTTCGGTTCCGAGACCCGAATTGTAACAGATTCTTGGACCAAGGACCAGACCATATATTATCTGTTTGGTTCGGTTCCAAAATGGTCCTGCTCAGTTCGGTCCAAAAGACCGACCCATCTGGTTATGTGTAATTTTATTGTCATTTTATGTCTAGCTGATATTAAGTAATCGTTTATTTGAGAAATATTTAATAAAGGAGTTATACATTTTGGAGTAGGTGCATAAACAAATCAAAGTATAAAGGTTTTGATGAATTTAAACAATAGACCACTTTGGTTAAATAAACAATCAAACGCTTTTTTATAGTCATCCAAAGATGTACAACTATAGAGGTTTGAAACTGAATTCTCGTGTAATTAGGTATCAGGATGTCAACCAATAGACCATCTTGGTAATGGTTACGTTGACCATTATATAATTTAGATATAAAATTTATAAGGGAACAAAATATGAAGCCATAAGGTGTATAAATATATATATACATGATTTAACTAACTAACCGAGTCCCATATAGGTGACAAAGAATTTGGATGAGCATTTATTTTTTGACGATACATATGAAAGTTATATGAAGTTAAATGCTATATTTAGTGAATGTATATTGAATATTTGGTTCGGTCCATTTTCCATTTTTTCGGGTTTGGTTCAGGACCGGACCGAGTTTCAAATATCCAAAAAACTATGGACCATGGACCGTACCATATATCCTCGGGTATTTTAGTTACGGTCCGGTTCCTCCTCGATCCTCGGGTATTTTCGATTCTTCCCATAAAATGCACTAACCCTAATTTTTGCAAACTGTCCAATATTTTGAGTCACTTGTTATATGGAATTAAATATATTTGGTATTCATAATTTTTTTTTTAATCTTTTCACAAACATCCTAAAAATGGAGTTTCATTTATATAGGACCTACTGTAAACTACACATACATATATTACTTTCTTATGCATAAATGTGTGTATCTCTATTGTTTTTTAAGAAAAAACCAAGTGTGCTTTGTCATGAATCAATAATAACGAAGTTTTGGCCAATTTGAAACTATAGTATATACAAATTTCTCAGTTATCAGCGTCACAGTTTATTGAAGATTGTGATACATTGCTACCAAATCTGAAATTGTTTGATTGATAAATTTAGTAATCGTTACATATTGAAAAGTATAGTAGAAACAAATACAGACATGTCAATATGAGATCATGTTACACATGGTTGATGCTACAGATGCAACGAATTTGGGACAAAGTTAAATATAATAATTAACATCTATACTCTATATACATTGTTTCGAAAATGACCCATTTGGGACGATAAAAATCGACAAACACAGGTCAAAATATGAGTCTGTGACACACTTAAAGAAACGATCAAAACCAACCATTAGTCGATAGGTTAACATGGAATGGGTCAACTGATGAGACCTTTTTTTTGCTACCTACATTATTGTAAAAAATTAATAAAAATTATACAAAATGTATTTTAAAAAAAGGGTGAAGTGTGCCCTTTCAAACATAAGGTTGGTGGTTCAAGTTCTTGGATGGACATATGTATATGTTCGTTTATTTGATATGTATATTTATGATGGGGTGTGTGAGTACTCGACTTTTTAAAATAAATAAATAAATAAATAATAATAATCTCTATCAAATGTAACAGTTTTATTATGCTGGCATATAATTATTATTCATAAAAGTCTGCCGAGTCACAGCTTTACTTTAGCCAGCTCTACGGGGTGATATGTTAGGCTTCCATGATTTTTCGGCCACGAACAGTGCATTGCATGAAGTTAAAACCACGGCGAAAAAATGAGGAAGAAGCTAACACTCCATTATGATCAAACTTATGGCAATAGATATAGATAGTACGTAGTATAATAATACAAAATTTATAACTTAATAATAACATAATCACACAAAATGCCAAAAGTAAAACCTGTAGTTCAGAATTTTTGAATAACTGTTGAGACAGGGTAATTTGATTTGCCAATTTCAATTTACAACTCGCACACCTTGCAAAACAATAAACAACATTTCATATCCAAACACTAGTAGATGAGTTGAAATACCTAATCAACAAACTCCATGATCGAGATTGTAATTGAGATGATCAGCATTTGTTCAAAACAAATACGGAGTAATATATAACAAATGTACACCAAGTCTTCCCTACGCTTTATAGTTTATATGGAGATATATATTCATTACGAAAATCTAGACATAAGCTTTGGATTAAACCGATATGCCAAGCACCTGAAGCTTATATCGTTCTGCTTTAAAAGCCTCCCTTCATCATCTGCCATAGCCCTATCAAACATGCCAGCCATCAATAAACCATCCAAAAGAGCACAAGCTTTTAAAGTCTAAAAAGTGTGAAACAATTAGTACTATATAAAATCTTAGACGCTCACCAGTTCCTGCAACTCATCAAGTATATCATCCCATTCTGAAACACGGCAAAGATCATCAGCCGCATTCTCCAGATCAATTTCCTTGTTCAATCCAGCTTCTCAAATCCCATATCTTCCAGATCCTTCGAAAGAGCCTGCTCCTGATCATCACTCGATTCTTGAGTAGAAGAAGTTGCTGACTGCACAAAATCCATAGTGTTTGACCCATCACAATTATCAATAATCAATGAGCCATTGACGGAAAGATTCTTCTCCTGATCCTTAGGAGGTGGATCAACAGTTGCATCTTCAGAAACAGAAACCTCAATACATTTGTCTCCCGGAAGAACACTATTCATCATATGATCCCGATTAATTTTTTCAGAGTTCTTCACTGTAGTGGCATGTTTGGACTCATCAAGGTTTCACTCAAAGCCTCCGTAGAGCCATCAACCTACATGAATGATACATAAGCAAAATCAGTAATATTCAAAATTTAGTAAAGGTTGAGTGTATGAATACGTATCAACTTTACCCAAGATAAACGCATCAAACTGAAAAGTTTCAATTTTTATATTTTAAACTTTAACTGATTGCTACTTTACGTTTCCTTTTTTCATCAGGTAACCAATATTATTTAATGAAGTGGCAGCATATAAGTTTCGACATCATTAAAACCAGTGTCACTGATTTAGAAGTTATAAAGATGTCAAGATACATACAATATCAATAACAGAAAGTTTGACCGATAAAATAATAACTTATACAATTGAACACAAACGATAGAACTTTGGGTAAAGTTTGATATATTTTCTGTACACTTAAGCCTTTGACATATATATATTCCCTCAAATATAACAGTCTAACGTGATTACCTGGAGTAATACCGGAACCATTTCCCCAAACTTTTCTCCAGATGGAGACTCCATTCTCCATATGGAAACGTATAAACCGTGAAGTACAGGGGCAGTAAAGTCAACTGTGATGTCAAGCTCCTCGCCAACAGGTAGACCATCAGCTGAAATCTGACATAAGATAAAAAAAACAGGTTTATTGTTTGAAAGTGTATTAAATTTCACACGTTCTACTATTGTATGTGACGAACTTTGAAAACTTCTATTGTATGTAAAACACGTTGTCTTCCTTTCTAATTTTTTTAGAGAAGTTTTTAGGAAAAGTGGGGGAGTTTTCCATAACTAAACACGCCTTATGGTGTCTGATTTTTTTGCTGAAAATCGATGTTTTCTAGGACCATAATATATAGCTACAAACCTCAACATCAACAGTAGGTGAATTACGTAACACTTCACCCGCTATTCATTGTAGCTGCAAACCTTGGAGCCATGCGACGTTACCTATATTACGCATCCTCCAAGTTTTGGTGAACTTAGTTATCGGATGCAAAACAGTACGTGTGATATTATGAACATGTCTGCTATCTAGCTTAGATTGAGAAAGCTTTCTCTCAGGAACCTTAATGTTATTGCCAGTTGATGGTTCATAATTAACACCCTTCCGACCATCAACAATGGACAACGAACCACCAGTTGGTGCTTTCACTCCTGCACCATCCATAGAAGACATTATCCGATTAACGGATTCGGTCTTCATCCTTTCAGATGTTTGATTTGATAGCTGGTTTAGTGACAGCCTGCAGTTCAAGGTTTGAAATTGAGGCTGTCGTGGTAGAGATATCAGATTCAGTGGAGGTACCGGTGTCAATCCTGCACCATTCAAAGAGGAAATAGTCGGATTCTCAAATATCATCTTCATCTTCTCAGATATCGTCTCCAGTTGGCGATTAACACTGTATGTCGCATTCATCTTTTCCAAATACTCAGCAAGCGCTGCATCATACGATGTGTTCAATTTTTGATACAGTTGTACGGTGAATTCACACTTCCAGAAACCGCACGGTAGAATGTATGAGATTGTGGCTGATGTAAAGGTGCAAAAGTCGCACTTGATGCACTAGAGATGCTTTTACTTAATTTCACAATAATTTTTAACGGATTCAATACCTGCTGCACGATATCACAAAGATCATCATCATTAGCAAGAGTAACCTCATCACCTTCTTCATCAACATCACCAAAATCGATGATCCCTTTGAGAGTTTCCAAGATCATCATCATCAAATCGATGATCCCGGTGATCGCCTGGTCTTGTTGTGCCTTCCGAGAATAACAAGGCTTGATCCAGTGGGAAGTAAAAATCATCGAAATGGAGCTCTGCTCAATAATCACGGTAGATCCCTTGGTCTCACTGTGATTTTTGAGGATAATAAGGTTTGATCATGGTGACGTACTCACATTGAAAGGGAGACCCAATGCGGAATTTGGGTTAGAGGAGAGGATTTTTGGATACAAAGCCACATCCCACATAAGACAAATAAAGAAATTAAAGTTTGCATATAATTTGATGGGCTACTTCCTCTATTACCGGTTACTTTTAGAACGGAACCTTGTTTGAACTTATATACATAGACTTTAGACTAGTTGAGTTGAAGATCCCGACAATAATTCGTTCATTTTTTCTTTCTTTTGTAATTTGATCGAATTGGCCTGCTACTTAAAATTTTACACCAATGGAAATAATATAGTTACAGAAAATTTAAAAAGAATATAAACACATGCAAACTGACGTGACATAACTGTTGGACCCAAAAATTACATTCACTTTTCTCTTTTATGCTCATCTAGCTATTCTCGTATAATTGGCACAACTCAATCTGGATACATGTTTTGGTAAAAGTTTTGTGTGACCATCATCATTTTGTATACGTTCTTTTGGTATATTATTATTAAGCATATCTCCTCTAATTTGTAAATTCCTTCTTTACTCCATGTCACCTACAATTTAACACAGAAAAAACAAACCAACCACCTGCGGCCCGCAAAAACAGAGCGTCCTAGTTGGGATGAAATTGGAGGACCAAAACAGGAGATGGCTCCTAACCTATTGAGACGGACGATCCGTCTCAAGATTGTAGACATCCAAAAACACAACAATGGTGTTTGGTGTTCATAATAACACCAAACTAGTCACATAAAGACTATTATCTTCTACTTGCATCTCTTTGGCCAGCACAACATTAAATTCAAAGCTAGTCACAAGAATTATGATACATAATGTAAAAATAAATTATTTCTACTTTTTTCTTTTTAACTTTAAATTTGATATATATACAAAAAAGAACTCATTAGTTGATAAAAACACGCTAGTAAATATTACTCATAATTTGCCGCATTGCGTGTGTAATACATTAGTAAATACAAAATCATGAATGAAATCAGTTATTTCTGCACATGTTTCTTATGTTTACAATTCAATTACTGTACTAGACAAAAAGCCAAAATTATATATACCCAATAAGCCAATTGAACATAATCCATTAATACAACTTGAAAATAAAGAGAATCATTTTACCCAAACTCTGATAACCTTAGCTCACAGTTACTTAGCATTAGATAAGTTTTAATTATCAAAACATCACAAACATTTCAAAAACCTAACAAGTTTAAAATTTCTTTCCATTGATAAGATCATCACTGCACGCTCGATACTTTCATTATTCTTCAAAAACCTCTCCTTAGCTTCATGGTCCGTACAACCCTACAAGGTAGCCAGAGTGTTATCAATAAAAACATCACAAACGTTTCAAGAATTATAAAAAAGTACATTATACTTTAAAATTTAAACGCTCACCGGCCAGTTCCTCCAGCTCCTCCAACATTGGATCCCAATCTGAAACACCAGAAAGATCATCAACCGATTTCTCCAAATCATAATTATTATTCATCCTCAATATTTCCTTGTTCAAATCCGGCTGCTTGAATCCCATGTCGTCCAGATTCTTCAACAAAGCCTGCTCTTGATCATTACTACTTACCTCTGATGGTACAGATTCTAAAGCAGTTTCCACTTCCTTACAATCAAAAACCGAATCAATATCAAACACCTTGACTAACACATTTCCAGAATCCATCAAATGGTGCTCATTAACTACTTCAGGGTTCTTCATAACGGGTGGCAGATTACCGTTAGTCGATGTTTCACCCACATCCTTCTTAGAAGCATCAGCAACCTGTATCAAATATAAAAAAAAAAGAAAAATCATTAACACGACAATGAAACATTAAACATAATTTCCGCCAATATAACACTATATAATTAGGGATTATTGTGTGGTAACGCATATAGCTTTACCCAAACTCTATAGTGTGTATCCAACTAAAAAGTTTGGGCTAAAGTTAATTGCATTCTGACGCACTAGTCCCTTATAATATATTAACCAGTCTGACTTGATATATTACCCAGAACGACACCCAAACAACTTGACCAAACTTCTTTCCAGATGGAGACACCATACTCCACGAGGACATGTATTGACCCGGAAGTGCAGGGGCAATAAACTCAACTGAAACAACAATCTCCCCGTTGACAGGTAGACCATCACTTGGGATCTGACATAAGATTTAATAAAAGAAGTTAAGGGGTCTATTTTACCAAATTGAAACTAGGACAATAAGGTATAGATACAAACCTCAACATCAACAGAGTGCGAATCATAGCATAACTTATCTCCTCCAACCCACTGAAATTCTATTCCCCGAGGCCATGCAATAGTACCATTATTACGCATCCTCCAAATTTTAGTAAACTTAGTAGATGGAGCCATGATGGTACCATCTGGAGCAGTACCATCATTGGTACCATGTGGAACAGTAAAATCGTGAAGGAGTTCACTCTCCAAGTTAGATGGATACGTCTTTGAGTTTTTACTTCCATCTTCGGGGTTCACTTGAAGCTTACTCTCTTTGTCAGTTGATATTTTGGATTTAGTCGCACCCTGTTGACCATCAACATTTGATGAACCACAATTCGTTGGTTGCACACTCGTACCATTCAAGTCCTGTTGCTTACTGGCATCAGCCTTCATTTTCTCCAGAAGCTCAGAAAAGGTTGCAGCAGAGGATGTTGTTTCAGTTTTGGCCGTTTGATATGGATGTTGTTGGAATGGTGTTTTCAGAGTTTGAGAAACTGCAGGTTTAACGCTTTGAGATTTAGGATAGAGTGCTGATGAATTCATAGTTTGAGCAGCTCCGAAGCTCGAATACGGAATAAAAGAAGGCTGTGGTGTTTTCAAAGTTTGAAAAACTGCAGGTTTAAAAGTTTGAGATTTAGGATAGAGTGTTGATGAATTCGCAGATAGAGCAGCCCCCAAGTTCGAGTACTGATTAACATGAGGCCATGGCGTTTGCGGAGGAACTAAATTGCTCATGTACGGTTGTGGACCCCACGCTGGTGGTAAGGTTCCAGCAACAGCCAACTTCGGAAATGAAATCGACCCATAGTTCGAGAACGGATAAAGAGGCCCACTTGATCCACCTGAGATACTATTAGTTAACTTCACAGTAACATATAACGGGTTCAAAGATTGTTGCACAACATCATCGAGATCATCATCACCATCAGCAAGTGTAATCACCTCATCATCCTCGTCAACGTAAGTCAGAGTAAAGTCAGTACCAGGAGGAAAGCTAAAGAGACAGCGGATCTTCTCCCTCAACATATACATGTTTAGAGCCATTTTCCCGTTTAAAATAGCAACCCTGATGCGTTTAAGTGTGTCCCCATACTCAACCTGTAGAAATACCGCAAATAATTGAGATTTCTAGCCACACTTATTTAACCAACCAGCACACAATGAGTGTAAATCCGATATATATGAAGTGATATATATCTGTTACCTTTACAAGATTCTAAACTACCACATTAACAGATTCAATATACAATTATTATTATTACTGAATATAGACAATAAATATTTTAATAATTAGGGTTTCAATCCAATTAATTAGTTAATTTTCCCCTTCGATTCACATACTAATACTTTGATTCACATATAAATTTGTTATCATTCCGAATTACAGTACTAATTAAAGCGTGATGCCGTGATATAATGGGGAATATATATATATACACACACAAGTAATTAAAAATCCACACTTATATATGTAACTCATAAAAACACTCAACATACTTTAAAGGCCGAAAATTTTAACACAGGGACTTTTAATGTCTACACAGGGAAATAGTTGTCCATGTAGTTAATTTACCTGTGAACATATAAATGTCACCTGTGGCAAAATCACAGGCCTACTTTAAAACATGGTGTAGAACTATATATAGATCGTCTTCATCACAAGTAATTCAAAAAAGAAGCCCTAACCCTAACCCTAACCCTAGATGAAAAACAATAGCTTTCCATGCACGTTATCAAAAATCATTACACAATTCAAATAGTAAAAGATCAAACAATTACGCTAAAAAAACAAAATTTAGAACCGATCAAAAGATGATAAATAGCAATGAAACGATGCATGATTTGTAAATCGGTCGATATACGTAATTAATAAAATAAAATAGGGTGAAAAGCGTACGAACCTTGATTACTACCGAAGAAGAAGCCATGTCGAGAAACTAACAAAAACTTGCGAAACCGAAAACAATATTATTAGGATTAACGATTTAATGAGTATAAAAGAAAGTAATTAAGGAGATTATATATATACACCCTTTAGCGTTAAGTTTATCCGGAGCGATTTTATGAAATTGATACGTGATCAACTTTCACTATTCTGTTCCTTAACCTACGGAAAAAAAAATATATAATAGTAGTACTCCGTAATATAAAAGGAAAAGAATACTTATGAAAATAACTAATGAAATACCTTTCTAAACTAAATACTCGGTTTAAGAAAACATTTCATTAATTACACTCTACTAATACTCGAGCAATGCCCTGAACAAACTCGTGTGTGATACGTAGAAAATAGTTTGTGATTTAAATATCCATGTTAACCTACTGTTAGAAGTGTTTTAGAATTTGATAATTTATGTGGTGATTAAATATTAGTTTAAATGTAAAGTGATGAAGGGAATTCTAGCAAATAGAATATGAAATGTAGGATTCTTAGTGGAAGAACAAACTTAGAATTTTATTAATGTGAATTGTTGTTGTTGTACCTCATCTGTAATACATTTGAGCCTATTTATAGGCTTGTTTAAAACAATATAGTTATTTCTAGTTAATTACATTTAGTTATAATATCTAATAGCACTAGTTATTTCTAATTATTTCTAGTAATCTCTAGAAATACATTAATAATTTACACTCCTCCTTAATGTATTTCGATGTTACTCCGAGCATGTTGCGTAGAAACTCGAACTTTGGTCTTGGCAACGCTTTCGTGAAAATAGTTGCAATTTGTTCATCTGACTTGCAGTAGTGTAGTTCAATCTTTTTTTTTGCCAAAACTTCACGTAGAAAGTGATACTTGATGGCAATATGTTTTGTTTTTCCGTGAAACACTGGATTCTTCGCCATTGCAATTGCAGACTTGTTGTCGCAAAATATTTTTGTAGCTTCATCTTGTTTTTCACTCATGTCTTCTAGAATTTTCCTTAGCCATATTTGAGGCTGCTACATACTCGGTTTCAGCTGATGACTGTGCTACCGTATCTTGTTTTTTAGATGCCCAAGAGAATATACCAGATCCAAGTGTGAATGCATATCCTGAAGTACTTTTCATATCATCCACTAATCCGGCCCAATCGCTATCTGTATAACCATGAAGCTTCGAGTCTGTAGTGGGCTTGTACCATATGCCATAGTCTATGCTACCTTGCAAGTATCTTAATATTCTCTTTGCAGCTCCATAGTGTATTTGAGTAGGGTTTTGCATGTACCTGGATAGCAGACTAGTTGCGTACATTATGTCTGGTCTTGTTGATGTTAGATAGAGCAAACTTCCAATGAGAATTCTGTATCTTGAAGCGTTTGCCTTCTCAGATCCATCTTCTTTTCTCATCTTCTCGTTAACAAGTGGTGTAGGTACAGTTTTGCAACCGTATAACTTATATTTTTTCAGGAGGTTTTTGGTGTATTTCTTTTGACATATGAATATACCTTCATTTTCTTGACTAATTTCTATGCCAAGAAAATAGTGCATTAATCCAAGGTCGCTCATCTCGAACGTCTTCATCATGTCTTGTTTAAACTCTTGAATCATCTTCTCATTATTTCCCGTATATATAAGATCATCGACATACAAGGAAAGTATGAGAGTGTCGGAGTTACCTTGGGTTTTGATGTAGAGCGTTGGCTCATTTTGGCTCCTCCTGAATCCTGAACTCATGAAGTAGCTGTCAATACGGTTGTACCATGCTCGTGGTGCTTGTTTAAGTCCGTATAAAGCTTTCTTTAGCTTGAGGACTTTATCTTCTTTTCCTTTCTTGACGAACCCTTGGGGTTGCTCCACGTATATTTCTTCTTCGAGAAACCCATTTAGGAAGGCTGATCATTTCACGTCAAGTTGGTGAATCTTCCACCTTCGTTGAGCTGCTAGCACCACAAGTGCTCTTATAGTATCAAGTCGAGCGACAGGTGCAAACGTTTCTGTCTAGTCAACTCCAGGTTGCTGTGAATAGCCTTTTGCTACTAGTCTTGCTTTGTGTTTTTGAATAGAACCATCGGGGTTAAGTTTCATTTTGTAAACCCACTTAACTCCTATAATTTCTTTATCTTTAGGGTGATTAACTAGCTCCCACGTGTTGTTCTTCTCGATCATTTTTATTTCTTCATTCATAGCAATCACCCAATTTTCGTCTTTAGCTGCAACTTCATAGCTTTCAGGTTCTATCGTTGTGAAGTTGCAAGTTTCGTATACTTCTATTAATGTTTTAACTCTTCCCGGTGTTGACTCCGGACTTGAGTCATCTTGTATGGGTAAGGTTGTTGACGGAGAAGTTGATGTAGTAGGACTTCCCTCGCTTGTACTTTGATCTCCTTTAGAGTGCTCAATTTGTGGTGATTGTTAAGCTGGATCTTCCATCGATATCCTTGGTAGATATGTCTATTTATCGACTTTTTCTTTTTCCCAGCTCCAGGAAGCATCTTCGTTAAACTCCACATCTCGGATAATCACTACCTTATTAGTTTTAAGATTAAAGACTCGGTAGCCTTTTGACTGTGTGATGTAGCCCAAGAATATTCCCTTTTCTGATTTTTCTTGGAGTTTGTGGCGTTTCTCTTTCGAAACGTGGATATAGCAAATGCTTCCAAATACTCTTAGATGTTTTGCCGATGGCTTCTTTCCACTCCATGCCTCGATTGGAGTCTTGTTTTCTACGGCTTTAGTTGGAAATCTATTTAAAAGATATACTGCCGTGTATACGGCTTCAATCCAGACACTGTTTGGAAGGCCTTTTTCATGTATCATTGTTTTGGCCATTTCCATCACAGTTCTGTTTTTACGTTCAGAGACGCCGTTTTGTTCAGGAGCGTAACCAATTGTAAGTTGGCGATGAACTCCTTCATCTTCACAGAATTTAATGAATTGCCTAGAGGTGTATTCTTTTCCTCTATCACTTCTTAGTGTTTTTATGTAATGGTCACTGTTCTTTTCTATGAAATTTTTTAATTTTTAAATATTGTGAAAACTTCTGATTTTTCACGCATGAAATACACCCAGATCATTCTAGAATAATCATCGATGAAGAGAATAAAGTACCTGGATTGATTGTGAGACTCAGTCCTCATAGGTCCACATACGTCCGTGTGAACTAGCTCCAATATGTCATTTTCTCTCTAGGCTTTGTCACGAGGGAAAGGTTTTCGATGTTGTTTGCCCATCATACAACTTTCACATGTGTCGGTGATCTCTATATGTTTGGCAAGTCCCTTATCATATTTTTCTGCTGGAGAATCTTTAGTGCTTGAAAGTTGAAGTGGCTGAATCTTCAATGCCATAGCCATGATTCTTCGACTTGAGCTTTCATGGCCGTGTCTCTGATATAATTCCAACAAAGTGGAAAATTCCGATTAACCATTCATATATTCGACAATCAATCTGTTGTTATTTTTCTTGTCACGAATTACACATGAATTGTCTTCAAGGTGTAGAGAGTAACCATGCTCCATCATGTGGCCTACACTTAACAGGTTACTGTCCAAACTTGGGACTAGAAGAACATCATTAATAGACCGCGTGCCGTTATTAGTCTGAACTGACATCGTACCTTTGCCTTTAGCATCAACGCGTACGCCATTTCCCAACTTGACACGAGATTTTACTGATGAGTTGATGCTGCGGAATAACTTCTCGTCTCCTGTCATGTGATTGTTGCAACCACTATCGATGAACCATGTGTCATCTTTTTGCTCGTTTGCAGCATGACACACGTAGAATAACTTATTGTTGTTTTCAGATATATCTTCATTTTCTTTAGTATAGTTTGCCCGATGATTGAGTTTTGAACGACAATCTTTTTCAAGATGTCCAAATCTTTTGCAGTTGTTGCATTGTGGCTTTCCTTTGTGAAAACAATCTTTTTTCAAGTGGTTTGTCTTTTTACAAATACCACATGGAGGGTAGCTTTTTCTTCTCTGGTCAAAGCTGGATCTGGGTTTTTCTCCTCCTTTTGAATTTTCTTCAAAATTTCTTTTCCCCTCGTTAGATTTTTTGACACCTTAATTTGAGTTTAGACTGAAAGGCACTTTCAAGTGTGTTTTCACTTCGCCGACTCAGTCTAGCCTAATATGCTTCAAGAGAACCAACTAATTCTGTTATACTGAAAAAGTTTCGATGTCTTTGGACTCTTCAATAGCAGTAATCACATGATCGTATTTTTCTGTCATACTGATAAGAATTTTTTCAACAATCCTCTTATCAGTTATATAATCTCCATAGGCTCTCATTTGATTTACTATCTCTTTGACTCTAGAGTAGTAATCTTTTACGGTCTCAAAATCTTTCATTTTTAAATTTTCAAAATCCCGTCTTAGAGTTAGAAGCTTGACGGATCGTACCTTCATGCTTCCTTGAAATTCTTCTTGTAGAGTTCTCCCCGCATCTTTGGCTGTCGTAGCTCCCATGATTCTTGGAAAGATAGATGGCGCCATGGCTTGTTGAATGTAGCCTAGAGCGGCGGCATTTCTTACAACATTTTTGTTATGTTTTTCTTGTTGATCCGCGGGCAGAGTTTCAACATCTTTTGGAGTTGTGAATCCGATTTCAACAATATCCCACAAGCTTTGTGCTTGGAAATATGTCTTCATTCGGATACTCCAATAATCAT
Source organism: Pseudognaphalium luteoalbum (assembly GCA_963422505.1). Taxonomy (NCBI): domain Eukaryota; kingdom Viridiplantae; phylum Streptophyta; class Magnoliopsida; order Asterales; family Asteraceae; genus Pseudognaphalium; species Pseudognaphalium luteoalbum. Next base: position 110,251,757 of record OY730197.1, on the reverse strand, counting down.
AGTTGTCGCCATCAAAGATGGGCACGGGAATGTTGTATGCACTAATGGTAGTCATGGTGTGCTCGAACAAACGCCCTTAATAGCTCTGATACCAATTGTTAGAAGTGTTTTAGAATTTGATTATTTATGTGGTGATTAAATATTAGTCTAAATGTGAAGTGATGAAGGGAATTCTAGCAAATAGAATGTGAATACAGGATTCTTAGTGGAAGAACAAACTTAGAATTTTATTAATGTGAATTGTTGTTGTTGTACCTCATTTGTAATATACTTGAGTCTATTTATAGGCTTGTTTAGAACAATATAGTTATTTCTAGTTAATTACATTTAATTAAATATCTAATAGCACTAGTTATTTCTAAATATTTCTAGTAATCTCTAAAAATACATTAATAATTTAACACCTACATTGCGTTTATATATGATGACCTTGATGGTATTAAAATATCAAATAACACAATCAAGAAGACTAATGTAGTAAAAAAAAGTGCGTAAACATAATCAAGGGCATGACAAGTCACTATGTGTGTTATTAAAGCACAATTAGAGTAAAATATTCAAAGTGTTCTAGGCTCCAGTTAACAACATGATAAACACCGGCCGGTCGTCAACTTTATGTTAAATGATTGTGAGTGGTAGTTTATGAATATTCATTTTTAAAAATGGGTTAGTTATTTGGTTATGTATCTAACTTTGCTCGTTTTACTATTGTATATAACAAACTTTTAAAACATATATTGTATGCAATAAACTTGTAAAAATTCCTATTGTATGTCACAACCTTTAAAAACATCTATTGTATGCAATGAACTTGTAAAAAATCTCTATTGTATGTTGTGAGTTACCATGTGTACATGTCAAACTTAAAGTGAATCTTTTACATTTATTTGTGGCAGCACGAACAAACTCTAGCAGATCATTGACTACCGCACCATACGATAACGATTTATTACAAGTTTATTGCATACAATAGATGTTTTGAAAGTTTGTTACACACAATAGCACTTTTACAAGTTTATTACATACAATATATGTTTTGAAAGTTTGTTACATACAGTAGTAAAAAGAGCAAAGTTAGATACATAACCAAATAATTAACCCTTTAAAAATAGTGTAAGACTCAACACCCAATATGCTTTATATGTAGTTATTAATATTAACAAAGGAGCTTTACATCATTATCTTTATTTATAATGGAAGCGGACAATAAAATTGAGACACTCAGAAAAAAAAAATGTGGAGGGAGTATCATAGTTTATGTATATCACTGTCTCAATTGAACTGTCCACTGATTGATTAATTCTTTTGACGAGTTGCTGTAAGAAATTAATACTATTTTATGACAAGTAAAGATATAAATATGCACATTTTAATCGGGACAGGGGAGTATAAGATTTATCCTTTCTAACGTTGATAATTTCAACATCCATAATAAACATGGTTTAACAGATATATTTTTGTTTTGCTGCAATAAAAACTACTTAATGATTCAGATAAATTACTACAATGCTACTATCAAAAGTAAATTTTTAGATATGACTTCAACATATACCCTCAAATCCTTGATACAAACAAGGATCAATCAAACTTTGAATAAGCATTTGATCCAACTCTAAAACACTACTTCTCGCGAGTCGATAAGCATTGGATCCCACTCTGAAGCGGCACAGAGATCATCAAATAATTTCTCTAGATCATAGTTCCAGTCCAGCTGCTCGAATCTCATGTCATCTAGATCATCATGATTTACTCCCTCGGTGGATGTTGATGGTGCAACACAACCCATAATACGTGACTTTTTAGAACAATCCACCTCTGGATAACTAATTTGTTCAACGGAACCAGTATGTACTCCAATTGTAGAATACAAACGCGATGAAAGCTTAGGCCTTGCTCGAACAGAATCCACATCGGATTCTAACTCTTCACGCGTTGCAGGAGAAGTAAGAGTACCCATTGTGCTCCCCACATCATCAATGATGGGAAAACTAATCTCACTGAGCTCGATGATACTTTTTTCAAAATCCATCAGAGGATCATATAGAGAAGCATCAACCTACATGCATGACAAATGAAAGTAACACAAAAACTAGACATTAAAATATTATTGGCGATTTTAGTGTCAAATCAATTATTTTCGGTACTCAAGGGACATTCTGTTTATAAATAGACATATTTTGGTATCTATAAACACATCCACCAATTCTCTGTTTTCTTGTGAAAAATCTCAGAGTTTCTTTGAATTATTCCGATACTAATTTCGTGTAATTCAGTCAATAATCCAAGGGTAACATTAATTATCACCTGACCCTTTCTAATAAATAATTCCTTCTAATACAAACCATCGACCTTGATTACCTGGATCCTGACAGAAACTTGCAGTCCAATCTGTCCAAACGGAGACACCATCGTCCAGAATTATCGGGACCGTATAGATCATTCACTTGATTAGTACTAATCTCAATAATCGGTCAATGAATCTTAACTAATTTGGATCTTATTATCTTTTAAAACCATTTGCATCCGGTCCACCCAGGTCGTTAGCACTAATTTTTAGTGCTAAGAAACCCTTAGAAAACTTTCACATTCATTCCACTAAAATATTAGCCTTACTTTTGTGTAGTCAATTCTCGAACCGTTCACTTTTCTAAAATGTTGCCTAGTTAGGATTTTTAATTGACTTAAATTGTTTTGAAATGGAATTCTAGTGTTAAATTCTATTGTAACACCCGCCAAATTAGGACTAGTAATTAGTGCCTAATCCCCTGTTAATACATGTAATTAGTTCTGTGTTAGGCTAATTAATGTATCAAATAATATATTGTTGAATATATACAAAAATACGATTTGCTTAAATCGTACGCAAAATAAATCGAATGTATTTCGGTTCAAGTAAAATACGGACATTGGTGATCAATTATATTGAATAATATAAAAATTAATTATTGACAATAACATACCAAAATATTTCTTTTTGATAATATTTCAAGTTCACTTCACGTCGTATAATGGGCATCTACACGACTCAAACATTAACGCGCAAACAAACGAGACCAATTGAGTTATTAAGCAATTGATAAAATACTCCAACAAATTTATTTAATTAACTTTCGTCTTCTTTAAAAACTTACATTATTTGACACTTAAAATAATTCCTTAACGAGTTACGATCGGGGAATCGAACACCACACGGAGCGCGAATACACGGAGCTAAAAGTGGAGACCCACACATGGGTGAGCCCCCACCCAAAAATCTGCCACAAGGGGGTGAGGTCACCACCTCCCCACCCCACTTCTCACTTTCATCTTCCTTCTCTTCTCTCTCTCTTTCTTTTTCCTCTCAACCACACCAAACCACCATCACCATTAAACCTTCAACTAACACTAGCATACCTCAATATTTCGCAAGGATCTACACTTCTATCTTTCCGGATTCCCGATTCATCGCTTTGTAAGTTTCTGACAAATCCCGAAACCTTTAGATTTTCGAGTATTTTTAGCAAGTAGTTGTTTGTATAAGCTTAGAATGTCCTTATAAGGGTTGGGTAAAAGAATCAGGCCAAGATATGGCCGGAAAACTCGTTTTGGCTCGAAAATCCGTCAAACAGACCTAAGTGTCGCAAAGACGACCAGTATAGCGTCACTTCATGCGTCACTTAAGTGACGCATTGAGTGTCGCATGAAACCCTAATTTTGCCTAAGTGCCGCATAAAGCCCCTTTTTCCCGACACTTCAACCGTCACTTGCTTAGTGACGCCTAGGACCCTTACCGTCACTAATAACCCGACACTGCTTTAGTGACGCCCAAGTATGCGTCACTCCTTTAAGTGACGCCTAACCGACACTTACACCCGTCACTTACCTTAGTGACGCCCTACCATGCGTCACTTCCCCTAAGTGACGCACATGCTCAGATTTATTATTTTTTTAGCGACACTTCCTAAGTGACGCCCAAGCCACCCAGTGACGCTTCACTATGCGTCACTTCCATAAATGACGCCATAAGTGACGCTATAAGTGACGCATAAACAGAAAGTTTTAACTAATTTTACACTAAGTTTTGAGACCCAAATTTGACGCCCCATTTCACCCAAATTCGAGTCCAGATGCGTTTTTCACCAAAGCTCGACCCCAGCCAGGGGCTCTGCCCCTTGGACCCCGCCAGGGGCTGCCGCCCCTTGGACCCCGCTACCAGGGGCGCTGCCCCCGGACCCCCGTCATTAACGGGCTTCGCCCTTACCCTAGGGTCACGAGTAACAGTGTTACATCTAAACTTTCACACAAAGTGTTAAACTTGTATAACATCAAACATGAATGCGACATGACTTCTAAAACACTTTGGAACACGTTTTTCAAGAATAATGATAATATTATTATTACCAACGATCACCAACGGGCCGTACACATTTACAAACACTTAAACAATCAACCCAACTGAAATCATGTGGACATTCTAGTTGGACAAACAACTACAAGGTAGTCTTATGAGATGCCTGCATATGTTTATAACCATCGCGTGTCGTGGACACCCTCAGGTTACAAGTCTTTGGACTTCGATTCTTGGCTAATCAATCTCAGTTTATTTAGATAAACTCTCCAGGCTCAGGTGAGTCTCATGGCCCCTCTTTTTACTGTTTTACTAGGGGTGTGATACATTGCTCTGTTTTTAACGCATGAACGCGAGTACATATTTCAATATACTACAAGAGTTGTTTTCAACTAATCAAATCAAAGTCCTCCGTCAGTATAGTCTGGTAATAGGAAAGTAGCGTGAATATTAGTATATGGTACCATATAGGATTGACCCTCCTCGTCCGGGTTAGCAAGCACTAACCGGGTAAACGGACGTACTAATATTTGGGAAGACGTGAGTAGATTAGGCTCTCGTGGAGGCACCTCGCTCGGAATTCTCTATATGGGACCCGACCCTCGAGTTAAGCTCAGACTATGCGCTCATGGTTGTATACATTATCTGTAACTTTATTTGCTGGTTGCAAATCAATACTTAAATCTTGCGGTTCATAGAATATTATTTGATACTCAAACCTGTGAGCTCACCAGCCTTAGCTGACCCATTTTAGCATGTATCACAGGTACTCAGCAGTAGATTTGGACTGCCCATCAGGATGCATCTTAGCTCGAGTCTTCATGCAAACTTCAGAGATTTCATTGCATTATTAGATTTTGTATAACTAATTATGTACTTAAATCTCTCATATTACGAATACGAGCTATGTATGAGTTCAACCTGTTGTAAACCATTTAATATTAATATATTTTGTTAAAACGACGCATATAGAGTCGTTTGCTATATATCTGTGTGCTTTGATTATTGATTAGTAACACCCAAAGTATGCTTCCGCGAATCATTAAATTTGGGGGTGTTACATCTATGATTGAAATTGCATGAAATGAAAATGATTGAAGTTGAAAGCAATAAGATTATTGGAAGTTAACAATCTAAGCTTAATGTTAATGATTGGGTAATTGTAGTCAACTAAATAGCCTTTGAATTCCTAAACAAGTAGTTCCCGAGGGGTGTTCTACACCTAGCCACCGAAGGCCTTTTTCCGGCCTAGGATGGTTGGTCCGAAAGTTCGTTACACAGGATTCATAGAAAGTCATAGAATGCAATTATTCCAATCAAATGTGTAAATCAATTTGAGTTATTTGCGTGCAGTTATTGAATATGAGTTGTAGGTGAAAATAAAGTATAATTTGAATTGATTTGGCATGAGAATCATAAGTTTTACTACTGTCACATGTTGAAACCATTAGGTAACATTTTCACATTTCTCATGGGTTTTGACTACCAACTTTTCACCAATTCTCGTGTCTAACATACCTATCTCATCTTCACCTACATTTGTACAACACATGTTTAGAATGCCTTCTCTAAGATCTCACTTGGTGCTCACACCAAAACGGTGGAGATTTGATCTTTTTGCAAGCCTATGGTAACAGTGCATCACGACTTGGCTTGATTGAGTGTTACATCATTTACTTCCTTACCCCGTAGTTTATAGGTTGAAAGTGAGTGATTTTATACACTTATCCTATTGTGAGGTGCTAGGTCGTGCATTCGGGCTTGACAAACTTATCATCTCAAGCTTCTATTGATTATATACATGCTACTAACCTAATTGCTTTGGTGGTTGGTATTAGTGTCATTTTGGTAAACTTGATCTTCACTTCTAAAGTTGCAAGAGTGGGTTGTGAAATGGTAAAATAATGGTTTGCTTGAGGATAAACAAAGTTCAAGTGTGGGGATATTTGATATCGCTCATTTTGGATATATGAATCTCTCGCGATATCATTTATTTTGCATTGGTTTCTAGTTTTCATGAACGTTTGGTACTTATTTAGTTTGAAATTGATTTTGTGTGTTAAGGTTAATGCTCGAGGAAGAAAAGATGAAAAGATGGAGGATTTTGCTGATTTGGCTATGCTGCACCGTTTTGGCCATATCTCCCTCATACGAACTCGAATTGAGGTGATTCAGGTGCCCAAACGTTCATATTTTAAAGCACTGTAAATATACAAAAGATGATCTGCTGGAAATTATAGAGAATCAGCCGGGTTCTAATGGAATCAGCCGGGTTCTTTATAAAAAACCTTTACAGAAAGAAACGTCTGTTTGAAGCCTTGAGAATCAGCCGGGTCATGGTGAGGAGCAGCCGGGTTCTATACCTAATTAGCCTGATTCTCAATGAATCAGTCGGGTTCTATGTGTAAACAGCCGGGTTCTTCATTGAATCAGTCGGGTAGTAGTGTCGGCAGCAGACTTTTTGACTATTTAAACACCTTTTCTTCCTCATCTCTCACCTAACTTTCTCCCTCACGAAAATACCAGCCCCCATGGCTAAAATTTAGGGTTTTAGGCTATTTTTCATCATCTTGAAGATTTCTCATTATCCTAAGTCATTCGGTTACGAAGAATCATCATCCAAACATTGTAATCACTCGGTTTGCATTTTTAATTTATTCAATATAACTATGTTTTCTTTGATTTCACTTATTATTTGTGATAGTTTGAGTATGATTATTAGTGGCTAGTTTTATTTACTTGCTTGGATGAAATAGTTAGTGATTGGGTGTTATATTTTGGTGTTTGATTATGCTTGAGTTTAGAATTCCTCCATGAATTTATATGTTTTTAGCTCAAATAATTGATGGAATTTGTTGGTAATTCTAACTAGCAATTATAGCGAATGTTTGTTGTTAGTTGGAATTATTTTTGTTTGTATGTCGATGTACAAATGAACCTTTGTTTGCGGATGCGAAAAATGATATAAGTAACACGAATGAGCTATAATATATAAGTTAGCGAATGTGCCGAACGTCTTTCGTGTGGATGAATTGTAAACTCAATAAATTTGACTCTATGTTTAATCGTGAACCTTGTGCATTTGAGTTTAGTTTGATTGTTTTAACTTGTTTGGTGATTTACTAATAGATATAGCGAACGTTTTTCACTTGATATTTCATTATCAATTATTTGTCTATAAGTAATTGAACAAAATATTGCGAACGTAGTTTTGGAATGGGTTAAATTAATTTAAGCTCAAATGTGCAAGTCGGTAGCTATGACGAACGTCCGTTACTTGATTAAATCATAAGTTTGTGAATTGAAGTTGAACTTTAGGTGATGGCGAATGTTAAGCCTAAGTTTGATGGAAATTAATCTTAACATTGAATAAACCGGTTTTAACCTCGCACCCCGAAATCACTAATGACCTAATCCAAGCAAGTATTGTTTTCATTATACGAAAGTTACTACAATTCACTTTGACTCTTCATGAGTCCACCTACCTAGTTTTAGTTAAAAAGTAGTTTTTAAGCAACGTGACAACTCGGTCACAAAACCCTCACATTTACTTTTCTGTATAAATTGTTTGCACTTGAATATAATTCTTAAACTCACATTCCATGTGTTCGAACCCAAACTTACCAAACTATACTACTACACGATAGGGTCCATTGCCCGATTGTGTATAGTCTTAGCAAGGTATTTTTCAGTTCATTTACAACGATAATTTTTAAGACTAGATTTTGCACATCAAGTTTTTGGCGCCGCTTCTAGGGAATGTAATTGATTGAGAATTTAATTTAAGTGTAGTTAATTAATCCCTTCTTGGAATTTAGTTCCAGGAAAGTTACTTAAAATAGTTTTTAGTATTTGTTAGTGTATATATTTTTAATTTTTGTTTATATTGTATTGAGTGGTTACATTTTACCGTTTTTAGTTTTGATGTTTGTAGCAGATTTATGACTTAGCTTTGATGTCTTATTACTCGAATCATGAAGGTTACAAACCTTTATTTTGTGAGAGTGATAATGATGATGTGCCAATGATATCACTCGAGAGGTATGCACCACAAGGACACTACCAAGATGAATGGAACCAACCTTATCAATCAAGGTCTTGGAATGATAAACCTTCAATCACCAAAGAGATAGAACAACCGGAAATGTCAAATCTTGAACGGTTGTTGAAAGGGGCAATAGAGCAAACGGAGAGGCAAAGTAGAGAATGGGATGACATTTTTTATTGGAATATAGAGTTTGGCCAAGAAAAGCCATATGATACATACACCAATGCAACCGAGCATTTGGATAATGTTGAGGCTATTGAGTGTAATGATTATTATTCTAACGTTGATGTTCTATATTCTTCCAACTTTGTTTTACAGGACGATAGTAAAGACGAAATGGATGAGGTGGAAGAAGAGAATGAAGTCACTATTTACCCTTATGAAACTTCACAAATTTTTTTGCAGGATTCATACATGCTAGAGCCTGAAGTTACTAAGGATGCCATTATTGACTATGAAGCCGATATAAAGGAATTACAAGGACTGCTGGGAATTAGTGATCATGAGCTAGATGAGCTTGTAAAGAAGGGAGTTGGAGATGATCTTATTCTAGAGGCAAAATTTGAAAATTTGTATCGAGCTAGTAGCACTCAGGCACTTGAGGTAGATAGGTTGGCAAGGTTGGAAAGGAGTATTGAGTGTGTGCATCTAAACTAATTTGAAGAACCACCCGATTATCTTTGTATATTTTCCAAAGATTTTTCTGAAGACGTGGGGATAACTAGTCATTCATACTTGAAAGTGGCAATCATCCGGATTATCATTATACCACTCAAGAAATGGAGAGGTTATTTTCACATTACAAGTTGTAGTTGGAGGATGTTCTACCGAAATGTCAAAACAAAAGAAGACATCCTTCTATTTGAGTATGATGAGAAAGGAGGTGGTATCGTGATTGAGGATTGGTTATGAGAAGGTAAGGGTCGAGTCTAGCACGGGACTCCGTAATAAACCAAGCACTTTGCGGGAGGTAACCCGTACTTCAAAGTGATGAATGTTTGATGAAGGCAACTTTTTGCGAAAACGAGAATGTATCTAAAAGAAATGGATGTTTTGAAATCATGATTGAAGGTTATCCAGAATTTGAACAAGCAAAAACCCCCGGGGAAGTACTCGTTCCCTTTTACTTTACACACATGATTTTATTGAATATTAGTGTTTTTTCATTGAGGGGAATGAAAACCTCAAGTGTGGGGAGCTTTTTCACTTGAACTTTATTCCTAGTAAATTATTGATTCTAGCCACTTATTAGGTCTGTTATTGATCTTGGGTCCAATAGATCTTTGCGAATTTTGATAAGGGGTTGGGAAATGATAGCTTGCTAGGAATGTGCTTGTCCTTATAAGATTGATCACTTGGAAATTTATTTGTTAAAAATCTATTGAAAGTAGTTTGATCTTCCCTCTTGCAACATAAGTTTAAGAGATGCGTCATAAATAGCAACCTCATAAGGTGAATTGCATGACTAGCACATTTCTAGCCTCCACTATTAAATCGTGAGACATTTTTGAGCCTTAATTGAAAACACTTATCTTTAGTGTTTATATTGTTTGTTGCTATGAGTGTGTCGGTGATTGTAGTTTGTTCTAGAACTTACCTTAGTGATGCATTTTGAGACCGCTGTGGGATCACAGAAATGTGATATAGGTGAGGTCGATGACGAGGAGGTATTCTTAGGATTGGAGCTTAATCCTTGTAGTTTTGACTTTCCAACCAATTATCAGGACCGTATAGATCATTCACTTGATTAGTACTAATCTCAATAATTGGTCAAGGAATCTTAACTATTTTGGATCTTATTATCTTTTAAAACCATTTGCATCTGGTCCACCCAGGTCGTTAGCACTCATTTTTAGTGCTAAGAAACCCTTAGAAAACTTTCACATTCATTCCACTAAAATATTAGCCTTAATTTTGTGTAGTCAATTCTCGAACCGTTCACTTTTCTAAAATGATGCCTAGTTGGGATTTTTAATGAATTTTATCTAAATGTGACTTAAATTGTTTTGAAATGGGATTCTAGTGTTAAATTCTATGATTGAAATTGCATGAAACAGAAATTGTTGAATGTTGGAGCTAAATGATTGAAGTTGAAAGCAATAAGATTATTGGAAGTTAATAATATAATCTTAATGTTAATGATTGGGTAATTGTAGTCAACTAAATGGCCTTTGAATTCCTGAACAAATAGTTCCTGAGGGGTGTTTGAGAGCTGCTAACTCTATTTTCAAAAGTATTAATTCTGTTAGCAAAAGTTAGTTCTGCTGGCTCTATTAATATATAAGTGATGTGGAATCGCCCAAGTGTAAAGAAAAGTTGAAATTAGTTCTGCTAGCTTTAATTTGCAAAACTTAATTCTGCTAGTACCTTTTTCAAACTTTAATTCTGCTAGTGTTGTTTTAGAGCTTGAAAGTACTGTTCAACTTTTTAATGGTATTTAACCTGCCAAACACTACACTTTTTCAATTCACTTGCACTTTTTCTTGAAAATTGAAATTCGCTTAAAACAAACCTCTCAAACACCTCTCAAACCTACTTGCAATTTCAAGATTCCACGATGGCATCATCATCTTCTTCTAAGCAACTCGACAATGGTGACCAACATAACGTCTGTGGGTTTCTAATCAAATCACAGGGTTCAGATGGTTACCATGAAATTATAGACTTCTTGAAGTGTACATCCATCAGGTTTGCACTTACTGTTAATCCCATGATTTACATTTCACATATTAACGACTTCTGGACATTTGTCGTGGTGTCAGAAGAAAATGGGGTTAAAACAGTAACGGCAACAGTAAATGAGAAGCGTATCTCTATAACTGAAGCATCCATACATGCTCATCTTTTACTAGATGATACAGATGGTATGGAATGTTATGCTACTTATCAAATACATGATCAACTTGTGTTGTACGGGTATGAGGGGGAGAGAACAGAAAAATTAACTTATTACAAATAAATGTTCTCTCAACAATAGAAATTTTTAATCCATACCCTACAACACTGTATTTCACAAAGAAAACTTCTTGGGAACAATTTAGCAGTAACATTGCTTCTGCTTTAATATGTCTTGCCAATAATGAGAAGTTTAATTTTTCAAAGTTGATTTTTAATGGAATGGTAAATAATCTTGAGAAACCAAAAGATAAATTTTTAATGTATCCAAGATTTCTACAACACATTATTGATCAAGAAATTCAAGATCTACCCAAAGAAGGTGGTAAATTGATCCTCTCCAATTTATCCAAAAAGACTTTTGCAAATATGAGGAGAAATGGGATGGTTAAAGGGAAAGAATTTTCTGGGAAGGTGACCAATCTAACTGATCACATGTTGAACATGCCTTCCACTATGCCACAGGAAGTAGAAACTCCCACTACTTCTCAACCAAGTGGTGTAGGTTCAAAAGGAAAAAAAAAAACAAGGGACCCACAGCATGCCAAATCTAAAGCCAAAAAGGCTAGAAAACAGGCAAGTGAGGCTCATCTTCCTCATTTGTCTCAGTCCACAAATGTAAATGAAAATGAGGTGGTCACTGAGGAGCAGATAGACCATATGGAAAGGGCTACCACTACTGTTGCTACCTCACTAGGAGAACAGGACAGTGGTACTGGAACTAGGACCCAATCCATGGCAACACAGGATATTGAGATGCCATTGGACTCCTCTATTGCTGAGGATCCAGTGGATATCAATGTATCTAGTGGTCCCAGGTGCCAAGAAACCATATTGGGGGCTAATGATGGTCAAACTAGATCTGAGACATTGGCTAAAACTTCCAATGATCCATTAAAAGAGGGTAACACTTCTGGCAATGGTGATGATAGCTTAACTTTACAGGAATTGATGGCTATATGTACCAAATTGTCAAAGGAGGTGGAGGATCAAAGGGTGGAAATTGCCCAGCTAAAGGAAAAGGTGGATTTATTAATGAAGGAGAGGGAGGAATATAAAAGTAAGGCTGAGAGTAAGTCTGCTAGACTGAAAAGATTACAATGTGATGAGAGCACAAGTGATGAGGAAATTGCAGATCAGTTTGAGTTCACTGGTGCAGGGAAAGTAGAAAATGTAGGATTAACTGAGGAGCAGGCTAATCTAATTCTGGCTGAGGAAGAGCAGAAGAAACAATATGAAAAAGGATTTTGATGATCTAGAAAAGCCTGTAGATGATGTGATGGAAGTGGATAAGAATATACATGATGATGTGAGTGCAGAGCAGCTTGGGAATGTAGTTGGAAGCTTAATTCTGGAAGTATTAGATGAAGACATATCAGATGCTGCAAAAACAAGTGCTAAGGATATGTTGAATAGTGCTGTTGGTATTACTTCTGCTGGTTTGGATGTTGCAGTTAGTTCTGCTAGTGGGATGGCAGATGCAGGAATTAGTACTGCTAGTACTCTAGTTAGTTCTGCTGGGGTAAATGAGCCAGAAATTGTTAAGTCTGCCAGTTCAAAAGAAAGATTAGCTCTGCTATGACTGATATTGAGCAGATTGCTGCAGATGCACTACTGAAAGTGGCCAAGAGTCCAGTTGAAAAGGAAAAGAGCACAAAATAAGGAAGGAGCTCAACTGGAATCACAATTAAAGAAATTCCATTTTCACATGTTAGACCTAAAGCAGTTGATGAAGCCTTAAAGCAAAAGGAGATTGGTTTGACTAAGGCTAAAGGAAAAGAGAAAATGGTTGAGCCTGTAAAACAATTAAAGAAAAAGGCGCTTGAAGCTGTGAGTGAGAGAGTTGCTAAAAATCTACAAGCTCAGTTTAATGAAGAGGGTAGGAGAAGATTTATTGAGGTTGACATGGGGATGATGTGAAAGTAATGATGACCTCAGAAGAGCAAATATTCTTTGATCATTTACTGGCTGATGGGACTCACAAAGCTCAAATGAAAGAGTTCACCCCTGATCAAAGATTGATATGGTATCTAGATATTCTTGAGCAAAGAAGAAAGTATGATGCTCAGAAAAAGATGGAGGAGAAAAGAAATAGGGCTCCTACTCAAAGGCAACTCAAGGATCAATATGCCAGAGTAGTTAAGAACAACACTGGGAGAACACTAAAAGAGATTATGTCAATAGACTTCTATGATCTTGAAAGAATCTATCTTAAAATTCAAAGGGATATTGAAGAAAGTACCAAAAGATCATTAGAAGAAAAAGCCAAGAGTGCAGCTGCTGTCAAAGTGAAAGTTTTAACAGCTGCAGAAAAAGAAAAACAGCAGAGAATGCCAGAAATAGAAAGAGCAAAGGTTGAGATGGAACAGAAAGAAAAAGATGATCTTGATGCTTTGAAAAAGAAAATTCCAAAAGAAACCCTCCATCTCAAAAAAAGAAAAAAGATGGCTGTGAGAAATGATTATGATGACATGGCAAAGGATGCAAGTGAAACAGAAGTACCTGCTGGGGTGCCTTCTACATCTGAGTCTGCACAGTCTGTTGAAGAAGAAGTGGTTGATTGGAACAAAATTAGATCAATGGTGGAAGTTGAAAGCCCAAGAGTGCCAATTGTTGTACATTTTCCTGTGATTGATTGGTTGTGGAAATCTGATGAAAAGATGAGGAGATGGCTTAAGATTGTGAGAACTGGAAACTCTGAGGAAAAGTTTCTATCCTTCTACAGTTGCATTAAGAAATTATCCAGGGATGATTTGGATGACATGTGGAGGATTGCAATGAGGAAGTATCAGAATGCAAAGAAGTACAGTGATGAACACATTGTCTACAACTATCTTTCAATCCTAAATGAAATGGATACTGAGAATGAATTCTATAAAGATAGATTTCTTGCTACAACATGGCACTGCTACTCTCACAATGGAGTACATATGGTACAACTCAAGAGCAGTGTATGTGGATACTTCTTCATTGGCACAGAGAATCCATGGAATGTATATCAATTAGGCTATATGCTGAAACTAAAAATTAAATGTGATAATATGGATACAGCTGCTTCCTTGGTTCATGAAGTTCAGAAATATTACAAAAAGGCTCTTGAAAGACATGCTTTTCAAAATGAAGAAATCAGAAAGGAAAGAGAAGCTGAAATCAAAAGAAAAATTCAGAAAGGTTTGAAGAAGAAAACTTGAATCTGTTCATAGAAAGATCAAGTTTATGGGGAGATTGTTGGGCTAAAATCTGTTGAAGATCAAGTGAATAAATATTCTAAGTGTTTAGCTCTGTTGAAAGTTAATTCTGTTGATTATTGAAGACTTAGTTCTGTTGGTAGAGTTAGCTCTGTTCATTTATTGAAGACAAAGTTTTTCAGAGTTAGTTCTGCTAGTCTTTTCAACATTAGTTCTGCCAAGTCATTCTGCTGTTAGTTCTGCCAGAACTGTAGAAATTCCAAGATTAGTTCTGCCATTTGTTTTCATTAGTGCTGCTAATCATTTCTGATAGTCTGCTCAGTGGATCTACTTTCTACCAACTCTGCAGTACAAGTACACCTACTGCAAGCATGCTTTTGAGGAATAGTGCACGCAGCAGACAAGGAATGGCAATGCATTTAATGTTGGCGTGTTTCCTAGAAAACTTGTTCAAGAAAAGTAGATTTTGTATAGATTCTATACAAATTGTTTAGTGTATAAGTATGCCCTATGGTTCATTGTTTAGAAAGAGAGTATGAAGTGTGTAAGTCTTTAATCAGTTGTAACTTAGCTTCAAGGTGCTTGTAACCCTGATACAACAAGTGTATCCGTATTATTGAAATAATAATATTGAAGCTTTTGACTATTGAAACAATTGTATTCTTGTTATACTTTCAAATCAGTTACAATCTTATTACAAGTAATACATATAATCTTCCTAACTTAACAAGTGTTATTCCGCAAACTTCTTGTTAAGAATTCATTGCTTGTGTTAATACATTTGTGTGAACAAATGTAATTGTGAGACTTCACAAAATCGACCAAATTGAAATATCACATGGACAAACAATGTAAGTTTCTCTAAAAATGTATACCAAGGATAAAAAAATAATAAATACGTTGTACAAAAGCATTATATTTCAAGCAGCCAAAACTCGGTGTAAAGTTTTCATGTTGTAGTAGACTTGATGTAAAAAAAAAACCTACTCCTTCCGTCCAAATTTTATTTCAGTTTAAGAAAAAATAATCATCTCTCTTGCTTTTTGGTAATATGACAATTTTACTCTTTACTTTTTACCTACTTTTTTGTGTTACATATATATATATATGTAAAAAAGAGCTTTATTTCATTATTCTTATCTATTTATGGAAGTGGACAATAAAATTGAAACGTCCATAAAATGAATATTGGACTATAAATATGGGACGAAGGGAGTACTATACTACCCGAGAAGCTCACAGAAGATATTATTGATGGAGATGAATTTTCACATCATATTTGTTCCTATCTACGCCTTATAAGAGAAAACATGCCATATCAAATTATTCAGATACAAAAAATGAAGTCCCACATAATCTGATCGATAAACTTAAATCAGATCTTTCATATGGGGAAGCACTATAAGCTTTTGTAACAAATAATTCAGTCATTGATCACTTGGTTAACACTATACCTGGCAATCCTGACCCAGGTTATAAAAAATAGGTTTGTTGGGTTATTTTTCAAGATTTGTTGGGTCACTTCCGGCAAATAGCAAAGACGGGGAAGGATCCAATAGGTCTCGAAACTATAGTCTCAAATTATCAATGGGTCTTGAATGGGTCTGACGCGGGTCGATGGGTATGCAAATCGAGTAGAAATTAGAAAGGAATCTTAAAGAAAGAGAAATTGGGTTTTCTTGGAGAGAGGATTCTTAAATTCTAATTGACTGCACATGGTTGGTTTTTGACCTTGTTCTATTTTGTCCATTTCCTATTTCTAAATAATAATAATTATTATTATATATAACATATATATTTATATTTATATAAAATATAATATGAGGATAATTACTCAGTATAATAATGGAATAATATATTCCATTTTTAACATGATCATCCCTTATGTATTCGGTCATCAATAAAAATTGAATTTATAAATACTCTAATTTTTTGTATTTTACTAACATCTTTAATTTCAAATTGAATTGAATTATTTAATATTTAATATTTTAACAGTTTTATTTATATATATAATTTACTTTTACCATTATTTAAGTTTTTTAATTGTTAAATGAGACAAAGTTTAAAATTTAATTTCAAATTGAATTGAATTATTTAATATTTAATATTTTAACAGTTTTATTTATATATATAATTTACTTTTACCATTATTTAAGTTTTTTAATTGTTAAATGAGACAAAGTTTAAAAGTTAATTAAAAGAAAAGCAACACTTAGTGACCCGACCCGACCCAACTCAGATTTGACCCAACCCATTCGACCCAATTCAAAAACTGACCCATTTGACCTATGACCCATTCTGATCCAAACCCGTTTTGACCCGTGACCCAACCCGACCCAATTGCCAGGCATAGTTAAAACCCCAACCCAAACTCATCTATAATTAACAATTAGTCATTTCCTTATGCTACCAGGCACCAAATCAAGCTCCATTTGCCTTGATAAGTTTTCGTCATAGTTGATATTTACAGAAAATGTTATAAAATCCGAATAGCATACCAATGCACAAAAGCAACTAAGATTCATGACCAAGATAAACAAAAAGTGCCATTATATTACATAAGAAAAGAGATGCGTACACCGTACAACATCGGAGTTCGATAAAGCAACAACTAGGGTTATATAGCCATTAGTCCATGGCATCAACCCGATAAACCAGATTTAAACATCATTATTCGAACACATACACACGCCACACTACACCAAGTTCGAAACAAGTTAACGACAAACGCACACCAAGTTCTCCTTACACTTTATTTTTATATATAGGTAGATATTTCATTACTTCAACCGAGATATGAGTTCTTCCATCAAGGATTCTCTCCGTTGATGAGATCCATCACCACGCGCTTGATGCTTCCATTGTTCTTCTTCAAAAGCCTCATGTTCGCTTCATTGTCTTCGAAACCCTACCAAGCATGTCACTTGTAAATAAAAACCTCGGCAAAGTTTTGAAGATAAAAGAAGATAGATAAAACACTCACCATTTCCTGCAGCTCATCAAGCATTGGATCCCAGTCTGAGACACCACAAAGAGCATCAATCGACTTCTCCAGATCATAATTGTTCCTCCTCAAGACTTCTTTGTTCAAATCGGGCTGCTTGAACCCCATGTCTTCCAAGTCCTTCATAAGAACCTGCTCCTGCTCATCAGTTACTTCTTGAGAAGCAGAGCCTGATGCAGCAGCAGAACCAGATGGCTGCACCGCTGGCACCCATGTTGATACAGCACTAACCACAGGAGGTGGTGGCATCGCTGAGGAGTCCACTGTAGGGTAACTGATTGGGTCAACCAAACCAGTATCCAATCCTACTGTAGGATAAAAACCTGGAGAAACCACAGGTCCAGCTGGAATAGAGGCTAAATTGGTTTCCATTTCTGTAGATTTGGGAACCGAAAAGATACCAGGTCCCAATGGAGGAGGTGGAGTAATAGTGCTCGACACACCACCACTATCGATAATCAATGAGTCGTTAATGGGAAAGTTCATCTCCTGATCCTTGGGTTGTGAATCAGCAGAAGTATTTTCAGATTCAGTGACCTTGATGAGATTGTTTCCAGAGAGGACGTTATCCATCAAGGGATCGTGATTAACTACTTCAACGTTCCTCGCGACAGGTGGCAGATTCAGATTGATCGATGTTTCACCCAAATCCTTCATCGAAGCATCAACCTATATAGATCATAAACACAAACATATTCAGTACAACGCACACAACTAATGAATTGATAATTGAAAAAACACAACAATTTCCACTTTAGAAACAGTTGATCTTAATTACCTGGATCAAGACCCAAACCCGTTGCCCAAACTTCTGTCCAGCTGGAGACGCCATCCTCCAGTACGAAATGTATCGACCCGGAAGTTCCGGCGCGGTAAAGTCAACAGCGATGTCAAGCTCCTTGTCCACATGCAGACCATCAGTGGGTATCTGAAAAGGGGTAAAATTTGAAGAGCCTGATTTATAGTAATGAAGCTATAACAATAAGGTATAGAATATAGATACAGACCTCAACATCAACAGTATGGGAGTTGCTTAAACGATCTCCACCAATCCACTGAAGTTGTGAGCCATGGGGCCATATTATTGAACCATTGTTCCTCATCCTCCAAATTTTAGTAAATGGAGTGAAAGGAGCCATGATGGTTCCATCAAGAACATTGACATCAAGAATGAAGCGACTGTCTAGCTTAGATCGATGAAGCTTTGACCCAGGAGCTCTCAAAGCATGAGGTAGAGTCGGAGGTGGGATGCGAAGAGACTACCAAAACACAAAATATACAACAGTTAGTAAGTTAAATATCAGCAATCAAACCCTATATAGAAATCTTAATTTAATAGCTACATACGTGATCATAGAACCCCTTGAAAGGCACATGATGCCTAAAACCATGTGCAGGGCGATCAATTCTGAGGTAGTCAGCAGCATCTCCAGCTCTTGCAAAGCACACACGGCACAGGTCATAATCATCTTTCCTGCAAAAGTAGCAAAAGTAATACAAGTCAAAAAAAGGTACTACTGCTTATAGACAGATCATCAAAACAAGAATCTACATTTACTTACACTTTAGATTTGTATCGTGGTCCCATTATGGGATGAACTCCACAACCATCGCAACGAACACCCCTGTGGAATACGTTGTCCAGGCCAGAATTATCAAAGCTATTAAATCTCTTCCAATGATGTCCACGAGAATGACGATAATGCCCCTGCGAATCAGACTCGGTTGGTAACGGTATCCCGGAAAATGGGCATTGGTTCGTTGCATTTAACATCCCCTGAGCCCAGCCTGAAGAGCTGCCAGAATCATTAGTAGCTTTTTTGGTATCAGCAGCCACCTTAGCCGCCTGAGGCGCGACTTGATCCTGACAGTATTTCCACATTTGATTCATTGAATTCAACTGATCAGTTAAAGGAGAACCCAAACCAGTAGGCCTGAACAAGGGTTCGTTCAAAGACCTGCTGCCGACATCATCCTTCTTCTTCTCAACACCATCAGTAGTGTTCTTGTTTTTGTCACTAGACCCTTCACCAACATCCTTAGTAGCATTAGTTGGAGCATGGAAAGATTCATATTCATAGTAAGGAACATTAAGATCCACACCTCTCGGTTGCTGGACACCTTCAGTCACCTTATCAAGATGCTTATCTTTCTTCTTCAAGTTCGAACTCCCAGCTTCAGAGTTCATTTGAACCTTACTGTCCTTAGCTGTCGATGGTTCAGCATTCACATTTGACGCACCACCAGTAGAAGGGTGCACACCCTGGCTAGCATTAGCGGCGGATTTCGGATCCATGTACATCACCTTCATCTTCTCCAAAATCTCAGCAACTGTAGGAGAAGATGATGTCACTTTAGCTGCCAATTCAGCTGGCAGCCTTGCAAGAAATTCCCTATAGGGATCAGGCACAGATTTCAAAAGTTCAGCAGTCCCCGCGTTAAAGTATTGAAACGGAAGCTGGACTTGTGGTGATCTCAGGGGAGTTGAATTCCCACTCGATCCACTGTAATCACCATTGTTCAACGTTACAGTAATCCTCAACGGATTCAAAGACTGACGAACAACGTCATGAAGATCGTCATCATCAGCAAGCGTAACTGCATCACCGTCTTCATCAACGTAAGTGAGCGTAAAAGCAACATCAGAACCAAAGCTGAAGAGACTACGAATCTTCTCCCTTAACATAGCAACGTCAAGAGCGAGTTTCTTGTCGTCAACAGACGCACTGAAACGGCGAAGTGTTTCACCATACTTAACCTGCAAACATATCACAAAGTATAAAAAAATTAGCTGAATTTCACCCAAAAACACACAGAACGCATTCTATATAACCAAATTTTGCGCAATTCAACATTATATGATTCTACGGCTCAAAACAACCAACAAGTTTAAGTTACTACGTACAATAATAACAATAATACATATATTCGTATAGATACAAAAAAAGAGATATAAACATATGTCACCAACAAAAAGTTTCAAACTTGGGGTTTCAAGCCAACAATTTGCTAATTTCACCCCTAAAACACAAAATTAGTTTTTTTACTATACACTAGAAAAAGTAATAATAACAAAAATACACAACAATAACCCTAACCCTAGGTTAAAAAATACACAACAACGTAAAGCGATCAACAAATAACTGCATATAATATCAAAATTGAAACATGCAATTGTGAAATTGAAGCAATTAACAACGTTAAAAAACTAACCTTGATCACAATTGAAGAAGAAGACATGTCGAGATACTGAAGTGATAAAAACTGAGGAAAAGGAAATTTGTACAGTTCTATATTTATGTAACGATAGAAAGAAAGGAAAACAAGGGTTAGATTGTATGGATTGATGGATAGAAATTAGGAAATTTGGTGATTACGCGTAGCCGTGAGCCGCGATGGAAGCGAGTTTAATCGCAAGTTTGGTTATGGAAATGGCACGAGTTATGTGTGAGGTGAAGGGTGTATATTTATTTATATGTATAAATTATTATTAGTTTGTATTTTATTAATAAATTGATATCTATGGAGTTATCTTTCTTCCAAAGAAAACTTCGAAACCCATTACATTAAGAAAACTAGGAAACCCAAAAGTCTTCATCCTATTTACTTTTTCATTTTTTATTTTTATTTTATTTCTATTTCTAAACTAGATAATACTCTCCACGTCCTAAAATTATTGTTACCGGACAAGAAATATACAATTTAAAAAAATTGCATTTATTATTATTTACCATCAATAAAATTTCACTTTTATCATTCATAATATTTTTAATTGGTTAATTTTGAAAGAGGACAATTATTTTTGAGTTATACCAAAACGGAAAGGTGGACAAATAAATTGCGACGGAGTAACTACGTATAATATCATCATTGTCATCGTCTTTTTATAAAGTTTGACTATTTTATTGTATTTATATTTATTAATATAATTAGCATTTTCTAGAAAACAATTTGATGATTTTATATGATATAAACTTTTTTCTAGCAAAGAGTCATTGGTCTAATGGTATTGTAGACATTTTTCCACTTTGAGATTATAGGTTCAAGTCTGGTGATAGATTAATGTATATATTTGTTGAAAAAATATACATACCCATGATATGTATGTGTGTAATTTTGAATTTTGTTTTTTCTCTAATAATGTGTTTATACATTTGTATTGAAATTGAAGTAGTTATTTACTGTATATGAATAAGTGGTATATTTGTCAATATCTTAAAGTTAAGGGTGGTAATTTGTACATCACCAATTTTTATCTATACATCACTTTTCTGCTTTACAGTATTGTACAGTACAACACTATAAAACATGTTTAGTGGTGTATGGATAAAAAATAATGATGTACAAATCACCTCCCTAAAGTTAAATGTGGAGAGAAAGTTTCTGGATAAATAACAACAAAAAGTAATATTAAAGGGTCATTTAATTAAAAACTTTGGATAAATAACAATAAAAAGTAATATTAAAGGGTCATTTAATTCAAAACTTTGAACAAGACGTACCCAACTTTTTGTTTTCCCACTTTCACATTTATGATTTTTGTTTTATCAAAGCATGTATGGTCAGTTAGACGACTCCTTCCAACACTGACACAAACTAACATGTTAAAACAAAGATTATACTCCTTCTGTCTCATCCAAAGTGTCCACTTTAACTTTGCACGTAGTTTTAGAATTCTCCACTAACTACACTTTTCACCAATCAAATAACATATATATCCACTAAAGTCCCTTTCGATTGGTTACAACATGAAAGTAAACACTTATTAGGAACAACCCAAAATAGTAAGGTGGACACTTGGGATGGGACATATGGAGTATTTTCTTATAACTAAAAAAAGAAAATGTTAACAATAGCTATAAAGGCTTTACTTAATATTAATAACTAATTATTTTGTATTTGTCATAAGAAAATACTAATAATTGCTTCCTGGTAATTTACTCATCAGATTTTAAAAGCTTCATTTTTCAGTTAGGGTCGGTTTGAGTTGCGAATTTCGCTCATGTCATTTATTTAATTCGAGAAATAATCTTTCGAGCTAAAAATTGGGCTTTCAACAACACACAAAACCCAGAAAATCTCTCTCCCTTCTCCCTTGCTTGCGTCGACCGACGCCCCAATTCAAAAATTCAGTTTGTTTGTATTTGTCATAAGAAAATACTAATAATTGCTTCCTGGTAATTTACTCATCAGGTTTTAAAAGTTTCATTTTTCAGTTAGGGTCGGTTTGAGTTGCGGATTTCGCTCATGTCATTTATTTAATTCGAGAAATAATCTTTCGAGATAAAAATTGGGCTTTCAACAACACACAAAACCCATAAAATCTCTCTCCCTTCTCCCTTGCTTGCGTCGACCGATGCCCCAATTCAAAAATTCGGTTTGGGTTTTGTCGATTCACACACAAAAACCCACAAGTGTGTTTTATGATAATGATTCGGTTTATGCGTTTGTTACTAGTTGTTAGTAAGGTTTAAATGTAAAAGCAAGGAACTAACAGCTAGCGGTTAGGTCCAAGGATGACTAGTATTGGGTCGGCCATCTCACGCATAATAAAGATTGGTCAACCGGAATGTACTCACTATCTCCAACGGTCACTGGTTCATTGCATTTGCAAGAAATAATGTTCCGTTTCACAACATACTAGGTTCCCCTGACATGACACAAGTTAAACCACAACATTCTACCGCTGGAAGTAGCGACTCTGCCGATTTAACTGGGACAAGTTTTACCCTTTGTAAAAAAATGTGTGGAAAAGGCATTCACGGCGCCTCAAAGATTGGATGAAAGCTTCAGAAAGGATTAAAATGGACTTCAAATGTTTCACAAAACTGCTTAGAGTGTGATCAGAATTGTGAAACAATTGATGAGGACTGGTCAGAATATGAATCAGCTAAGGAAACCTACTGTTCTTGGGCATCCGAAAACTCTAAAAATTGCAAATTTGTAAGAATCAGAAGACGAACTTGTGTCCGAGAAACCAACATGTTTTTAGTTAGTTTTGTTTATTATTTAGTTTTGTTAATTATTTAATAGTTTTATGGTTAAAATTGCTACTTGCCGAGTCTTCAAGGACTAAAATGAAAAGGTTGGAAAATCCCAAACCACTCACCGAGTCTTCCAAGAACTCGCAGAGCGAGCGACTCAGGAAATAAATAAATATTTGTTTGAAATAAAAAGATGAAATAAATTTAAAAACCTCAAAAGTGGAGTTGATTATATCCTTTCCAACCAACTATAAGAAGAAAAACCACAAAATGAAGACTAAGTGCATTTAGAGCTCAAACCAGACTAAAAAACTCACCGAGCTCATTAAGCCACTCGCCGAGTTATCTGGCTACAGAATCCAACTATAAATAAAAGCTTCATTTCAACACTTAGAATATAACCAACTAAATCATAAATAGCAAAATTTACATTTGAATTTTTGTAGTTAGTTAGTAATAATTGTAAGGAAGAGAGGAGAAATCATTAATTTAATTGGAGAAAGTAATAGTATGGTTCGCAATGTCTTTGTACTTTAGATTACGCTTTTCTGATTGTTTGATTGCGCAACTAATTTATCTATGAGTTAGTAATGATATTTGAATATAGATTAATTATTGGAAATGAAATAGTGAAAACGCTTTGTTAATTGATTTATGTTATGAAATTGATCAATATCACCTTCATGATTTGTTATTTTATGATTTGACACATAATCTGCAATGTTTGGCTGAAAATATGTCCATACACTTCCCGTGAAGAAGGACATGGATTAATGTTTGGAAATTAATTGTCTCAAATATGTTTTTAGTGAAGTATGAACTAAACTCGCAGAGTTCAGTCGTAACTCACCGAGCCTTTCAGATCTCCACTTAATATTGTTTATGTACATTTGTTGTTAATTATAAATGATAAGTTTATGCTTAGCAAAGATTATTTGTACTATATTTCATTAATTAAGATATATTACTATAATACGCCATTATATCAAATTTTAATATAAGTTTTAATAGTTGTTTCATGAAAATTGATTATATCTATGTTTATCACGTACCTTGTTGGATTTATGTTTATCATTTTTTATATGTTTTATTATCATTATTATATGTTACTTTGATTCTTACTTGATACTTATTGTAAGTTTCTACGATCATAATTCCGTGGAAACAATCCTGGTTGAATTTATTGTACTATACTATGATTTGATAGGTTCTCTTGTATAAGTACATGCGGCTAGCCTTATTTATAAGGGTGGTAATTTGTACACCACCAACTTTTAACCATACATCATTAATGTGTATAATTTTGTTGTGTTGTACAACAGTTTGAATATAACTAGTGATATATAGCTAAAAGTTGATGGTGACAAATCATCAACTTATTTATAAGCATGTGGCTAGGCTTATTTGTAAAACCACTTCATTTATAATATTCATTTAATTGATTTATGTTATGAAATTGATCAATATCACCTTTATGATTTGTTACTTTATGATTTGACACATAATTTGCAATGTTTGACTGAAAATATGTCCATACACTTCCCGTGAAGATGGAGATGGATTAATGTTTGGAAATTAATTGTCTCAAATATGTTTTTAGTGAAGTATGAACTAAACTCGCAGAGTTCAGTCATAACTCGCCGAACCTTTCAGATCTCGACTTAATATCGGTTTATGTACATTTGTTGTTAATTATAAATGATAAGTTTATGCTTAGTAAAGATTATTTGAACTATATTTCATTAAGATACTCTATAATACGCCATTATATCATGATCTAAATATAAGTTATAATAGTTGTTGTTTCATGAAAATTGATTATATCTCTGTTTATGACCTTGTTGGATTTATGTTTATTATTTTTTATGTTTTATTATCATTATTATATGTTATTTAGATTCTTACTTGATACTAATTCTAAGTTTGTACGATCATAATTCCGTGGAAACAATCCTGGTTAAATTAAATTTATTATACTATACTATGATTTGATAGGTTCTCTTGTATAAGAGCACAAGGAGTGGTTGATATTGTGTTCGGTGTTCAGCTCAGTGTTCAATTGAATACTGAAACTTAATTCAAGAACGATTTTTATGAAAGTGGTTCAATGTTCAACTCGGTGTTCAAATGGGTCCAAAAAAATGTGTTTAACCAATCAAATAAAAGAAAAAGAAAAAAGAAAATGAAAAAGAAATAACTTGAACGTCGCTTGCTTCACCGTGCAATTTCCGACGCTGATGATGAACGCCGGTGATGAACGTCGGAGCAGAGTGGTGAACGGTGAGCTCCGACGTTCACCACTATGAACGGTGAAGGTTAATGGCCTCCACTCCCCATGCTCTAAGTACATGCGGCTAGCCTTATTTAGAAGCATGTGGCTAGGCTTATTTATAAGACCACTTCATTTATAATGATCATTTGTAATATATTAAGTTTAATTACTAGAAAATATTGGACAAGGAAAATCTCTCTCAACTCTTATAGTCTTACTGAATACATATCACCAACACTATACTGATATATCCCGACAATTGTTTTGATTCAGTTACTCAAATATGATCATACATGCGCAAAAAGCCATAAAAATCACCTGACTACGACCAACCTTTGGTCCATACAGGAACCGAGTAAATGATGGTGCCCAAAGAAACGAGATGGTTATAGTTGTCAACGCATATACGCATGCTCGCCAAGGATGCATACTCTCTGACATGGCCCCAAATTCAGCAATGAAAGTTGAAACTGTACTCAAACATCCACATAAACCGAATTGAAGGTCGGTTGCCACAATAGCAAAATGTTTATTGTCCACATGCATGATTATGGACCACCAAAGATGAGTTACTTTCAGATAGATGTAATATAAAGCTGTTAGAAATTAACTGACTAAATTTGGACCCATTTACTTAGAGTGGGTCAATTTTGAGGTGCCTTTGATCTAAAACGGGTAAAAAAATTAAACTTTAGAAAAACAGCTAACGAGGAAACATTTTAAATGGATCGAACGGGTCAAATTACTGTCAAAGGATTAAAAAGTATCCGAAAGTCTTGTATCAATGCATACACCTCCTAAGTCTACCTTTTACAGAGTTTCTTGACTATTATTACTGCATGTATTAATGTTGTTTCTTAATTACATTCAATGCATTGATTCAAAATTATATGGATACAAAAGTGTTTAGGATCAAGCTGACTCAGCAGTTTTGACCGGTACGAAATTGAACTTTTACTCCCTAGCATAAAAATCTTCTGTCAAATGAAATATGTATTAGTTTTCTTTCTGGCATATCCCGTTAAATCTCTAATATTTCCTTTTCTCAGATATTGACAATAAAATTTTTACCAATCTATCTATTATCATGACTACAAATAAATTAGTGGTACCAATCTGCCACCACAGGAATTTTCTTTTTTGTTGCACATTTAGGAAACATTTACTAGGAAATTGAAGATGTAAAACGAGATAACAGAAACTTACGGCTTTCTTCATCGTTGCAAGGGCTGCCATGATACAGGAAGCAGCTACATTCGCAATTAATGTACCAAAAGGCATCCATTTCAGGATCTCCGTTCTACCTAAGCCTTTGCCGTTGAGTTGAGCTAAATAGAATCTGATCCATACACCAACTGGTCCAACAAGACAGTCAAACCACAAATGACTTGTCTGCTATCACCGTTAAAAGTTTTCTCCAACAATGCCACACTCATACCCCATAGCAATCCAAGCAGTGTTATCATTACCACTATTAATATACTTTGACTGATAATTAATGTTATTTACTACAGAGAAGCCACACTCAGAACTTAGGTTTGTTTTGTTTAAAGCCCTTAGCAGTCTTAACCCCAAATATGAAGGAGAACGCAGCAACAGATAAACCTGCAAAAAAATTCTGGATGAAAAAGGCCATAGGAAGACAGTATAAATTCATGTATTTTAATCTAGGTATGTTGAATTACCGATCAAATATCCAAGCACGGAGAGAAACCAGAGACCATTGACACTAAGTTCAAGCATACTCTGGTTCCAGCCACTAAATGGGGTGAGACTACCCAGGTAACCTGTAGTCAACCCGACAGCTAACTCAGGGGAGAACTTGGATATATCTTCTTTAAACACAGTAGCCCATCAAGAATGAACCAACCTTGAATATGAGATGAGAGAAATTAATTACTAAAATGTCAGGCTTGGAAGTCATAAAGACACATGATTTACTACAGCATAAGGTTAACCACTATTTTTCATCAAACTGCACCATGGTAGATGGAATATTACTACAGCCTTAAGTAAATGCTAGGAAGAGCATCCCAAAACAGTAGTAAGTTTCATAAACAATATGAAATGAATTAAGTATATATGTAAGAAGACGAAATGATGCAAGTATTGGGATTAACGTGACCGAGATGGTGTTTGAATTCTGATAGCTTCTTTATGAGCTGAATCAAAGCCACCTTTAATTGGGTCAGAGGTCAAGGTTTGTTACCCAATTGCCGTTGGATGAAAAGTACAAACTCCGGTATGTATAGAACCAAAAGAAAAAAGACTACCCTCATGATTACCAAAGGTTATTCAAGCTCCAAATCACTGGGATTTTTTTAACAAGAATCAGTTTGTAAAGTCGTTTACAACTTAGTATCTACAAAATCTAAACCTTTCTCAGGTAAGGAGAAAAAGAAATTGTATTTGGGTATACCCCGAAATCCCCAAAGCCCTCACACTTTAGGAACAAAAATCATTAGAAAGAATTTGAAAAACTGGCCAAATCATTATAAAAGATAAACTTTAAGGATTAAACCATTAAATTTTTAAAGTATAATCAAACTTTAGGCTTAAACCACCAAAATTTTGAAACTTCAAGGTTAAATCATTAGAAAGAACTTAAGTGATTAAAACGAAAAAAATGTGAAATATTGAGGATTAAACCATTATTAACCCTTAATAACATGAACACAATATGAGATAAGATGTCACATGTGATAATCAACTTTATCCAATAAAAGGTAATGCAGACCCAAAACAAGCACAACAGAAAGTTGTTGTCTTCATTATAGAACACGGACTATCAACTTCAACGAGTCTTGCATGCGTTTTGATTCGCTGCAAGTCTCGTGCGTAACGACCCAAAGATTAAAGCAGACTCGTGTTACAATTCGTCAGCGAACAAATGCAACACAATGACAATGGCGGTAGCATAAATTCAAGTTTGGAAGCAAGAAAACGCAGCCTTCTTATGGGTTTATATGAGTGTTTATGTGTATTTCTCTATATCTAAATGACTACCATTTGACATTTGACATTAATTTTATAGAACAAAGATATGTAACGCATAACCAAAGATACGGGATCATGGGTTGCTGGTTGCAACCAACACCCTACTCTCCTCTTTTCTTGATTGACTTGGTATGCCACTACACACACTCGTATACTTGTATGATTGTTGCTTTATGAGCTTGTACTACAACCTCCTTTAGTTGCACTATTGGTCACCACATAGACAACTTGTACATTATGCATTAAACTTCCCAAACTCATTTATTAATTCCAATAGGGAGTATTATCTACACTTTATTCTATATTAACTTATTATTTTATTTTTAAACGTCAAAAACACAATATATCTCAAGTAGTACTTTTTAACCCGTATTTTTTTAATTAGCGTTAATGCAACGATTAATACTTGTATATATGATGTTTAGTAAGATTTTTTGGTTTCTTAATGTTCAGTCATGTTTTTGTCTACAAGACGAATCCATATATTTGATTGATATACTATGGTATAACTTATCATTTATTCTCATGTTATACTAGTGTATAAGATATTGTTTATTTTGATGAAGACTATTTTTGTCATTTCGCATCTTTAAACTTGTAAAACTTGAGAGAAAATGCTCAAACTCTTTGTAAGGTAGTAAAGATTAATTTGTTATTCTCATACCGGCCGCTAGAAAGACTTAAATTTACAATTTGCAAGTTTGAAGATCACACACAATTTATAGTCTATATCTTCAAACACAATTTATAGTCTATATGTCCTCTAGATACATCATATTGATTCAGTATCTTTATAGATTGAGTAGTTTAATTCTTACTAGTTGCATATTCAGTTTTTTGTTTGAATATTAATGGTCTTTAGGGTCAAAATTAAACAATAGTGTTTTTACAATTTTAAGGATCTTGATATGGTATCAATGTATTATATCTATTAAAGTTTAATAGTCTATGCACTATTGATCAATCAAAAATACAAGGAAAAGTTCAAAAAAGAATGATAAAAAAGGGGAGACCCATTTCCACCTTTTTTTTTCTAAAGCTAAATATCTCACAAATCGTATGTCTATAAATTAAAAAAATCACATATTCGAAATCAGCGTCTTTTTCTCTTCGATTCTAGATCCAACAACATATACTTTCGACGAAGTTTTTTTTCTATCCATTTTTTTGGGTTTTAGAAACTTTTAATGTGAAATCACATGTAATTGAACACTAAAAAATAATCACCCGCTTATATTTTCGATTAAACTTTAAATTCAAATCATTGATGATGTAAAGAGATTAAGACATGGAAAACTAAGGTGTAATCACATGTGATTGAATATCAAACTATCAATCACATGTGTTTAAAGAGTAATAAAATACGGATTTTCAAATATTTGACTAAGAATTATACAATCAAGTAAAAATCAAGTTGAAATCATACATGAATTATCATATATCGGTGAATTTCTCATCAAATATCATTTTTTAAATGAAAATCATATGTGATTATATGCAAAATCATATGTGATTATATTACAAATCACTTGTGATTAAGTGTACAAATAACAATTACATGTGATTTTTAATGAAAACTATTACAATTTTTAATTTTTTATTTATAACTATTAATGTGGGTGAATATTAAGTTATAATCACGTGTTAAGTAGCAAATACCATGAATAAATAATCGTGAACAAAATTTATTTTTTTTTATCATAAATCACATGTAATTATATTGTGAAATCAGGTAAAAAAGGCGAGGAAAAAAAATTCGTCGAAAGTATATCTTATGATATCTCTAATCGAAGAGAAAAACGCATTGGTTCCGAATATATAATTTTTATAATTTTTATGGACTTACGGTTTATGAAATAATTAACCAAGGGGTAGAAAAAAGAAGTGAGTTTTGTAGAGAAATTGAAAAATCCTATTGGTTCTCTCATTCTCTACTTTTTTCGCATATTTAAAAGAACGCTATAAAGGAAATATTAATATGTTACATTTCAGTCCTTCAACTTTTCCAAATTTACATATTCAACCCCTAAAATAAAGCTAACTGGACAATTATAAATTCATTCTCCGTTTATTTTTGGAGGTTTGGAGGATGCGCAACAAGTGCTTATAAAATATAGCGAGTTAGGGGTGGTATGAAAGTTGATTAAGCAGATTGAAGCTGCAATGGTGATTTCTGCTTCATGAGACCATATTTGTGGTAATGCTCCTTGCATACGCCCTATTCATCGCCTTTTTTGCCTACAGACACATTATTTGTGGACAAGAGACTGATTTAGACATAAAACATTACCTGAAGAAGATATAAACAACAAAGATATTATTTCCTTACTTGCAGTTCCCAGTCGGTACGCATTGTGATTACCAAAAGAAGCAATGCCTGAATGCCGCTCCCACAGATGATTCCAATCCACAGACCCTACACAAAAGTTTCACCAAAATCAACCTCTGAAAAGAGTAAAAATGAACACGGATTCGAGCTTCACCTTCCCTCCCAAGTGGTACACAAATGTCAAAATAATAGCGCAAGGAAGGCCAATAAGGTAATAAGCTCCTAGGTTCACCCATGTGCAGATCTTCTGCAAACCACATCCTCTTGCAACACCTAATAAATCATTAAAATGCAATGGTTTATTAAGGCCTTTAAATCGTCATTCGGTATAAGGATTTACAAATTCTGACCTGATAATACGCCTTGAATTCCATCCATGATATTTGATAGAGCGAGCACTGGCATAATTAATGATACATAACTAACAACTTCAGCCTCATCGGTGTACAAACTGGCCCAAACCCTACGGGCTGCCACTAGAACTAGACCAACCACGAGTACTTCTATGATGACTAGTGATAAGGTGACCCATACCGCTCGTTTTGCAGCTTGGTGTTTTCTTGCTCCAAGTTCATTTGAAACTCTAGTACTGTCGATTAGGGGAATACGTGGGTCAGAGTTGGTTGACCGGGTGGGTTGGACAGACTCGGGCACAGATCAAATGGACAAATGTTTATTTATTTTTATTATCAACTTTTTCTTCTTTTTTTAGCATGAGTAAGATCAGGTTGGGTTAAACCACGAGTTTCGTTTGCCCATTTTTTTAATTTCACTTAATTAGTGTATTAAAGAATTTGGGGAAACTATCTCGGAAGCTAACAGCGAGTAGGCTAAAAGTTTGGGCTGATCATTTATGTATGTAAAAGTTTCACCTAACACATATTCTGTCGGATGATATTAATTAACATCATATATAATTTTGTGAGTAAATCTACAAACACTTTGTCAGTTTGGCCCACTTTCAACCTGGTTGATAAGTTCGTGTTCAGCGAAGTTTCTAAAATTGGTCCATTTGACCCATTACAGCTTAAACATAACCCAAATAGCCTCATGTCAAAAATATGAGTTGAAATTGACACATTTAATGTCATCACTATTAATATATGCTAAGAAAGACTGTTTTATGACCATTCCTTTGACCAACTAGCTCAAATCCAGATCTATCCCTTTGAATCGATGTCATAATGTCGTGAAAGTGAGGTGTTCAAAAGGGCCGAGGATATGGACTTGTTAAGCATACCTTACTGCATTCCCAAAACCGAATGGAATTCGGTAAGCCAGTGAAATCGTACTAAGGCTGGAAAGAAAGTTAGAAGTTAATATGAACCTCAATTTTCGGTGAATGAAACAACCAATCACCTAAGAAATGCACCTGATTGACATCATCGACGTTTCAAGCTTTGGATTAGGAAGAATTCCAGACAAAAAAACCAGCAACTCATATGACCATTGCTCCAAGCTTACATAGTACGAAAAACAGAACCAGAAGAAGGCATATATTATAGTAAAATATTTAAGCACATCGATAAAACTAACCAGACCATTGCTCCTAGCATGCCAAGAAAAGAAGGAAAATGAAAACTTAAGCAGTATCAAAACTAACCAGACCATGAGTGCCGAAGGAATGCCTAAAGCAAGAAATTCCGCAAGATCGTCAATGCCTTCTTTAGAAAACCCGATCCATGATCTTTCACACGTACGTGAAAACTTGATATAAGTACCCAAAATCAGCACGTTAATCCAGTACGAGATAGCAATTGAGATAGCAGCACCTGAGCTACCAAACCCAAGCTTGGTAACCAAAATCCAGCAGCACATGATGTGAAGCAAGCTTACAAATCCCGTGCTTATCATCAATGGCTTAACGTTGTTTTGAGTCTGCAAGAATCGGATCTGGCATTGAAGTAGACCGTACGGAAAGATGCTCAGGATCAACCAGCGTGCATAAATTCCTGCTTCTTTTGAGATCTCTGAATCTTGTCCAAAATATGTAAAAATTTTCGATGTGAATGCCCAAATGAGAGAAATTGGAATGCCCATTAGCGTTAGTATAGCCATAGACCTCTGTAAGTGCACACCTAGCATTTGGTATTGTTTTGCACCATAAGCTTGGCCACAAAATGTCTCCAAAGCACTTCCCATTCCCATCTGATAATTAAAAAAAAAATGTAATCAACTTAAAGAAATATATCCACAAACCAAGTTTTCGCTGAACAATGGGCTCGGGTTGGAAGTTGGAATAAGTTGATTTTTGGTAGGGGTTGAAACAAGTTGAGACGGGTTAGATTGACCCACTAACACTTCTTGTCGATTTATTATGAATAATGAATGTATTACTTATATTAGTACAAAACAGTAATATAATACTGATAACAATAATTATCTATATTTTTGAAAAGAAATAATTTATGAGGTTGTATGCAGTATATATAGAAGTCTGGTGACATTCACCGCTTTGTCCCACTCTCCTTATAGCTAAGTTTCTTGATTTGACCCATTATAAAAGAAGCACAAACCAAATTGACCTATTAAGAGGTAAACAGGTCGAGGTTATCACCTCTGACCCTTACAGATCTTTTTCGTTACCATGAAGGAGAAACCGGTAACACTAGCAAAAGAAGTAGCCATAGATGCACCAGACAGGGCAAGCTCTCCAAGATGGCCTATGAACATGATCGATGTTAGTAGAAAACTATATTGAAGAAAGCTAACCACAATAAAAGGTCCAGCTAACATCAGTTGCTGCTTAACTTCTCCAAAAATCTCCGGTTTCGAAAACTCCAATTGGTAAATAGATTTTGGGATGATTAAAGAAGACTCAAGAAGTGGTTTAGAATACTGTTCTTGATCCATTTCTCTCGAGTTTTCTCTCATTTTCTTAGAACTTAAATACAATAATTAATAATAAAAGTTTAGAATATTCTCTTGGTCAAGTATTTACATCAAGTATGAAACTTTTGTGAAAGCTAGGAATGATTTATTAAGCAATAAAAATGACATTATGTTTTGTTTATAATTGGATCATTTAATATATGTTCACGTAACTTTATAACTATTCGTGATAACGAGTGAAATGACTAGCCTATTACTGTTTGTGACTCACTAATCAGCGTTTATATGTAAATTAATTAGTATTGAAGTCTAAAAGTAAAAGAACCATCCACCTGGGTACCTATTTTTGTATGAATGTTTATAGATATGTCATGCACATCCACATACCTTCTTAGTCACTTCTCATATCTAAGAGGTAGACATCCATTAATCATATTGCCATCTTTTCCTTAAAAGGTTTTCCATTATCATCCTAAAGTACACATTCTGATCAAGATTTTGGCTTTAATTAATAAGTCTTCTGCTGATATCACAAATAGAAAGCAGTCTGCATAAAGTAGACATAGAACTTTTATCTTCATTGTTGCATTAAGTTTTTGTCTGTCGAAATTACAAGTTTTCCACATTATGTCATAAAAAAAACAGTAATCTATAATGAATTAATCAAAATTAAATGGCTTTCTAAGAAGATTGATAAAATCTTACAGTACTATATTAGGGAGATATTTACACCTAAATAACATAAGACAGGATAAATTTGATCTTAACTTGACTAATGATGGCCATCTATGAGCTAATTTGTACCCAGTCTCAGACTTTTATTTACGTTTTTCACTTTGCGCAAGAACTGGCATGATAAAAGACAGAAATTAACTAACCAGACCATGAGTGCAGATTGTATGTTCAACGCAAGAAACTCACCACGATTTGTCACACCTTCTTTACGAAACCCTATCCATGTTTTCTCAAAATCAGGCGACCTATGCACATCGATAAAACCAACACACTTATCCTATATGAAAAAGTATACGTAAGGGCATCCCCTTGACAGAATGACAGTCCAACCCAATCTTAAAAACCAAAATCTGGCAAACAAGAATGAGAGCTAAACTTGTAAATCCTATGCTCATCATTACAACTTTTTTTTTACTCTGAGTTTGTAAGAATCGGAACTGATACTGCTGAAGCCCATTACGGAAAACACTTGGAATGGGGCAACGTCTATATGATCTGGCTAAAGTTGTGACTTCTAAATCTTGACTGAACCAAGTTAAGATATATAGTGTCCATGTGACTATGTGAGTGCATATGATGGACTTTGGAATAGCCATAAGCATGAGTAAATTCATTCCTCTTTGTGTGTGTACACAGAGCATACGATACTGTTCTGCTGCATAATCTTCTCTACAACATGTTTCTAGTGACTTCCCATTCCAAGCAAACCATCATCATATTGATATTTGAAAAATAAATCAGTAACTTTTCAGCAGTGGAGATAATATCACGAGCAAGAAACCAGATTTAGATAGTTCTTTTACAAAACCTCTGCTCCCCTTATGTTAATTTGTCAGAGGTGTCAAGATGTGCAGTCGAGTAAGTTCTACTTGGAATGGGTCATTTCTAGTACGGCCGGGCCAGAACAAGATTATCATGAACGAAACAGTTTATGAAGTTGTAAGCAATAAAAAATAGACTTGTGATAGCCTTGAAGTCGTACGACCCATTTGACCTGTTCCTTGTGGTCAACGAATAAATTGGTGAATGACTCACAATCAAAATTTTAATCGAAAATGATGAATAAGGGTGTGTTTGGTTTAATGATACAGGTATAAATATTCTGCTAACTGAAGTATTCAATATTGTCAACAACCCATGAACATAATTAGCATTTCATAAACAATTAGATAGAATCACTAAATAAATGCATCACAAGGATCACAGCTGACCTTTTTTTATTTATTGTTTTATGACTGCAAGTACATTTTGTCCAAATGAAAATCTGTGAAAATGTTATCAAAAATGGAATATTGATGAATAGTGTGCTACCATGTAGCATAAGCCAGTAACAGAAGCAAATGAAGTGGCCATTGAAGCAACAGATTGAAAGTTCACCAAAACGGCCAACAAAATGACCTAATTATCTCCAAACTACACTGCTAAAAACTGATCGATAGTATGTAATCCTTGAAAAGATTCCTATTTATTATATTATATATACTACATACTATTCTGTAGATCATATTGTTTTTGTCCAAAAGTAAAACTGCTGCATAACTATAGTTACTATATACCCAGAAATGATGCATGTTGCTAGCTGCTAGTTGTACAGATTTTTCACACAGCTGCACAACGCAAAAATACCCCGACTAATACCATTGTTCATCAATGGTTTTAGAAACAATATGATACCATTACAAGAATTCTCAATCAACACCAAAAAAAAATACAAGCCCATATTATTTCAATACATCTTCCTTAAAATACATGGAATAAAATTAAGCATGTTACATATATCGATCACCATATATGCATCCTCCCTGCAAAACTTTACATGCATGTTTTTAGGTTTGGTTTTGGCTTGGAAAACATACATAAAAACAGATAATATCATCAATAACAAGGTGGAATGATGAATAAAATACCCAATTCAAACTACCATCCTTGGATGTATACTATAAAGTGATCATAGTCGATGAGTGAGGTACGGATACGTTGCACCTGGACCAGAAACTGGCCCAAAAAACAACGTCTCAAACCAACCAGCCTGTGCCTGTTCTTCACGTTCCCATATCATCCTTTTCTCTTCTTCTACAATGGAATCATATAGCCTTTTGCTCATATACACCTTCACAGCGTCCACTCCTTCTTCAACCACTTCTGGTGGTGGGACCATCAACGGGTTGTGGTCCACCACCAATCTAGTCAGATTCCCAAGCCGCCCAAATGTAATGGGCAGCTCTTGAATCTGATTGTTGCAAATATCGAGGTCTCTAAGACTTGTTAAATCTCCAATTGTGTCAGGGAGTGTTGTTAGATCATTAAAGTTACTTCCCAAGTTAAGAATCTCGAGTTTTGTTAATTTTCCAATCGTGGGTGGTAGGCCTCTGAGTTCATTGAAGTGCAAATCCAGAATCTGAAGAGATATCATTTCGCCAATAGAGGTAGGAAGGGCTCGTAACTTGTTCAACGGCATTAAAAGCTTCTTTAGATTCACTAGTTCATAGCCAAAGCTTGCGGGGAGATATTTAGTTTTGTTGAAACTTGCATCAAATTCTACTAATGAACTGAACCAAAAATTGCCAATAGTTACTTATTTTAGAGGATGTGATGATGTAGCTAATTTATGTGATAGAATTGCCTAACAGATAATTACCTGCATTTACAAATGCCATCAGGTAAGGAAGTAAGTTTGTTGCTAGAGACATTTAAAATCTGCAATTTTTGCAAGGAACCAATGGAATCTGGTAGTGATTCAAATAGATTACAAGAAAGATTAAGCTCCTCGAGACTCTGAAGTCCTGCAAGTGAATCTGGAATAGCCTGTTTCAGTGACACCAAAAATACTCTGTTAGTGGATTCGAAATTTATGTAGAAATCGTTTATTAATTTGGGGATGTAATATGTGCAACTTACTGCACAAACATTATGCACAATAGAGTCAAATTTTTCTAATAGGATTTTACACTTTCAATCGTTTAACTTATAACATGCAGCATCAATTCGCACCTCTAGAGTCAACCACCCACATGTTTTCCCAAGGGAAAAACAGCCGTGCTGTTAGCTGCACACACGCTTGCGTACAACAAGGGGTAAATTATGGACCAAATGCGTAAACTTTAGGGGCGTAAATTCTAAAGTTTTCTTTACATTCTTTGCTACAGGTAATGTAAGCGGCAATTAATCACGTTCAGGTCACGACTTTAGACAAAAACCGATATCGATCAAAAGTTAATATTTAACGGTGAGAATGTTGCAGCCTAATTACCATAAGCTTATTTTTGGATAGGTCAAGAGAAACCAAAGTTCTAAGCTTCCCAAAGGCTTCAGGAATAAATGGTAACCGCCGATTCGACAAATCAATCCGTTCAACACCATTAACCAATGCATCCTGAAGAATATCCGCCATTTCTTCTTTAACTTCCTCCGCAATTGTTGGAAGCATCGAAGAAGAAGCTTTCTTATCAAGTGCCGCTAACTTTCCAGCATCTTTCGCCGTATCATAAAGCTTCTGAAGCCTTCGTTCCGCAACCAGTAACAAATTACAATACGTTTCGTGCATCTCATCTAACGATAATAACGCCTTATACATTTGCTGTTCTCGTTTCATCGCTCTCTTTCTCCTTTCCACTATTTCAATTTCACTCTCCGACAACTCAATACTATCAAATTGATCAGCAAACGGTGATTCCTCTGCCTCAGCGTATCTAGATTTCGCTAGCTCTACAGTTTCTGGATCTGGACGTTCGCCTAACGTTTTAATCACGGTCCGGATCTGAGAAACCTCAACCACAACAGCACGAATATTCGCTAGAATATCATCATCAGTTAATTGAGACACACGTTCCGCAAGTTCTGTATACGATTCACGCTGCGAAAGTTCAGTATATGTTTCTGGTAAAGAAGAAGGACGAGCTAGGCGATCGTTTTCGAGCTCCTGTAATTGACGACGTTTGAAGCTAGGAATTTTGGTCATAACATACGAAAGGATTCGCATCTTCCTAGGGCTCGGATTCGGATCCATGGCGATATATATATAGTTAATAAATTATTGAAATGATCAGGATGATGAAGATGATGATGGATTCAGAGAGAGCAATGAACGTAACGCTTGTTTATATATTTAAAGATGAGAGCGTCACGCTATGTCTCCTCCGAACAACGGAAGAAAGAAGGCAACAAACAAAAACAATTGAAGGACGATGATAACGCTATTTTGGATATTGTTGAACCAATTTGAAGTACATTTTTGCAGCCTGCAGGACTTCCACATTTTCTGGTACTTTTTTCGGTTAATGTCAATCATCCAAAATAACAGTTGATACGTAAATCTATTCCTAAAATAGAGAGTTATTTTTGATTTCTAAAAATAGAGGTTGGTATTATAATAGCTAACAAGAGTTGGGTAGATTTTAAATTTCTAACTTATATACTTAAATTTTAATTACTTCATGCATTTATTTAGTACTCCCTCCGTCACCGTTTAAAATGTCCACTTTAACTTTGTACATACTTTTAGAATTCTCCACCAACTTCACTTTTCACCAATCAAATATTAAATTTACCCACTAAAGTCTTTTTTGATTGGTTTATGACCGGTTTAAAACCGACTTTAGTGGGTTTTTTCCGGATTTTTGACCGATTTTTGACTTTAGTGGGTTTTTTCCGGGTTTTTGACCGGTTTTCCAACCCAACCCTATTTAACCCGGGTTCAACCCGATTTCGAATTCTAAAAACCCAACCCGATTATGTACCCGACAGGTACTCCCAAAACCCGAACCGGGTAGGGTCATACTCGGTTACAACCGGGTAGGGTTTTCGGGTTTTAATCAGGTAGGGTATAAAATCCGGGATTTTTGTGCATATTGACATATACATGGATTCATTTATAATATCTATACATACACTTAGGCCCTGTAAGCGAACTGAACGTTCGATGAACAATTCGTGAACCGTTCGGCAAGAAGTTCGTTTATGTCGTTCGTTTCGTTATATGAACGAACATGCACAAATTTTTACGTTTGTTTAATTATACGAACGAACATGAACACATGTCTCATTCGTTCATTTGCGTTCGTGAACGTTCGATAACATGTTCGTGAACGTTCGATTGAGTGTTCGTTTATTACTAATTGTTTAATCAAATTAATACATATTTTTATATCTTATTTTGATTTGATTAAGCTAAATATCAAATAGAATATTATTAATAGTTTGATATTTTCATCTAATAATATTAAACATCTAAATATCAAATAGAATATTTGTACCTTACATTTTTCTCCTCTCCAAACACACCTACAATCTATCCAGATATACTTTTCTTTCCAACGATCGTACCAAGCAAATGAGTTTATCCTCATATTGTGACCGTATTGTAATGTTGGATAGGCATAACAAAGTTTCAAGTTATATAGTATATATGTCCGTTTTTGTTTGTTGAAGTTTGTTTAAGATATTAATGAAAAAATGCATTAGATTATGTGTTTGTTCGTGTACGTCGTTTGTGTTCGTGAACAAACAAATTTTCTTAATGAACGAACATGAACAACAAAATTCGTTCGCTTATCCGTTCGTGTTCGTTCATTTGTTCGTCAAAACCTTAATGAACGAACACGAACAGACTCCGTTCATGTCCATTCGGTTCATTTACAGACCTACATACACTCTCGATAGGTGGTGATATTTTTAGCATTCTTTTTTTATAATAAATGCACTAAAATTATGTATTAATTATGTGTAAACTGTTGATGCTAACTTTAATGAATTTATCAAAAATAGTAATGGAATGTCACAACCCCGACCCATTACCATACCCCAAATACTTAACCATGCAACGTTTAAAAACAAAAAGAATTATCACGAAATCAAAAACTATACTCCAAATTAAAAAGATACCACCACCACAGGCACGTCATGACGTCAACCCAACGATCACGCCAAAGCTGGAGTCAGCAAACCACCATGGGTATCGACCGCGGCGGCCACAAAAAGTGACTCCGATTTCTTTATGCAATAAGCCTCGTCTCTCATCCCCGTGTTATTAGTGTTTCATTTTACTTTATATCAAAGCAATGTAACTACTTCATTGTATAAGTTGAATCATTGTTGACACATAATAACTTATTAAAAAGTTACAGTGGATTATGCGAATAATTTGTTACGTAAAAACTCCCCAATCAATGATAACATCAAATGGTTATATCTTCCGTCACGTTGTGGTCCTCTATTAGACTATACTTTTCTTGCGGTTTTGGCAAATAACCATAAACTGATCGAATTAAATATGAATAAAAGCAATTTATTAAAGTCATTTAATATATAATTGACTCCATAAATCAACACCATTCATTTACGATTCGCTATCAAGTTTATATTTGTTTTGACTCCTGAAATAACAAGCTGCAAGCCTGTAAATACTACTAAAGAAAATAATTTGACTTCAAATTAATGTACAATTGTACAAACATTATTTACCTTGGAGTTGAGATATATGCAGCACCACGCTCCTCACAGTTCAGGAATTCACACTGATAACGCTCCGTTAACGGACCGTGTCAATGAAACCCTAGAAAGTAGCAAGTAGCATTGAACAATGAATGAACACAGCTTATCAATAACGATAACTGTTACGTTTTAACGAACAAATAAACGACCAATGAATCTCAATCTGAAGATGTTAAACTTCTCAAAGCCAATTAGCCAAATCAATGTATACATAGACGTAGATTGTAATTGTAAGTCTAAATAATAAACTATTAGATTTGATTGATTCATCTACTTTAGTCCAGTAATCTGACATATTACACCTAATAAATCTGAATAATAAACGATTTAGAAATCTAGTAACAAAGTAACAGTTCCAAAAGATGATTCTTCGCGTCATCTGTACGTCAACGTTGAATTAGCAACCGGAAACAGACGAAACCTGTAATCCGACACTCGTACCACCGGGCGTCGTACCGTTACTTTTCCGACGGTGATATCCGCCGGTGGACGCGGCGGTGATGCGACAGCGAACTCGACAAGCGAACCAGAAGACGAAACAGGAGATATCGTTTTCAACGATTCAACAGGGAAAAGAACAGCTCTGATCTTCAATTCTGACGAAACTCGATCGTATTCATCAATAATCGCAGAGAGATCTTCATCGCCGGTGATCGAAACCAGCACGTCGAGGTCTTCAGTCGGTAATTTACACTTCAAATTGACGGAAAAACCGCACGCTTCCCAAAACTTAACAATGAGCTCCGCGAACGTAACGGAACGGTTAACGGCGAGGACTCTGGTGTGGCCGCCGACGTAACGAAGCTTGCCGTCTATCTGACGTGGCCGGATCCTGCCGCCGTAGCTGTAAAGAAATTTGATTGTTGTTGGTGAGGGTTTGTTAACGGAAGTTGGTACACGTGTCATGATCGAGAGAGAATAGAAGATGCTGGAAGAATAGGGGAAACAATATTCAGGAGGTGTTTGGAATATTGGAATGGGCATGTGCGGCGTATTTATAGGTGTAACGGTTTTATTATTTATATATATAGAGAGTAATGTTCAAACGACTACATCAATTTTGAGTGAAAATGAGGAAACTAACAAATTTATGTCATGTGTCACTTTTAGTCTCTTTCCTTCACATTTTTAAAAATTAAATATCTCACAAACGGTAAGTCGAAAAATCATGAAAATTGCACCATAAAATTCAGCATTTTCTCCTCTTCGATTTGCCGTCCTCTCAAGGCATACTTTTGACAACTTTTTTTTTTCTTCATTATTCGGTGGGTTTTACAAATTAGTAACACATGTGTTAGTGATTGTTTGTACATTTAATTTGTGGTTAAAATTAGGGTTTAGGGTTAGGGTTTAGGGGTTTAGTAGGGTTTAGGGTTTAGTAGGGTTTAAGGTTTAGGGTTTAGTATGATTTAGGGTTTAGAGTTTCGTAAAGCGTTTAGGGTTTGGGGTTTAGGGGTTAGGGTTTGGGGTTTAGGGTTTAGGGTTTGAGGTTTGGGATTTCGGGGGGAAACCCCAAACCTCAAACCCTAAACCCCAAACGTAACATTTAGTTATATGCCTAAACCCCTACCAACCCCATCTCAAAATAGCAAAGAAAGATTCCAAACAATTTATGACAGAAATAGCAATGTTAAATTGGCGGAAGGTATGTGGTTTTTCAACAAAGAACATATCAAGTCCGCTGTTGCCCACAAATCAGTTGTAGATGGACGCCAATACAAAGTAAGAAATTCGTCAAGTACGAGATACGATATTGTATGTTTTAATGAAGGATGTAACTGGAGGATAGTTAGTCGTCGCGCAAAAAAGGGGGAACCTTTCCAAGTTAGCATGTTGTATGACTTCCATACATGTTCAAACACGCAAACAAAGACGAAGCATCGGAATGCTTACAAAGAGGTATTGGGTGACATTATAGCGGAGAGGTTGAAAGATCCCAACCGAGTTTTAAGGCCAAAAGATATAATTGAAGATATCAATGGTACTTATCACATTAAGATTTCTTATCAGCAAGCTTGGTGTGGTAGGGAAGCTGCTTTGGAGAAGCTGAGAGGTGGTCATGCAGAGTCGTTTAGCAAGTTACCGTACTATTTACTTAACTTAACTCGCACAAATCCTGGAACCGTTACAGATATTAAGACGGATCAATATGGACGTTTTGAGATGTGTTTTGTCGCCCTTGGTGTCTCGGTAAGTCTTGTACATTGTATCACTTCAAATAAGGTAGAAAGTTAGTAGGATATAATACCTTTACTATGGTACTTATATATGTTGTTATCTCATGACAGATACGAACCTTTCTCAATCATTTGAGACCATTGATAATAGTAGACGGCGCACACTTGAAGGGTAAATTCACTGGTTCTAATTTGCTTGCAGTTGGAATGGATGGAAACAATCAGATTGTGCCCCTTGCTTTCGGGGTGTGTCCAGATGAGTCTGGAGCCAGTTGGACATGGTTTATGATCAAGTTGAGGCAATGCATAGGAGTCATTCCAGAGTTAGTTATCATTTCAGATAGGCATTTGGGCATTGCGCAAGGTATAAGAGAAGTGTTCCCTAATGCATTTCATGGGATATGTTGCCGTCATTTATTGATGAACGTGAGTTTAGCCAAAAAAATGATTGGTTGTTTTGGAAAATATGCAAAGCTCATAAAGTTTATCAGTTTAATTATTACATGGAACAACTTCTTGT
Organism: Pseudognaphalium luteoalbum; assembly: GCA_963422505.1. Taxonomy (NCBI): domain Eukaryota; kingdom Viridiplantae; phylum Streptophyta; class Magnoliopsida; order Asterales; family Asteraceae; genus Pseudognaphalium; species Pseudognaphalium luteoalbum. The sequence continues at coordinate 110,207,957 of OY730197.1, read as the reverse complement.
TGTGGATGCGCATGCACATGCTAAGCTCATTGATGCGGGCCCAGAAAGATGGTCTAGGGCTCATAGCACTATTAATCGATACAATTACTTAACTTCAAACTGTGTTGAGTCGATTAATGCACTAAGTAAGGAAGCGCGAAAAATGCCAATTACAATGTTAATGGAGTTTTTCAGAGGTCTGGTTCAAAGGTGGTACTTCGAAAGGCGGCAAGATGGAGGTACACAAACTTATTATATATATATATCGCTTTAAGAATTATCTATAACAATGTGTGTTTATGTGTAAAACAGTTAACTACGGAAAGTTGAAGCAATGGCTAACGCCTTACGCAGAAAAAAAAGTTCGCATGAGAATTTTGAAATCCAACAAGTGGAGAGTATACGGCATCACTCGTACTCGTTTCCAAGTGAAAGATATGAAATACAATAATACTGTCAACTTGGAGACAAAAGAGTGTTCATGTTTAAAATGGCAACACTCTGGTTTACCCTGTGGACATGCTATAGCAGTGTTAAAGGAAATTGGAGTCACCGAAACTGCTGACTTGGCAAAACGTTGGTTCACAAATGAAACTTATAAGGCTACATATGCTGAGGAAACAAACTTTGTGGGCGATATATCTAATTGGGTGATGCCTGAAAATTTTCTAAGGGTTTTACCTCCTTTAACCACTAAACGCAATGCAGGTAGGCCCAAAAAGACGGGGCGTATTCCATCAAAGGGAGAAAAGGTGAAAAATAAAGTCTGTACAAGATGTGGTGCCGATGATCATACAAGAAGCCAATGCCGTATTTCTATGACATCAACACAACAATTCGTATATTCCCCAGTAGATTTGAAAGAATTCTAGTTGGTTTTAATAAACTTATCTCAGTCAATGTAATATATTTTCAATTTGGAATTTTACCTTTCGAGTTTGAGGAAAAATGTTTCAGAATTGTCATTTTGAGTTGAAGAACAAACAATGTGCTCGAAACATAATACGACTTATTTAACAACCTTAACAAAATATGTGCTCATAATTAAAATAAGTTTGGGTTTCATAAGTGTAACAAAATAACTAAACTACCGATCCACAAATCCATAAAAAAGTCTTGCCATAGCCTCGTGATACCACAAACCGGCATGTCGTGCATCAACATGTAAAAGATAAAGTTGCTTTTTAAAGGCCAAACGATAAAGAAACATACATACAAATATCCCACAGTCACCAAATGCACCGGTCTGCTGAGGGGTGAGGGATTTTGGATGCATGTTGAATGTGATGGTGTATGCTTCTTTCTTCAAACGTTTTGCTTCAACAACACCACTACTATCAAGAAAATCTAGAAGCTTTTCCCGAAGGTTGTTCTCCAACACTTTGTAGAATTTACCTCTGGCAACTTTTCCGTCACTAGAGACTTGAACCATGCTATCGTAATAAGTAAACACACCCGTCTTAATCTCAAACTCCAAGAGGCAAAAATGCTTGTTAGTCTCGTTTATCGTCATAAATACCTGGAAAAATATGTGTACCAAGTAGTTACACGTTATTCGGACATTCGATATATAGAAACGTTCAAGGGACTTATATTTGAAATAATTAATTTAGACACTTACACGCCTCACGTCTTTCCATTTCCCCGGGAACACTACACCTCCCGAATAATAGGTCGACACCACATGATCCTTCCAAGTTATAAGGTCCGTGAAAAAAGGATCAACGGCGCACCAGTCAGGATCTGGCGGTCTAAGTGTGTTCAAGTAGTTTATCCACAATCGAAGGTGTTGTGTATTGTATAATTTTAATAGATATATCAAAACATAAAAGTATAGATAGAATGTATTTAGTAGGTACAAGGTAAGAAGCACGTACACTATCGTCAAGCCATCCATTTCTGTCCTCTCGTTCCCTACTCTTTCCGCCTCGGGTGTTGCCCGACATAGTAATTTATACCAAAAGTTTCTAGTCATATTCAATTTTGTACGAACAGAGCAGCTAAACGATAATGATTTTTCCGACTTCATCCAATCTTCTAAATCCTGATCGATCACAGGGACAGGCAAATTTCCATACCGTCTTATAAAATCCTATACGGAGGTAAAAATATTGGCACAATGTTATGGGGATCGACATAATAAAATAAAATCTAAATGAAGTAATACACTACACTTGTACCTCCTTCCATATTGGAACTTCCTTAAATGGAAGCACCTCTGGTGTGAACTTTTTAGGCGGGTTGTTGGTCTCGTACCCTAAACTCTCGTCGGAATCAGCAACCACCACAATCGACTCCTTCAACACGGCATCATTCAAATTTTTGGCTTTAGCATCCTATAAGGCCAACAAATTATTATTACTATACAAAAATTTTACAATTATTATTACTACAAAAAAATATTATTATTACTGTACAAAAATATATTACTAATATACAAGAATACAAGAAGACGATATTAGGTATACTTTCAGGAAAACAGATCTTTAAAGAACCGCCCTACCTATAACAAATACCAGAACCACAGAACTTGTTGGGAAGACAATTATTCCAGCAAGAATTTGATAACGATGGGGTTGGCGTACATAACATAAATCCATAACGACCATAAACAATGGTGTAGCTCGAATATCATTTATGGGTGGGCCATAGCAAAGTACGCAAAATAATTATACTAACCTCAAGATAATTATCAAGTGACATATGCACCGGCGATACTACACGCTGCTTCTTCTTATCCGGTTTAGTAACCTCAGTAGTGTCTAGTGTTTGGTAGGGGACCAAATGGTGATATGAGGTACCGAGATTTATTCTTCTGCCTTTTACTAGGTAGTTGCTTGTATAACTATATTAAACAAAAAGTTATATAATTACAACTCAGTTCGGCATGGATCAATACTTATAAAAAATATTACTGCTACTAAAATATACTTATCGTCATCATGTTGGTAAAACAAAAAAACCGATTGCTTTTTAGTGACGTCATCTCCAATGGGTGTAAAATGCGGAGCCCCTGTCTCAGCCATCTTAGTGGGCGGATCTTGCATATCATACCCCTTGCTATCCTGCATTTGTCATAATTTGGCAAACACGGCAACAAAGACAGTCAACATAAAATATAGCAAAAAACATCAACTAGGTCGGCATCATGTTGGTAAAACAAACAAACCGGTTGCTTTTTAGTGACGTCATCTCCAATGGGTGTAAAATGCGGAGCCCCTGTCTCAACCATCTTAGTGGGCGGATCTTGCATATCATACCCCTTGCCCTCCTGCATTTGTCACAATTTGGCAAAACACGGCAACAAAGACAGTCAGCATAAAATATAGCAAAAAACATCAACTAGGTCGGCACGGTAACAATACCTATCGTAAGAGCAAAACAGCATCAACTACAACATTCAAAAGAGCCCCAACCCCCCCCCCCCCCCCCTAAATTTTACACCGAAATGCCTAAAGAAACTTGCAATTAATATAAAGCAATAAAAAATTATATATGAGTAAAGTGAATGTTACGATTGTATTTTCAAATGAGGCTATCATGTTGTCGAGTCTGGTTTTTTCCACTTCATCCGTCGTAAGTACCTCGGACAGAGACAGAATGCTACCACATGTCCGTGTGTCATCATGAGCAACATGTGTCTACAAATATAACAAACAATGTAAGTGCTAAAACATGTATTAACCTATTAGTCTTGCTGTGTGAACTAATAGATAGTTACACGAACCTGAGGTAACTCATACATGAAGTTCAAATCCAAGTTCAAATCAATGTTACTATTATCGGTATTGAAATTCTAGTTGCCCATAGGATCACCATCACCAACGACAGGATCAACTACGGGCTCTTTTTTATGCTGACCGAAAAACACCTGCATTCAATTATTAGAAATTTAGAAGCTTGTAAATAACTATGTATAAGTATGGACTTTTTAATGCTAACACAGTAAAAAATAATAAAAACGAACCTGGTCCTCTAACAACGAACAACGATTATTCAACTTCAAAAAATCAACATGAAGCTTACTATAACCCTTTTGTAGTACCAAGTGTTTTTGTTGTAACTTCATAAAACATTCCGCTAATGACAACTGTGGCCGTTGTGCCGTTAAAGGTGGCGGCAGAGGCATCGCGACACTAGCAGGAGCATCAACAACCTCGCCCCTAGTCAGTGATGGGTGCAAACTATCTTGTGGAGGAGGAAAATTATCTACTACTTCAATGGGAAAACAATCCTTGCTAGCTATCCACCATTCCGACCGGGTCTCCTCAGGAAGCAAGACAAGATTTTCTATAGGACGTAGGTCCTAAATTAAAATATATATTGGTATTAACAAATGAACCATGAAAACAAATGTAAAAAAAACAAGCCGAACCACATAACCAAGTAGAACCTGTATCATACTAATATGCATGTGCAACTAATTTACCCTACTACAGTCACCAACGGTGATTAAAAACTGTTCCTAACCTGTAGCTAACTCACTAACATTGTAGCAACTCCATGATACGAATGGAGCTAAAGTTCAAATAAGTCATGTGACTGTATGTTCAAAACGCTGATTCTAGCCAAATCCACCCAGGTTGGGCAAGTAGCTTACGAATTACAACTCCCTGATTCTAGCCAAATCCACCCAGTGTTTCACGTTTCTCAGCTTAAGAAGTGCAAAGGTTAAGGTCATAAGAGTGGAATATTACCAATGTGTGGTCCAGATGGTTTGTTAGCTGTTGAGCCAGAAGCTAAACTGGATCGAAGGTTAGGCAAGGTGAATAATCATCCAGTGATGTATGTGTTAGTTAAATGGTCTAATCACCGTTTTGAAGATGCTACCTGGGAGCTGTATAGTGACTTAATTCAACGGGTTCCACACTTCCAAAGTCAACCTTGAGGTCAAGATTTCTTAAGGGGAGTGGATTGATACGAATGGAGCTAAAGTTCAAATAAGTCACGTGACTTCCACGTGACTGTATGTTCAAAACGCAGCTGACTTGCACGTGAGGAAATTCTGTTGAGGCGGTTATGATTGTTAGCTAATAAAAGGCATTTGTAGTCTGTTAGTTCAGGATCATCTAACAATTTGTAAAAACTCAATTCTCTCTGTACTATGTTACTTTTCGATTTCAATTGTAAGAATCATCTGGTTTCGAGCTCAATTCGATTGTGTGAGTTCCTAAACTGTGATTTGCTTAATTCGGATTTCAATTCGTTATCGTTTTCTAATTCGAATCTTATCACTCCAGAATAATGTGATTTCATGATTATTGTATGGCTTTTTTAGTTTTTGATACACAAAACATTTTTAATTTAATATAAAATATAAATGGGTCCAAAGAAAATAATATCAAAACAACCACCCAAATAACAACATAATACTTCAAAAGATGAGTTTAGTTTTTTAAATATTATATAAGCTAAGTATCTTCTTTTTTAGATTATTCAAAGTTTTATCATTATCAATATAATTAAATGATAATACAAATGATCGTTCATATTAAACGATTGTATTTTCAATACTATATTGTATATTAATATGGATGGATGTTTCTACAAGTAGAAAGTATTGCAATGCGCGGGGGAAAAAATCGTTGTATAAATTATGCAAGTGATACTATAGCTAGTGAGTCTCTACAAGTATTGTCTATTGCTTTACAAGCAACTAATTGTATAAATCATAAAATATTTAACGTATTCACAAAATCAATTTAGAAAGACTTACATCAGGAAAAGGGCCATCCAAGAGATACAGTTGAGACTTCTTAAATGTATTATTACTAATCCACCTAATTCCCCTCCGGAGAGTGTCCGTCGGCGTCCACCATTCACCGGTTAAGATTGGTAACGACTCAAAAATCCATACCTAAAGGTACAAACCATGACCAAATAAAATATGTATTTATATTAAGATATTAACATCCCGATTCATGTTAGTAACGTACAAAGATAATAATTATCCCACCTGGAATGCCCAAATAAATCCCTTTAGCGTATACGACACCTTCTCCTTTCCCTTTTTCTCTAAAGCTTCTAAATATTCAGTTCTTCTTGTCGGGACCGCATCCATAAGTTGATTGTGTGTAATAAACCACACATGAGTACCCCATGGAAAACGGTTCCACTCGTTCAAATCCTCAACTAACTCCAACATTTCCGCGTCAACCACCGATTTACTCTCACCGCCGTTTCCAAGAAATACATACTCCAACACCATCAAAAGACAAACGCGAACGGCATCTAGGTCGGTAAGGGTGGCAAATCGAGGCCCCTCATCCAGGCCCCGAAGGTCAAACAAGTGAATGCTATCTCCGATTACGTGACTAAATACTCGATGGCGAAATGCCATACTCTTGGCTTTGTATTTCGGCCGGTCTATGTCTCCAAAACGTAATCCGGTAATAATGCAAAACTCTTTGGCTCCGAACTTTAAGGGAATGCCCCCGACATCATATTTCAACGAATGTAGCTCTGGGTCATGCTTATCCCCACACTCCAACTGCATCTCTAGCATTCGATGTATTAAACGCCCCACAAATTTATCGTACCCAATATCTAACCACCTGCCAAAGCATGTTTCTCTAAACAACTTTTCTCTATATGTACCCTGTAATTTATTCTTCATTTGACCCAAAAGAGTCATCTTGCACCTGATAGTCACAACTGCAGAATATGCCTGCATTAACAAAAATGCCAAATATTAGTAAAACACCGAGCATGACATGTATAAAGCGTGAGTACTATGATAAGCAAAAGTAGGTGATCCTAGTTTACTCAACCCTTCATTAAGTTCTATTGCAGCTGTATATAACTAATAATAAACAAAAGTAGGTGATCCTTACACTGAAAACCGATTGTTGCAACTAGAAATCACATCAATTAAATAACAAGTTTCATAATACAGATCTAAACACACACAAATCAAGTTACCTATATGCTCTAGTGGGTCCATTCTATGCATATGTGGCTGTACTAATGACAACATATATATAAGATGTACTGAATATTGGGGCATTTTTATTCAGTTGTTATGTCAAATGATGGCAACGAGGTTATTTTGTTGCTGATTATCACACTTTTGTTATTGTATTTATCGGTGTTAACATATGGAAGTTATTTAAATGCTAGGCACAACACAAGACTACATATTGCCAAATTGACAAATCATCTTACTGATGTTAGAATACAATTTATCGGTGACAGATCATCTTACATATTGCCACATGGCATTTGGTGTCAGGTTCGGGTTGGCGGGTTAGTACCACCCAACCCAAAAACAGCCCCTTTATTTAAAGGGTTAGACAGGTTGACCCGTTTACGACAATAACGTGTTTAGACCTGACCCAAACTCGTTTATTTTTGTCTTAGATAGTTAGGAAAAAAAGAGCTAGTTTTTTGTTTTGCACACTATCACTGAATTCGTCCTGTTTAATTTTGATACAGTTATCATCATTTTGACTAATAGGTTCTTACAAATTATGTGGCTATTATATGTATGAATGTCTTTCAAGTATATGATTCTAGATGCATTAATGCTTGAAAACTATGAAATTATATATTACATACACAACTAATGTGCACTGAATGCCTAACGAAGACTCTAGTTCATGACCTCAAACTCTTAGCCATGTTTGTGTCAAGAAAACAGAGACCTGGTCTACGTCAATCCAAAAAGTTTGTGGTTCAAAACTCAAGTGGACAATTACCAACAAGCAAAATAATTCCAAGGCCGCTGATATTGCATTCATTTGATTCATACCCGTTCTATTGAATGCTCCTCTTGTTGTTGAAGCTCTGCAGATGAATGAACCTGAGGTTATTCGGTATGTGTTGTAGACACCGATAAATATGTATGAACCTGAGGTTATTCGGTATGAATGAACCCGAGGTTATTCGGTATGCACAACATGGAGTGGAGTTAAATTCAATCATGCATATACAAGTATAACATTGTATTATACAAATAGAATATACATATATGCAAACGCACAGAACAACTATCATCATCACCCCTACATACTATTGTGCTCGCTAAACTCAATAAACAGTAGGCATACGAGTCAATCACGAACAATATATAATTATGTAAGTAACAATTCTGAAAATTAAAGTTAGTAAAATACCTTGTCACGACAATAATTCTTCGCATAATTCTTCCCCATTTTTTTGAACCGTAGACACCGACAACAAAATGAAACCGTCTAACAACTCACCTAAAAACAACAGCAATTAAACATTAGTTGACAACATACACACGTGCACCGATTTATTGAAAATAACTCACCAAAAAGGGTACAATAATCTCGCCAAATGAAGTTCGCCAAAAATCTTACGCCCCACCACAAACCACAGCTGCCAACCCACCACAAACCACCGCTGCCAACCCAACACCACGAACGAACGCAGCCAACCCACCACCCAAACAACCACTGACCCACCACCACAAACCACCGATGCCAAACAACCGCGAACCACCGCTGGACAACCACCACACAAACAACAACCGCCGCTAGCACAAAATATCCACCCACCTAAACAAACAACAATCGCCGCCAACCACCGTCGTGTTCGCCATCCTAACCCTAACCCTTACCCTAACCAACAACAACGATTAAAGTGTCCGGGCTTTTGTGAAGAGATGGGACAAGAGGGAGACCGGCGGTGATAAGAGATATGCAGTGATCAAAATAATAGCCGATCGCCAAATGAGAAGGAAAGAGACACGGAAGAATTTTTGGACAACTTTGGCGATTTTCAGGAGGAAGGAGATGCGGAATAGCCCAAATGGGGATGGCTCGAATTCCCATAATTCAAAAAAATAGGCAATCGCCAAAAGATTTGTGCATTTTGGTGAATTTTTTTAACACGTGTCTCATTGGCGATTTTTTTGTATTTTGGCGATTTTTTGGGTTTCGGCGATAAATTGTGAACACATGTCAAGCATTTATTGGGTGATCCAAATTTTCGCCAATCGCCAAATGATTTACGCATATAGTGAAAAGCTTGCGTTGACTCGTCTATCTCAGTAATTTTCTCTTATAAATATATTGAGATACTTAACCTATTCAAACTTAATTGGACCTGTTATTGGCAACAGCCCGCATTAAATTACTAAGTGCGCATTAAATTACTAAGCCCATGCAGCTATCTGAGTGAACTTTTAGAAGAAAAAAATAAAATACAATTTAAACTAATAATAAGGAATGTGACGAAGTTTAGCAGAGTCGTCCATATATTTGTTTTTTTACAAAATCTTTTTGTGCAACGTGAAGTTTATATGCTTAATTATTTTTGCAACCCCTAACATTTCTTCCTAGCTCCGCCATTGACTTAGGACGATTAAAAACTAATGACCAGTTGAAAATTGAAATGTAAACATTATTAAAGTGAATTGTAAATTCGTAATGCGATCTAATTAGTATCAAAATGTCTTCGAAGCTTGAGTTTAAATAACTACAAAATAAGACTGGACTATTTTCTATGTTAAACTTTCTTATTATATATTGAAGGGCTGTAAATTTACCTTGAGTTTACATACCTAAAAATTAAATTAGATGACTAAAAAAAACCAAAATTACTAAGTGTAATTCTGATGATTTATTTATAGTAAATGATAACTTTGAATCAATTACCTAGATAAAAATGAAATAATCCGTGCTAAAATAGTATAGTTTGCAAAGTGCAATGGTGACTACAATCATACAAGGCCTCATATATCTAAACACCCGGAACCATCTATAAAATATACTTAAAGCAGAATACCATGGAGAAATCCCGTCCCTTAATTGGTTTTTTCCATCCTAATCCGACGATCTAGATTAATTTAATGATTGTTACACTTACCACCTTTTTGTATTTAAATTAAAATTAAATGGTTTAAAAAATCTTTTATACGATGTTTGATTAAAAAAAATCGGAAAATCAAATCCATTCAATATAAATAATAGGAAACAAATCCATTCAATATTATATTTAATATTAAATTAATAAATTTTAAGATACATTGATTAAAAAAATCGTAAAAACAATTCCCAAATCCATTTAATATAATATTTAACTTATATTTAATTAATAAATTTTTAGATACCATGTATGTTTTCAAAAAATTCGGAACGAACAAAATAAACGCCGCACTTCCGTAAACCAAATCTCCTTACAATACCAAACATATCTTGCCTATATAATCTTATTCTTTTGACGACAATTGAATCCCATCGCATACGGAAGCAAAAAACCCTCAAAAACTTCTCGCACACGATCTTACGGAAACAAAGAAACCCTCAAAAACCCTAGCTTTAATTTTATCGTCAAACTTCACTTCAATGGCTTCAAACAAAATCTGTGTTAGAGATATCAATGCTGATTCCGAAAATTCAAGCATCGAAATACAAATTCTCAACATCTGGAAGCAAAATTTTAGGAATAACAATGATGTGGTAGCTTCCATCGAAATTATAATTGCCGATGAGCATGTAAGTTTTTTCCTGAATTTACTACTGCGTTTTTTAAGTTAGTATTTTGGTTATTGATGTTAAAAAGTAGGATTATAATACTACTGCGTTTTTAGTTTTTTTTTTTTTTTATGTTAAGAATTTGATTTTTTTAATGTTAAGAGTTGGGTGGATGACTGATGCAATTACTGTGTATCATTGTGTGTCATTGTCCAAATTAAATTGGTCAAATAGGTGTCATATTAGTGTGTATTATTATTTGAAAAATATGTATGGTCATGTTGATATCTCATGTGTCTATATTATACACATTCAAATATCTGAGGAAGCTCCAAACAGCAACGACAGTTTTAAAACATCAGCAGTATTTATTTAGGGTTGTTCTTGGACTTGATTTAATTCGTCAATTACATTGACATCGATATTGGAACACCATAAGTATAGAGTGGATTGGTGTACATATTTTTGGATGTATTTTTGCTGACATACGTTTGGTCAAATAGGTGTCATATTAGTGTGTATTATTATTTGAAAAATATGTATGGTCATGTTGATGTCTCATGGGTCTATATTGTACATTAGTCATGTAAGTATACGATTATACATTACATGTCGGTTATAGGAATAAGATGAGATTAAGATTCAATGGGAATTTAGATTCAGGTGATAGTTACCTTAAACTTTTGCTTATGGCTAAAGTACAATCTGAATTTTGGTATTTTTTAGTATCATGTAGTTTAAACTTTCGGTTATGGCTAAAGTACAATCTGATTTTTGTTATTTTTTATTACATTATTATGTTTAGGGACATAAGATTCAAGGTACAATTAAGAGAAACTTGATCCCAGAATTTGAAGACTCTCTAGAACAAGGATCTTTTATTGAGCTTTCTAAATTTGGAGTTGGTGCAAATGATGGAAACTATTTACTTGTGGCTCATGCACACAAGATAAACTTTTTAAAGTGCACCAAAATCAAGGCGATACAGGATTTTTCTCATGAAATCCCGCAATTCACCTTCACATCATTCTCGGATATCATTAACGATAATATCAACATGCAAGTTTCACTTGGTAAACTATCTTCCCTGTTTTGAACATGTATTTAATATTAAATGAAAGTAACTTTAAAGTTATTCTCAACTTACTAAGTTATACTTTTTTATAATCAGATGTTATTGGCCATGTTGTACATATGGGTGACATGAAGATAATAAATGGTGACAACAAAGGATCAAGGTTCATCACTTTCCATATGCAAGATTTAAGGTATGTGTTTCCTTATATGTATTTACACTATCCAAATATACTTTACTGGATTCCTGTTCTGTTCACATCAAATATTATAATAATTGGCATATACATTTAATTTCTTGCAGCGGCTTAAAGTTGGATTTCACACTTTGGGATGACTTTGCTACTCAGCTGTACAATAACATCTCAACAACCGGTGAATCTACTGGTCCCATAGTTGTATTGATTAACAATGCTAAATACAAAAAATGGGCAAGTAAGTTTAATCAATTTTGTCATCACATTAACCATTGTAGTTGACACTTATCTTACTACCGACTCATATATCTGACAATACAACCCTGTAGGTACTCCACAGATATCAAACTCGCTATTTGGCTCACGTGTTTTTATAAATGCTGACATCCCTGCAATCAACAGTTACAAATCAAGGTTACATAATAATTTTAATTGTAAAAGTTAATAAAACGTTACACTGTACTCTCCCTAATACAGCTTATTTTATCTTATTTTTCCCAGGCTTTGCAACCCAACTACCGAAAACGAACCCTCAATGGAAAAAGCAGTTTTCAAGGCAAAGACAATTGTAAGCCATCCAGTTGACTATTACTCTGATGTTCCAGTTGTACCTATTGATGAGGTCCGCAATATCATGGAGGTAATATAATTGTTGCCTTAATAAATTTGAATACAAACCTATATTATGTTCATTTTAAATTGCCAATATCATTTAAAGCACCTATTACCTTTACATGAAAAACAGCCTACTGTATGTGTTATTCTGGCAAAAGTTCTGAACTTTCAAAAAGATGATGGTTGGTTCTATCTGGCATGTCGTCGTTGTGGGAAAAAAAATTTGAAAACAAAGACAAATCTCTAACTTCTGATGGGCCCTTCAATTGTGCCGAATGCGGTGAAATTAAGCGTGTGTACGGAAGGTTTGTTAATCTCCTTACTAACTACTACTTAATTACTATATTTAATAATATATTAATATTTATGATTTTTTCACTACACAATCCCAACTTATTATTAACCCAAAAACCACATATTAGGATAAGATTACAGTTACGTGTTCAAGACACCACAGGTGTAATGTCTGTGGTCCTGTTTGACCGCCTTATTCCGAGATTACTCAACCGTGGAGTAAACTACTTTGAATCGAAGATGATAAGTGTAAGTATAGACAACCACTGTATACTTATATTTATACATCATATTACATATTGATTACTTAACTAAATTTACTCATGTAAAACAGCATAGTAATACCCAAGAGTTTCCTGATGAGTTTGACACAATTTTGAAGAAATGGTTTGCAATAAAGATCCAAGTTTCTACTTTTAATATAAAGCATAATTACCCATCGTACACCGTTCTACGCTTAACTGAAGAACCTTTAGTAGTTAATTACGTAAAGGAAAAGCTGCAGGAAGTCGGTATTGATTTTGGAGAAGATGATACAGAACACAACCCAAATGGAGTTGATGAAAACTCGCTTTCTTTGAAACCTGAAAGTGACAAGGTAATGTAAATTATTATAATATTTATTAATATACGATTTAATTTCCAGCAACAACAAATACAACCTTTAATATATTAACAATTCTTTGTACAGGTAATTACTGATATCGATACCATGGACGGAGATGACAACCACCCATCGCCAATTAACTTCATTCACATTCCACCAGTCCATGAGAATTTCAAGCGTAAGTCTTCAGATGTGATTGATTGTGATGCTTTCGTTGCTTCAACATCCACCAAACATGAGAATGAAGGCAAGTGTCACGTATCAAAACCGAAGAAACCTAAATTGGAGAAACCTTAGAAGCAGTGGATACCCCATCTTTAAGAGTATTTATCGTGGTTTTTTTCAATAAGTAACAATGTTAGTGAGATTGTTACAATTAATTGGGTACATTGATTGTCCCGATTAATGTCTTCCTTATTATTATCAGTCAAACAATTTTATAGATACTTTATGTTTAGCCTTTAAGCATAACATTTATTTATTTACTTTAAATACTTTACATAATAAAAAAGATGGGGTTTTAATTTGAGCCATGTTTTTGTTCATCACTTCTATATTACTGTTATTACTGTTGAACGAGTTGAAATTGTGAGTGATTATTATCTACACATAGTATCGTCAACTTCGATCAGCAGTGTTCATCACAATAAACTTTGGATTGTCTTCACTTTCTTCTATCAGGAGTGATGTTGCAGGTAAATATCATATAGTACCTCAGGCAGGTACCTTCCTCATTTTTTGTTGATGCATATACATAGCAGTAACATAATTCTATAGTATTATCCCATTAGAGTTGTCAACATGGGCAGATTTTATGTATTGCCACGTTGTTACATGCTATTAAAAGTAATTCCTGTTATCAAGCAACAACGTATTACATGTATGTATGTAATTCTTATTTAAAGCATGGTGTAATAGGAGTAGAAAAAACAGCCTTCCCTATTTTCTATTAGGTGTACTTTTTACTTATGCTTAAACAGAAACACATTAGCTTTGGTTTTGGGTTTGCCTAGGCACAACGGGTCAGATAGAATAGTCACTGATTAATAGATTTATGATGTCAAATGGGTAATAGGTTGAGCATTAAATTGGTATTTTTGTACTGTTTTCGGGTCTGTCAAGGCGAAACGGCTCAAATAGTACTCATATGCAGCAAGTATATTTGGGGTCTGTAGATTGTTGGTTATCATTTGTGTTTGATAAGGAAGAAGTTTACAAGTTGTCATCAGATAAGTTAATGAGTCCAAACAAAGCTGTCATTTTTAAAAAATTGATCGTTTTAAATTGGAATGTTTGGTGTGTTATTGGGTGTTCCTAGGCTAAATGTGTCAAATAGTACTCATGAATGGTGGTAATAGTCGAAATACATGTGGTAATAGCCTTGAGGTTTACGCCTCATATGATGACTAAATGACCATATGTGCCTAGCTCAAATGTGCCTAGGCTAAATGATCCTATTTTCTATTAGGTGTACTTTTTACTTATGCTTATAAACAAATACATTGTCTTTGGTTTTGGGTCTGCCTAGGCACAACGGGTCAGATAGTATAGTCAGTAATTAATAGATTTATGGCGCCAAATGGGTAATAGGTTGAACATTAAGTTGGTATTTTTGTACTGTCTTCAGGTCTGTCAAGGCGAAACGGCTCAAATAGTACCCAGATGCAGCAAGTATATTTGGGGTCTTGAGGTTGTTGGTTATCATTTAATTAATGTGGTAGTAGCCTTGAGGTTCACGCCGTCTATGATGATTAAATGTCCACATGTGCCTAGGCTAAATGTACCTAGGCTAAATGATATGTGGTAATAGCATTGATATGTTCTATCTTCCATTTTTCTATCAACAAAAAAAATTGGTCTGTCTTCCCTGTTTTCTATCAGACGTGCTAACGCATGTTAATAACATATTCTCCTCCAAGCAGGTAACTTCCTTATTTTTACCTGATGCATATACATAAGCACCCACATAAATCTATGGTATTATCCAATTAGAGGTGTCAATATGGGTAGGTAAGTCAATAAGTCCAAACAAGTTATTTTTACATGGGTTGAGAAGTGTCCGGTCAAGTATGCTGCTTCACCACCATGAGGATTTGACTGATTACTTTCCTGCTTCTAAGTGCCAATACCATATTTATAAGTATGAATTTCTGACTACATACCTGTTAAAATTACATGATCTTTTAATATCTGTTATCAGCCAACAGATTATTACATGTATGAATCTAATAGCCATTCAAATTATGGTGTAATAAGAGTAGCCAAAAAATGCTTAAACAAACCAACTATAAACATCCAATAGTCAACATTGGACAAATGGTCATAATTGGTCAAATTCGGATTTAGTCAGGGATTAGTTGGTATTATTTGGTTACGTAGATTGGTCCGAGGAGAACACGAAACTATAATTGCTTAAAATGTAACCTGCTTTCAAATATGAAAACCTAATATCATGGTTCACCGCAACTTGCTAGCACTTACTTTTAGGTCTTATGTTATCTCATTTCAATTCTCATAAATGGTGATGCTACCTGCTTGGACATCGTGGAATTCGTAGCAGTTTTACTGAAAACTGAGAACCAAAATGCAGAAAAGGAATTAGTCACCTCTGGAACTATTCAAAGATTTCTTGATGTTTTCTTCGAGTAAGACCACATGTGTACACCCACTTGCAGTGTTCATATGCTAGCTGACTATAACAATACTAAACAGTGATAGAATGATCAATCAATACCGCACATGATCTAATGGTTTCACTAAATCTAACCGATTTAAACACCCCTTTAATAATGTTTTGCATCATTATGTTGAGAGGATAATACTTCCTTGCCTAGAAAGTTGGTTTATTTTCAACGTCTTTTTACCATTGATTCCTAAACAAAACAAAATTCCAATTGATATAAACATTAAATGGCAACTTTAATAAGTTGATAATATTTATTTAAATTACGTACAAAGAAGTATATTAGTCCGTACATAAAAATTTTGCTTAAAACAAACCCAAAAAAAAATAAATATATCATCACAGACAATGCAAAATATTAGAAATAAAAGACTTCATTGTAAGATCATCTATAGTAAAATGGAAATAAGAAAAAAATATAACTAAAAATGTAATCTATCATAAATATCTAAATTTATTATCAAAAAGTCATATATTAATTGCAAATCCAAAAAACCATATCAAGAAGACAATAAAAATAATAACTTAAGGATCTAAAATCTCACAAGAACTATCTGAATCATTCATATCAAAATTGTTGTCTATGTAATCAGACAACGTAGCTTCAGGAATGTCAGGATTTATGAGCATCTTCGTTGCCGTCGAGACATTCAAGAAATATGGAGCACCTACACATATAACATCTTATTAACGCTTTTAAAATTTTTTTATAATAATCTCATATAAAAGTAAAAGCCGTACAAATACATACCATCAACAAGTACTAGCCTTACAAACCGAAAAGCTAGCATAACCGGCCGACGATGTCCACCAATATGAGAATCAATATATTCATATAATTCATTGGCAAAAGTTCCAAACACCAACCCAGACAAAACATTCCCCCTATAAATATTACAAATTACAAATAAATACAATATTAAAAAATAAGCAACTGAATAAAATCAATGGAATACATAAGTAACAAAACATTATTCAATTTTTTTTTAAAAAAAAAACACCTAATATCTCGAAGCTCCACTAACAATGCTATCATCTCCTTCCCACCTCTAATAAAGACTCCAGAATTATAATAAATCATACGTCCAACTACATCTACATAGTGTCAAAAAGCCATAAGAGTCCAAAAAAATAAAACTGTAGTACACACATAAGAAAATAAAACATAAAATTTACCAAATGTATTCTTCCACTCTATTTTTGACGACAATATATGCTCAAATCTTGCAAAACGAAAACCATACAACGTATCTTGAACATGGTATGTTAATTTCATAAAACTATTCTTGCCAAAAACAAGTTTATATCGGTGGTTGACCATGAAATTTGGATCAATATTGTTAACAACACGGAAATGACGAATGTAAACTACACTTCCTTCCGGAAAACAATTTGCAAATTCTCAGATAAGACAATTTTTTATAACTACAACAATCTGATTACCCTATAAAAATATGAGACAAATTAATATTAAAAAATATTAGAATTACAAATGTAATTTAAAAAAAAAAAAAAACTAATAACTATACAAAATAAACACTTACAACTCTATCCATCAAAACCATTGAAACATGTCCAACAGCAGGAAGATTGTAATCTAGATAAAAACTCCACATTCTAATTATTCTAACTACAATCTTCCATCTTTTAGTAATCGGAGACAACTCATGTAACAAAATCGGTCTTAAAACCATACCTGTAAAATTAGGGATATATACACATTAAAAACAACTAAATAATAATAATAAACAATATAACCAAAACGTAAAAACTATAATTAAAAAAACATTGCAAAAACAATGCATAAAAGAAAAAACCAACAACCAAAAAATCTTATGAGATACCTACAAATTATGTTGACAAAACTTCGAAAGTCGATAGAATAAAAAACCACGAACATAATAATACATAAGGTAAAATATTGATATATATATAAGTAAAGAAATTCAACAATTTACTATAAATAATAGAATCTTAATAATTCATCCACTATTTTAATATCTTAAGATAAATTATATCAAATAAAATAATATATTAAAATATAAATAAATATACAATATCTAAAACAATATTAATTTATATGATCGAAGTGAAAGACGAGATACATACAATCTTTTAAAGATAAATATTAAATTAAGTTTACAATATATATTTAAATAAAATTATATACGTATATGTCCTAAATCCTAAATCCTTCCTAAATATTATATATATATTTTATATTTTATTATCTTATATATTAAAACAGAAACATAATCACAAATAATTTACAATTCACAACATTCACCATTAAAAATCAGTAAAAAAATCGTAAAGAAAAAAATACTCAACATGGCAACAAGCAAACAAGGAGAAAAACAAAAAAAACGGAAGAACCAAGAACTAACAATTACGGAACCACAAACACCTACTGCAAAACGTGGTAAGTTGATCGTCCCAAGTAATTGTAGAGTGTACACAGCAGCAACACCTAATGTCCATCATGGAACCAACTATAGAGCAACACAAAACTACACACAACTGCATCAGACCGTTCGAGGTTCACCTGCATCACAAAATCCATTCACTGGAATATCAACAGGTAAGTTATCAATTTACATGTCGATACATAAGTTATCAATTTTCATGTCGATACATAAGATTTATGCAACAATTTTACAATCTAATTCACCGATTTTGTTTTAAATATAATGGCAACATTGCAAACACGTACTACCAAACATGGTAAGTTGATCGTAAAAACTAACGGTAGAGTTAACACAGCAACACCACCTGATTTCGAACATCCAACCAACCCCAGACCAGCACAAAACTACACGCAACACCATCAGAGCGTTCACGCCTCACCTGCGTCACAAAATCCGTTTGTCGGAATATCCCCAGGTAAGTTTTCAATTTTAACGTCAACAAATAAGATGTATGCAAAAAAGTTAAATACAACAAAAAAATCTAACACACTGTTTTCGTTTTAAATTTTATGCAATTATTACATAATCAGAATACAGGGATATAGGAGACCCATTCATGATTTGTTCTAACTGCCACGCACGCTTATAGCCCGATGAAGCTAAAAGAGGGAACCAAGACTTAAAGAAAATAATGTACTCACTGTGCTGTTACAAGGGGAAGGTAGAATTACCACGCCTCCAAACACCTCCACCTTCCTTAATGAAGCTGTATACATCACGTGATAATGTAAGCAACAATTTCATACAAAACATATGTCGATACAACATGATGTACAGCTTTACGTCACTAGGCGGGAAGATTGATCATAAGATCAACAATGGCCGTGCTCCATACTGTTTTCGAATGCATGGCCAGAATTACCATATGGCTGGAAGCCTACTACCTGAAGTTGGTCAAAGGCCACGTTTTGCCCAACTATACATCTACGATACAGAACATGAGGAAGCAAACCGAATTAACGCATACAGGTCCAATTCTAACCCATGCACATACAATCAAATTATATTATATCAAACTAACTTTTAAAATTACCAAATAGCTCATCGCACGACAATTCAGCAAACAATCAATACGCATAGATACCGGAGACAGTGAACGAGCTTAAAAATATACTAAATGAAGTCAATGAGTTGGTGAAGACTTTCAGAGTGGCAAGAGACCGGTTCAACACAGATGACCAAGTCAACGTATCAATCAATCTGATACATCATCGAACTACAGATGGATGCACACACAACTTACCAACAGCCGATGAAGTAGCAGCTCTAATTGTTGGGGACATAGATAGAAGTTGGGATAAGAGAGACATTATCTTACAGACACATACACGTGAGTTCAAACGTGTCAGTGAGTTGCACCCTCAATACCTCGCAATGCAATACCCCCTGTTGTTCCCCTTCTCAGAAGATGGATACCGTCCAAAAATACTACACAGAGGAATACAAAGCGATGGCACAAGAGGACGGGTCACATTAACAATGCGTGAATTCTTTGCATACAGAATCCAAATGTGCGTAGGAGAGTTCTCATTAATTATACTCTCTAGAAAACTACTGCAACAGTTTTTGGTTGACGCATTCACAATGGTAGAAAACACTAGGATTACATACATTCGTAACAACCAAAAATCCCTTAGAATCGCACCACTAGATAATTTATCTGCAGCAGCAGATAATGAAGCAACAGACGCATCTGACACAGGGAATCGTTATGTGATGCCATCATCATTCACTGGAATTTATGAGATACATGCAACAGAACTACCTGGACGCGATGGCAATCTGTAAGCGTTTTGGAAATCCAGATCTATTCATTACACTTACGTGTAATCCAAAATGGCCAGAAATTCTACGGGTACTACATGAGCACGGTCTTAAACCAGAAGATAGACCAAATATACTTAGCCGTGTGTTTCGAATAAAACTGGACAACCTGGTCGACCAACTTAGAGATGAAAAACCATTTGGAAAGGTTATAGGAGGTAAAAATCCAAACTCTCAAATCATAATATATACATTAAAAATCATAATTAATTTTATAACGTGGTTGCTAATAACTCATGCAGTTGTCTACACAATCGAATTCCAAAAAAGAGGCCTCCCACATTGCCATTTATGTTTGTTTCTAGACAAAGAATACAAGTTGTCTACTTCTGCAGCTATAGACAATGTTATAACTGCAGAATTACCAGACGTAAAAGAGGACCCACATCTGTACCAAATCGTATCGCAAAACATGATGCATGGGCCATGCGGACCTCTATACCCAAAATCTGTGTGTATGAACAACAAGAAATGCTCAAAGCATTTCCCAAAAGAATTTTCAGACCACACATATCTGGACGATGCAGGATACCCAAAATACAAACGTCCAAACAACGGACGTACAGTGAAAAAAGGTGAAGCAACCTTAGATAACAAGTATGTACTAAACTAAAAAATAATGACTTACACAAAATAATCAGGCCTACTGCCATACATATCCCATATCCTTTCAAATAAGACTTTTACTCTTTTTTATTGTAGGCATGTCGTGGGTTACAATAAGGCCCTACTCAAACAGTATCAAGGACATATGAATGTGGAGCTCTGTAATCAGTTAGGCTCAATCAAGTACTTATTTAAATATATAAATAAGGGCCCGGATAGAATTACTGTTGGATTTAGAAAAAGACAGACAAAAGAACTCGATGGAAGAGGCATCAGGAACCAGAACGAGTTAGAAGATTACTACAATTGTCATTACGTATCAGCATGCGAATCAGTATGGAGGATTTTTGCATTCGACATTGTCTACAGGTTCCCATCGGTAGAAAGATTATCATTCCATCTTCCAAACAGGCAACCAATTGTCTACAATGGAGACGAAACGATCGAAGACGTCCTAAACAAAGCATCAGTTGGTCAATCTCAGTTTATTCAATGGATGGAATGCAACAAAACAGATGCCTTCGCAAGAACTTTAACTTACGTTCAGTTTCCTACTGAATACGTCTGGAACAGGGGACTAAGGATATGGTCTAAATGCTCTAAGCAAAAACCCGTCGGCCGAATTAATCATGTCTCTCCAAAAACAGGTGAAACTTACTTTCTCAGAATACTGTTAAACAAAGTTGCAGGCCCAACGTGTTACGAAGATATTAGAACTGTTGGAGGCAAGGTGTACAACACATTCAAAGAAGCTTGCTACGCGATGGGATTATTGGACGACGACAAAGAGTACATAAAGTGCATTAAGGAGACACATAATTGGGCATCAGGAACCTACTGCAGACAACTGTTTGTATCGTTAATAACAACAGACAGCATGGAAAGGCCATATCACGTCTGGAACGAAACAAAAGAGTTGCAATCTGATGATATTCTTCACGAACATCAACAGAAGTTATTAAACAGAGGTACCATACTATTTAATCGCAATAACAGATAGCATATATAATTAATGATTTCGTAATAACTAGCTAATACAAAATCCTATAAACTTTAAAAATTATAGGCCTCCAGGTGGATGTGGATCCACAGGTTGTATTCAATGAAGCATTGGCAAGGATTCAAAGATTACTGAAAAGTTCTGGCTCATCACTCGAAAACATTCCAAACATGCCATTACCAGATTATGATTCTTTACAAGAAGCGGCTAACATGATGATAATTGATGAACTCAACTACGACATTACTGAAACAACACTCACTCAGGAACAGAAATCCGTGTACGAAACAGTAATGACGGCAGTTGAAAAAGACGACGGTGGTGTATTTTTTCTCTACGGTTACGGTGGCACTGGAAAAACACACGTTTGGAAAACATTATCGGCGGCTATTAGATCCAAAAAGGAAATCGTCCTAAACGTAGCATCGAGTGGAATTGCAGCTCTTCTACTACCAGGAGGAAGGACAGCACACTCAAGATTCTCAATACCTCTTAACCCTAACGAGGAATCAGTATGCAACATCTCTCCAGATAGCCACTTGGCAGCTCTAATTAATAGAGCAAAGCTCATAATTTGGGACGAGGCACCAATGACCCACAAACATTGTTATGAAGCTTTAGACAAAACGATGAAAGACATTGTAAGATGTGAAGACAACGAAAAACCATTTGGAGGCAAGGTTATCATATTTGGGGGTGACTTCCGTCAAATCCTACCAGTCATAACAGGTGGAACACGAGAGGAAATCGTAAACGCATCGTTGCACACCTCATACCTATGGCCTCACTGTAAAGTACTACGTCTAACAATCAATATGCGCTTACAAAGAGGATGCACAAATACAGATGATGAAGTAGAAACCAAAAAGTTCGCAGATTGGATTCTTAATATAGGAGAAGGAACAGTTGGAGAGGATCGAGAAGGTGGTGCGGATGTCACATTCCCTGACGACATGTTAATCAGACCAACAGGGAACAATGTCAAATCAGTTGTCGATGACATATATCCAAACATCCAACAACATATCAAAGACGCATCCTTCTTTCAGGACAGAGCAATATTAGTCAGGCGAAATGATGAGGTAGATTTGATAAACGATCATGTATTATCTACAATAAAAGCAAAGGAACGAACATACCTAAGCTCTGATAGTCTATGTGAGATAGAAAACGATGAAGATTTCGAAAGATCGGCTTTCTCACCTGAGATTTTGAACGAGTATAAATCAGGAGGAATCCCAAATCACGAACTCACTCTAAAGATAGGGGTACCTGTTATACTCATGCGCAACATGGACCAATTAAATGGCATGTGCAATGGTACGAGGTTGCAAGTTACTGAGATGGCAGATCACTGTATAGAAGCAAAAATAATTCATGGAAAGTTCTTTGGAAAGAAGGCATACATACCTAGAATGAAGCTGATACCTACAGACAAAAAAATACCTTTCAAATTTCAAAGACGTCAATTTCCAATATCTGTATGCTTTGCAATGACAATCAACAAGAGCCAAGGACAGTCATTGAATAAGGTAGCCTATTCCTCTGCAAACAAGTGTTCACCCACGGACAGCTGTACGTCGCTTTATCACGAGTAACTAAAAAATCAGGATTAAAGGCGCTGATATTAGATGATTCAAGAAGAGTAACAAACACAACAAAGAATGTTGTCTACAAAGAGGTCCTTCAAAGCATTTGATTCTTTCAATATTTAGATAATGTAGAACTTTACTGTCAAGTTTATCAATATTTCAATAGTAAATTTACTTTACATTACTACTGTTTCTGAAAAACATCTAACTTTTACAAATTTATATGAATTACTAAATTGTTAATATTTCCTAAAATAATTATGCTTTAAAATATGAAAACACAATAAAAAATACATCAACTCATCTAACCAACAAAAAAAGAAAATATATAAATAATCACATATATCGTTAATATACATCTGTGGAAACATTAGTTAAACCACGATATCACTCTTAGCACATTAAAATCTAAAAGATCCAAACTTTTAATAAAATACAACTGATAAATGTTCTAAAAGGTCGACAATCAAAAACATGAAATATTTAAAATTTACAGCTACCAAACAGACTAAAGTAGAAATAAGTTGACAAACTAATCTACATGATCATCTTTTCAAAATTATTATTCTAAACACATGAGAAACGTGTGACGAGATGGCTGAGCATGAAAATGAAAGACATGTACGAAATCAACACGTTACTAACACCATTATTTTCCATTATCTTACAATATGCTAACTTCAAGATTACTTCTAATATTTTCCTCCTTTGAGACAATCTTGGTCTGAAGTATTGTATGGACCAACTTTGGGTCTCGGGATGGACACTCGAGATCAAGCCATCACCCAAAACATGTCTCCCTAAACAACAACAACCTTACAGAAGACAGAATTCTACGGATCTCGATAGCAACCCCGAGATTACATCTAATAGTAATTTTTGCATCATATAATACACCCTAACGAAAGAAAGCAACACGTAATTCATAAGTTAATAAGAACTATCTGAAAACTATCTGAAAATAATATTGGAAATGTCATTCTTATAAACTATTCTAGCTTTCCACTATTAACATCCATTTTCAATCAATTCATTCAATTTACACAATAAAACAATATCCTTACACAAAGTAAACAAACATAGGTTCTAATCTTACAACATACATAACTAGCAAATACATTTAGGTATTCATTTATCCTCAAATTACATGATTGAATACGAATAAAACCAAGTACCTAACTCAACCATAATTGTAATTTTACCTGATCCGTCAACAAACATCAACAACCAAGCACAAAAACCCGTCGTGTGTAAAGCCGACCGTAAGCAGTCAAAATTCACCGTGACCAGAACAATCGGCCGTCGACAAACACTGAAACTATTAGTCGCAAAATACCTCCGTTAACCAGCTTTTCACAATCGGAATTTTAACTCACTGTGAAGAAAAAAAATGGGAACCTGAGATGGAAATTTGGGGCTTTAATAACCTTCAAGAGGATAGTGAGTGGTGAGTGACATTCGGGTCACAAAAGGGATACAAGTGGGTCAAATAACCTGGACACATCCTTGTGTATCACAACCACTTATCATAAAAAAAATTTAAAAAATAATAACTATTAAAAAACCTCATTTAATACACAACTAAAAAATATAATTTAATAATACATTATGATTTCTTAACCCATATATTTCCAATTTAACAAAAAATAAATGGAATAAAAGTATAAAATAAACATATCTATACTACTAAATTATAATGGAAAAAACAAAATTAGTAACGTGGTTCGCAATTACAAATGATTTTTAAAATAAAATCAACATTCAATTATAATATAAATAGATAAAGAAAAAATAGACACACCCGCGTTTCCGCGGGTCTTTTATCTAGTTAAGTCATCAAAAGACGATACATCCATGAATTGTGGTCTCACATTATATTCCTTTACTTATGCGTTGATTTTTATGATTATTTAGTACCGTACAAAACAATTTTTTAAGTTTAAATTTGAGTTAATCTATAACTCCTTATTAAGCATTTTCACCTTTTATCCTTAAACTTAACCATGATCATATAGGAAATTCCAAATTTAGCCCTCATACCCCTGAATTTAAATCAAGAATTTTAATGTGATTTTTCCTTATTTATAGCAATATTAATATTAATTTAAAGTTAAAAATATATATAATCATTATCTTTTGATTTTGGTGACTTTACATTCGTTTAA
This sequence comes from Pseudognaphalium luteoalbum, assembly GCA_963422505.1. Classification (NCBI taxonomy): domain Eukaryota; kingdom Viridiplantae; phylum Streptophyta; class Magnoliopsida; order Asterales; family Asteraceae; genus Pseudognaphalium; species Pseudognaphalium luteoalbum. The sequence continues at coordinate 110,182,411 of OY730197.1, read as the reverse complement.
TGTATTGCAAAATATTTTTATGTAGTATTTATTTATTAGTAGTATACATATTAAGATTATTGTTAAGATTGTTTAATTAATGTATACACATTTTTATGTTATTTCACTATTCGTAAACTATATTATCTCTTATTGTTGCAGATGATTTCATCCTCGATGATGTAAAACCAATCTGTTCATGTGCGTTTGAATTTTTCGATTTGAAGTCTAATTTTATTTTTAACTACCTATTATTTACTTTTCTACGTCATCACATGAATATAGCATTTATAATGTACACATCAAAAACATACAGTGTTTTTTAATTTTTTGTGGTTACTTGTTTGTGTGTTGTTCATCATATTACTTCATATTATTATTATTTGTTTGATTTAACCCGTATATTTTATATCAATTTTTCAACTGCTATTTCACCACTCTTTTTCACGAATTTCAAATATCTTCTCGCCGCATCGCGCGGGTTACCAGCTAGTTTACAAATAATACAGAGGCCCCAAGATTGCAAGGCCCTGCATAAACCCAATTATATACGCCTCAGACCCGAAAAAAATACCCGCAAACTATATGAGAGTCCCTAATTCACTATTGATTAGTGAAATGGAATCGCAATAAGTAAAGTTTAATTGTAGAAGGGGTGTTTGAATACAATTAAAAACTTTTCTCTGGTTTTAATCAAGTTACTTAGACAGTTTTTAATTGTTTAATACAAACAGAGGATGCAATAATAGATATGACAATATCAAAGTAAAGGAGTAATAGTAGCTGAATGGTGAATTATATTAATCATAAAAATCACAAGTGTTGATTGCGGAATGGAATAGCCCAAGATAATCCAAATCAAACACACAAGCTAATCTATTACAAATGAGATGAACAACAGTGGACAAACACGCTGACTGTTCACTCGCTGAATCGACAATACGTGCTTAGACAAACTACTCACTGACAAACAAGTGATTAACACGCATGAACGACTAGCCTCTACAGTATAATGTACTGGACTATTTATACTACAAGAGTTCCTAGAATATCTCCTACAAAATAGGATCTTGGAAAGACACGTGTCGCTGCTTGATTGGCTTGATCTCTGATAAACCGACATTCTGCGGGTCCTAATTCTGTTACCGCAAATATCTCGTTTCCTTTAGACCAATCATTCGCTGCCACATAATCCTTATGAATATTCTTTAGATATACTTTAAGTACAAGAAACTCTTGCTGATGTATATATAAGTACAGTACCTTTGTACTTGTTGATTGAGAGGTTTTATTGAATAGTCACTGAAGATACACTAACTCTCCTCACTCACTGCGAACTAACATGCTCTTGTAGAGTGACTTGAAATATTGATCTTCAGCGAATAGCTGTTATTCGGGCAGTGACTTTTGCCTTTATTGATTTGAAGATGTAGAACTCTCGCTGCTTAATATCAGCGACACACATAGTTGAGTTCTAATCTTCTTCAGCATATCAATTCCTTGAGAATAAGGTGAATAGTGATCAGCAATGTTAAACTTCAGCAACAACAGCTTTGATACAATTCATTTCTTCATCGAGTAGTGTATAGTTGAGTTGACCAGTAACCAGTGACTTAATCATGGTCAGTGACTAGTGACTCAACACTATATACAATAGACTAAGCTATGAACTAAACTACATTGCAAAATTCTACACCACTCAGACGACCATCAATCACCAATTTATTGTGTGTGAGACTGTGAACAGAACACTTCTAGCAGTCCAGGCCCCATCTAAAAGATCTCTATTTACCTCATCATCAAATATCATCTGTTTGAAACCACCCGTTTCTCGTCGCAAATTCTCGGATCACTCACCCATTGTGCCAATTCAAACTTGATCATTTTAACTCTTGCCCTCATCCATTTGAAACTCCTCACCTGTATTTCTTGTGCCAACCCCGCACACCTCAGAACTTTACCACCAAAAACTCTGGTATTTCTATTTTTCCAAATCAAATACAACGTTATCCATACAACTCATATCCACAACTCTTTCACTATTTTGTTACCCCCCATCTGTTTTCCGATTGCAGCAGCCCATCCAAATCCATCAAACTATAATTATCAATTTTCCACCATCTTAACACCTTAAACCAAACCAACCTTACTTCATCACATGTCACTAAACAGTGATCAACTGTTTCGACCATTTTTTCACACATCAGACAGAGAAGGGAGTTTAAATCAATACCTCTTTTGTCCAATTTCATAAGTACATATAATATTTTCTTTCTCGACCTCCAAGCAAAAATGTTGACCTTGTTCGGAACATGTTTCATCCTCACCGTTGGTTGACCCAAATGCCCACCCGCCAAAGTTACCGCATCAATTCTTCTTGCCATTTTACCTACCGTGTACCCCTGAACTTGATCCACCATCCACTACCATCTATCACATCTATTGGGAACTAACACAATAGAATCAAGCGTATTAATAAATTCCCCTCACTCCCCATTTGCCCTTCCCCTTGGTGGTCTAATCCAATCCCAATCCCATACCCAAATATTTTCCATCCATTTACCCCTATCCTTTACCATCACTTATTTGTCTCGTTCCAAAGCAAACAATCGTTTAAACCTATCTTTAAAGCTTGTATCACCTAACCACCTATCCTCCCAAAATCTAGTTTAAGCCCCATCCCAATTTTCTTGCAAAAATAGGAAATAAATCCACCCCTTTTTCATCGATTTCTTTTCCCACCCTCCTTATTCCGGCCCAAATGTGTCCCATATTGTATACAGTATTCCCATTACCCGTTACAAGACCCCCATCCCTTCCATACAAGCTTTTTATGATTCTAACCCAAAAGTTATTATTTTCTGTTTTGAATCTCCACCATCACTTCCCAACCAATGCCTAATTCTTTGCTTGTAATGACCCAATATTAAGCCCCCCACCCTCATAAGATGATAAAGCTTCATCCCATTTGACCCACCCCATTTTTGATCCCACACCATGCCCACCCCAAAAGAAATTATGACGTAATGATTCTAAAAGTTTTAGAACACAAACCGGAGCTCGAAAAATCAAGAAGTAATAAAGTATCAAGCTACCAAGAACCGATTTGATGAGAGTCAATCTTCCACCAAAAGACATCGTTTTAGCCTTCCAATCTGTCAACCGTTTAGTAAACTTCTCCACTACGGGTATAACACTCCTTATTTTAATATAACAATATTATATTATTAGCACGGAAGCGAGTTACAAAAACATATTTTCTTAATATACATTATAAAATGTACACAACTTTTTCACATTATTTATACAACATTTTAACAACTGGTAACAATACTGATTACTTACTACAAACGGGGTATTATTTAATACAAAAACATAGTTTATAACAAACTATATCAAAGTAGCACGGTCAGTCAAACGTTCCTTGCTCCACAACCATTAACTTTCTGCTACCCACATCCCAAAATAAACCTGCAGGAAGTAAAAAGGAGAGATTAGCACGAAGCTAAGTGAATGAATTTATCACACACCAATTAACTTATCTTAACTACTTGTTTACACCAAACAACCGTAAACACACAAGTCAACTAATCAACAATTCAATAATGAGGATCGGTGGTTCTAGGGAATACCATAATACCCGGGTGGCTCCTCAAAACACTTATCCAACCATATCCGTATGGTCATAACGGACGAGACTGATAGTTAGTGGCTATTATATTCAAATACAGAATCTATACACACAACAAATGAAGCAAGATCCTGTGTAATTTACATAATACCCAACTAACTCAATCAACCAGCTCAACTCGTTGACCTCATTAACAACTGATGCCCGAAGGCCAATTAGCACATAGAGTCACAGTCAACAATATTAATTAAATAATATGACAACATATCTACGTTCACCTGTTGCAACCAAATAGTTACAACTAAATTAAAAAGTGAGTTCTAAATCCACTCACCGATACCTTAGAGTCACCACACTCAGCTTCTAATCACCGAGTCTTTGGGGTATCTGAAACATCACACGACGCACAAGTTAGTAACTTGTTATCAACAATTAGTACTTATGTAAATGGACACCTTACACAAGTAATCACAATATCAAACATAAGTAACAATACTATATATTTATATATAGTATACATTTGAATTCACAAGTTAACATAAATACCAAAATTATACAGACAAACGCGATCCGGGTATAATAGGTGGGATCGCGTTCCCCTTAAGAAAAGTTTATGTTACCGATTTACACTAAGCAACGCGATCCATAAACAACAGTGAGATCGCGTTCCCATGCTGAAAACTTTCTGTAACCGAATTACACTTGGCAACGCGATCCAGGAAAGGGTCTGGGATCGCGTTCCCAAGAACAAAACTCGTATGATTCATTTTATAACTAATGAACGCGATCCGGGCATTAAAATGGGGATCGCGTTGAGCTGTTCTTCAGCTCAACCTCAGGCCTGCTCAAACCCCGCTCAAACCAAACTCATTATACATCAAAAATTCAATTACCAAATGAATACGACAAGCTTTATAATACCAAAGGAATATCATATAACATTTAACCAACCTCAAATAACATCAATTAACATCACCTAATTCCATTTTCATGTCAAAATCCCAAGAGCCCAATTTAAATTAATTGATTAAATTCAAAGTCACCATTCAAGAACTTGAACTTATAATCAAAATTATGTCAAATCAGTTACAAGCATCAATTAATCTCAATCAACATCAATTAGTTATATAAGTATCAAACAATCATCACTTTCAAATCATTTCATCAATTTCTAACCTAGTCAAAGCTTGAGTTCATAAAATTGAATACTTACACTTTGATGGAGAAGATGATGAAACAAGCTTTAAATTAAACCACAATCACCTTCTTCTCTTGAATTCGATTAGTTCTTGAGTTGAATTTAAGTCACTAGGGTTTAACACAAGGGATATTTTTCAATTTTGGGAAAATAATGAAATATAGGTCAGCCTCCTAATTTTAATCGATTTCCAACTTTAGGTATTTTATACCCGTCTTATATATATTGTCTGGAACCTAAATACCAATTGCGAGAAACTTACTTTATTTTAGCGTCAACTATGGTAAATTAAAACAAACAACAATTTACTATCCACAATAAGTCGTTGGACTTATTTATCTAAATTTTGCAATTAAACACATAATATCAAGTAATTCCTGAACAATTAAATAATCAATTAAAATAAAGAAATTACCAGACCAGTAAGGAGGATGTTACAATGGGTCTCCAATCACAATTCCGTCTCATACTCTTCCCAATCGGTAATCCTAAGTATGTAAACGGAATCTCCCCAACCTTACACCTTAACCACCTAGCCATGATTCCTACTTCATTTACTAAAATACCTACCCCGTGAAGGCTACTCTTCCTCAAATTAATTCTCAACCCCGAGACCGCCTCAAACGATTTTAATATCACCATCAGGTTACCCGCATTTCTCCTATCCCATTCCCAAAAAATATTGTGTCGTCCGCATATTGTAGATGTGATACAACCACGTTCTCCTTACCAACTTTTACACCATGGTACAAATTACTACTTATAGCCTCTTTCATGATTGCATTTAATCCCTCGGCCGCTAGAATAAATAAGAAAGGAGATAAAGGATCACCTTGTCTAACACCTCTCTCCATGCTAAACTCCTCCGTAGGTGACCCATTAGCCAAAAGAGATATAGATGCCGACTGTAAACAAGCCGCCACCCATCTTCTCTATTTAATTCCGAAACCCATTTGACCTAGCACCTCATCTAAGAAAACCCAACTAAGACTATCATATGCCTTTTCAAAATCAATCTTAAATATCAGCCCATTTTCTTTCTTCCTCTTCAAAAAATCCACCGTCTCATTTGCAATCAACACCCCATCAAGGATATATCTACCTTCAATGAAAGCATTTTGTACTTCATCAACTAGTTTTCCCACTACCTTCTTCACTCTTCTCGCTAAGACTTTTTCCACTACCTTGTAGTAGCTCCCAATAAGACTGATTGGTCTATAATCACCCAGACCCATAGGGTTTTCCACCTTTGGAATTAGTGTTACAAATGATGCATTACAACCTCTTGAAATCTCACATGTATCGTGAAACCACCTAATAGCCACCATCAGATCATCCTTAATAATGCCCCAAAACCTCTTGATAAATTTGAAATTTACCCCGTCCAGCCCTGGTGCTTTCATGCTCCCACACTCTTTCACCGCCTCCTATACCTCATGTTCTGAAAATGGAGCTTCCAAGCTCTCTGCTTCGCTCTCCGATAACCTGTTAACTCGGTTACTGATAAATCTAGGTCTGTCAACCCTACACTCTTTGAAGATTTCTTTATAAAATCGAACCATCTCCTTTTTAATTTCCTTTGGATCTTCACTCCATTCCCCATTTATCATCAACCCCCGAATATTATTCTGATTTTGCCTTCTTTTAATCAAACATATTTTAATTTTTAAATTGTTTTCCGTGTATAAAATATTTGGGAGTCTTGTGTAGGTGTACTTTATAGTTTATAGGTCATAAATTATGGGTTATTTGGATTTGGAATAAGTAGACGTTATAGATTATAGATTAAAAACGAACAATGTAGCTTAGGTTAAACTATTAAGATAAGCAGTTAACAAATGCCTATATATAACTACTTATAAAGCATGTCTTGTGTTGAATCTTATAACTCTTAAAAATAATCAAAGTTCCAAAACTACCCTTCAACATAATTACATCTATTTACTTAATTCCTACAGCTAACAGAACTTTTGAAAGATACCGAAATTAAAAAAAAATCACAAAACAAATTATAATCAAACCCATACATTTTTCAAGGATAAAGAAAGAAAACAAATCAAAAGCAACACAATTATTTATATAAACTCTTAAACTTTTATCTTTTATATGTCTTCTCGGATTGACATGGTAGCTACTATTATCGTCATCATAAAATAACATCTTTTTATAAATTCGGTACCGCAACATTGTGCGGGTACCCTACTAGTATACATTAGCGACTATTGAAGTTTACTTGCAATACACTTTATTTCGATATAAAAGAGTGTTAATGAAGGATCTAATGTGGCTAAATGTAAAATATCGATGTCATTAGAAGTTTCTTTTTAAATGAAATTGATAGTTTAATTACTTGTTAAATATACAAAATTTGATGTCGCATTTATATAGATTTTTCAAAAACAGAATCTCTATCAATATTTAATTTATGATTTTGTTTAAGAAAAAATTATATTATAAGTAGTTGAGCTTATTAAAGTATCAAACCGACCATTCTGTCATATCTTTTTATAAATGTTTAATGAACCAAATCACCAATCATTTATCTTTCTTTAACTCGGACACTAAAAGTTAAATGTTCATGTAATATTATTATTAAAACCATAGTTGTTATACTTTTATGAGTCATGGGTCGATTATAATTAATAATCGAGTCAAAATATTAAAATAGGGAAGTGATAAATACAACACAAATTTTAATTGATACATCAAATTTATGCTTTAGTATGTGTGTACTGTGTGCTTTAACAATCGTACAGTTTGGTGCATACATTAAGTTATTTGTTGTATGTATCAACTCCCATTAAAATATGAAGCGATTATGACCGCGACTCTTAAATGATTCTGACTTTTACAAGCTAGAAAACAAACTTTTAGTGTAATTTAATACAAAAAAATGAAAATATAATAGAAAAAAATGACTGTAATTTATAGTTCTACCATCTCAAATAAGTGTCTCATTTTAACTTTTAAATGTCTTTATTTTTCAACTTTGACTTTAACTATATTTGTTTGTGTTATATAACTCTTGATGAAAATTAAACCAATGAAAATACATTTAAAACTCAATCCATTCATATATTTTGCATCAAGTATTATATAACACAATAAAAAATAATTAAGGTCAAAGTTGAAAAATAATGACTTTTAAAATCAAAATAAGACACTTATTTTGGGACGGATGGAGTATTAAATGAAACATTTGTGGTCATCGTCGATAAAAAATTAACAATCGACTATCACCATATTTTACTTCTCTTAAAAACAAAAATTTACACATACAAATATATATATATATATATATATATATAATTATTGTAAAATAGTGATTTCTATGAGTGATATTGAGTTGAGTCATGAGTAAATTAACAACTGTGTTAAAAATCAAATATCTTTTTTTTATTTTTATTATTATTATTATATTATTATTATTATTATTATTATTATTATTATTATTATATAAGACTTCGAAATATTTATAAACCATATGTTTTGGATGAAAACGTGCCTTATTTATCAGAAAACAAGAGAAATTCCAAGATAATAAATAGGTGATATAACACCCTACAATTTTCAAAACTATATATATATATATATATATATATATTTTATAAATATCGGAAGCGCATTAATACAAAAACTTCTTAGATTGCATTTAATATGAAATCTCAAAATGACAATCCACGATTACAAGGTTTAAATTCAAACTACCAAATAATTACAAAGAATAAGTTAAGTGTTATTTAATTCAAAATATAATGTTAAATCATTAACATCGTTATCATAACAGAGTGAGCTGTCAAACATTCCATTAACCCGAACTCTTGCAACCCACCATCAAAATGTTAACCTGCAAGAAGTGATGAGGAGGATTAGCACAAAGCTAAGTGAATAGATCCAAACTATCAACCTAACTTATTTTAACAAATGTCTACAGCAAAGCATTGTAAAAAAATAACTTCAAAGAGGGTCGGTGGTCCTTGAGGTACCCTCAAGCCGCGGTGGCCCCCAAGTAACACTTGTAACCAACTGAAGGTCAAACAGTGGTTAGACCAATAGTTTGATACTATTACTACATACGATATAGTTACAATAAATAACACATGTACAAAGCACCTATGTTGTTCAAAGTAATAATATCCAAACCCAATCCATGTTGGCCTCTGACATTCATTTTAATCCACAACCATCATGGCAATATACATATATGAAACATTATCAATATATATTAATAAACCAAATTTACCCGTTGTAACCATGTTGTTACAACTAATTTAGACTGAAAGTCCTAGATCCACTCACCCTTGACGATCATCGTCTCCACTCAAATATCTTATTTTATTGAGTCTTCGGTTTATCCGAGAACATAATCAAAACCCGAGTTAAATTCTCACAATATGATTTGTTACTGTCTACACAAGTATATAAATCAGTTATATGCACATAATGTATATCAAATGCCATTTAAATATCATAAGTGTACAATCTCAAGTCATCAAATTCATCATTTTAAAACATGCAAACGCGATCCGGGAAGGAGTGAGCTGGATCGTGTTGCTCAGTTCAAAACCTTCTGTCACCGTTTTACACTGTCAAACGCGATCCTGGCAAGGTGTTGGGATCGCGTTCGTAATAGCAAAATCATTTTGTAATCGAAATGCATAGGCAAACGCGATCCGGGAAAAAATCTGGGATCGCGTTCCTAAGAAGGAAAATAGACTGACACAAAATAACACTAGGGAACGCGATCCGGACATGATGGCTGGATCGCGTTTGTCACTTTTTCAGCAACAAAACCCAATCCTGCACAATTTCAGCTCGAACCAAAATCCCAATTTCACTCAAATACAATACAATACATGTTTTTATCAAGAATTTGACCTAAAGCATCATCAATAAACATGAAATAGCAACAAAGAACATCATCAAGCATCAAATTCTACACATGCATTCATTATTCATCATAATTAATCAAACCTAAGCATATAGGTATAATTAGAACAAATTCAACCTACCATTCAAGATGATAACTAGATGATGATGAGACTTAATCAATTTCAGTGACTTGTATCATTCTAATATCAAAATCAATTCATGCATTTAATTATTCATCTACTTTATTTAGTAACTCAAGAACTCAAATAATTTCAACTTACAATTAAAATGGTGAAACAAGATGAACAAGATGAAGAAGATGACTATGAAATCAAAAGCTTCAAAAAACTCACAACCCTTAATCTTAGATTGAATCTAATTTTCTACAATGTGTGTGTTCTTGAGGTTTTTGATGTAAACCAGGAAAAAAGAAGAAAAAGGGGCGACATTCACTTTTAACCCAAATAAATTACAGTGTAAAATATATCCGTTCTAAACCTATTGTCTGGAACCTAAAAACTATTTGCGAGAAATAAGTTTTATTTTACCGTCAACTAAATTAAATTAAAACAAGTAATAATCTATTAATCAAAATAAATTATTTAATCGATTGACTTATTTATTTCAATTATCTAAATAATATCAAATATTTCTAAACAAATTAAATAATCAAATTAAATAAGAAATTGCCATATTTCTCCTAGGCCCAATATGAGGATGTTACAGGTGAGGTGGCAATTAGCAGATCATTGTCGGACAAGGTGACGAATAACACGTCATGATCAGTTGAATGGTTGAAATGAATGGCAATAATATATGAATCATACTTGATCGTATTTGAGTCGTTGCCAACTTCTACAGGTTAGGTTGATGATCATTGAAACTTGAAAGTTAGAAGTGTTTAATCAAAAAGGTTAACGTGTTTAACGGTCCAACGTTTACATTTAATAGTTTTACTAGCCGGCCCTATAGTTATTTTGTATCACTAAACTGGGGGTGCCTAGGTGTGTGTATGGATTGGTGTGGTTTGATTTTTCTTAAAATGTCAAGAACCGAAAACTAAACTATTCAGTTTTTCGGTTTATTATTCAATTTTTTCAGTTCATTTATTTGAATGTCTTTATCAAATAAACTTGGTATGACAGACATTACATATATGTATATGTATCATTAATATGAAATCACACTTAATCGTCTTACTAGGAAAACTATTAATTTTAAATTGATGTAGAATTTCATTGATCATATACAATCAACGATATATGATAATTTAATTATAAAAGAAGTGCTAATACATTAGTTTATTGAATCGAATATAACAATAAAACGCTAGAATGACATAAAATATTTGACAAAGTTTGATATATATACATATAGAATACATAATACATAATATAATATTATAAAATACGTAATATACATATATATATAGATGCAATGTATATAATATAAAAAATTGGTTCGATTTTTAGTGCAAAAACAAACATCAAACCGTAGTTTCGGTTTTCCGAAAATCAAGAATCAAATTGTAAGTTTTTGATTTGGTTCGGTTATTTTCGGGTTTTGAGTCGGTTTCGATTTTCAGTGATCACCCCTAACAACCGGTTAACCGAAAAATCAAAAATTATAAATTGCTATTTTAAATATGTGTTTATATATAGATATATACGATAATATTACTAAATATCTTCTAAGTTAGAATGTGGTTATTATATTTTTGTATTTATGTTAGCACAAATGTTTACTTTATTGCATTTTTAGTAGTTATATATTTAGTGTTGTGACTAACTTGATTCGGCGTTTATACATTCATGTTTTGTACCTAATTTAAAAGCTTTTGGTTTATTGTTAGAATGATTAACATATAAAATTTATAACAAATATTCATCAATGAATATGTATTTGTCACTTGATATTTATATTTTAAACGATAGATAAATAAGGGCAGTTAATTTTGTTAACCGTATAACCGAATTGGAAAAGCCGGTTAACAGAACTTTTCAGTTTCGGTTTAGGTTCAAGAAAATGATGAACCGGGTATCTGGTTAACCGGATAACTGAACACCCCTACCGGTTGTGCCAATATCGTGAACCAAAATCGAAATCGAAGAACCTAAAAAATACCAGTTCAATTACCGAAACCAAAAAGCAAAAAATTTTCAGTTCAATTAACCTAAAATTTGTTACGGTTCAACAGTATTCGGTTCGATTTTCCAGTTTCGAACAATCAGTACACCCCTACGACGGAACATGGTTTTCACTTAAATTTCAATTACTACATTAAATTGATACCCATTGAACGCTGTACGCAACAAGGGAAAATATCTGAAGAAAGATCATCATCCATCCAAACAACCGTTTTAAAATAGAAAATATCATATACTTCCTGTCCCTCTCTTTTTCATTCAGTAATTCCGATCAGTCAAACACTTTTCAAAACCCTAAACCTAGAAGTTGTAATCGATTTAAACCTACAATCTTTAATTTACTTTAATCGTGATGGATCGTTACGACGCCAGAGTTGTGGACGCCGGTTCTTACCATCAGCGTCGGAGGTACCTTCAATACCTAATATCCTTTTTAGATATTTCATATGCGTATTTTTATATATTTAAATGAAAATATATTAGGGTTCATGTGTGTAAACGCTAATAAAATCAGACCGGTAACAAATTTACAAAGTTAACATTTTTATACAAAAAAGATTCGTAAATTTACGGAGGCAAGAGTTTTCATACAAGTTGAAAATTGGTAGATGCACAAATTCACTTGTATAAATGCAATCATAGACAGTAGCTTTAAAAATTAAAAATCAAAAGCTCTGATATTTGTGACTTTAATGCTTCAAAAAGTTATTAAACGCTTTAATAGTCGACTTATATGATTCTTTTATTTTATTTTTGAATATCATTCTTCTTATACTTGTTTTAGAAGTGATCTTATCGAACTTAATTCAATGTATCAGTGATTTTATGGGATTGCCGCTGATGGTGGGACCTCCTGCGGTTGGTGCTGTTCCGAACTATGGCCGCGGTGGACCTGTTCCATACAGAGGTCCACCAGCAGCACCACCGCCTTCTATGGGCGGTGGAAGAGGTGATGGAAATGGTTTCCCTTCTTTTGAGCCAGGTGTTAGGGGAGGTTTTAATATAGGTGTAGGTGGTGGTGGAAGAGGAGGGAGGGGTTTTGGTTCTGCGAGGGGAGGAGGAAGGAATAACAATGGAGGATTTGATGGTGGTAGAGGCAGGGGAGGTAGAGGTTTTGATTCAGGCCGTGGTGGTGGTAGAGGTTTTGATAGAGGGAATCGGGGTGGTGGGCATGATGGAGGGAGAGGGTTTGGTAGTGGTGGGAGAGGTGGAGGGAGGAGCTTTGGTGGTGGTGGTGGTGGAAGAGGAGGAAGAGGTGGTGGGTCAAAAGGGGATCTGGATAGTATTGCTTTACCGAAACAGGATTTTGGGAACTTGGTACCGTTTGAGAAGAACTTCTATATTGAGAGTCCATCTGTAAGGGATTTAAATGATCATGAGGTGGCAATTTACCGAGACCGGAGGGAGATTACTATTGAAGGTCATGACGTCCCAAAGCCTATCCGGATGTTTCACGAGGCTGGTTTTCCTGGTAATCAGTCTGCAGCTTTAGTTATTGAGTTTCCTCTTTTTTTCATCTATAATACGATAGACTCTTACTAGTTAAGTAAGGTTTTTTTATTTGGCAGGTTACTGTCTTGATGTCATTTCCAGACTGGGATTTGTTGAGCCGACACCAATTCAATCTCAAGGATGGCCTATGGCTTTAAAGGGTAGAGATTTAATTGGGATTGCTGAGACTGGTTCTGGCAAGACTTTGTCGTATTTGCTGCCTGCTTTGGTTCATGTTGCTGCACAACCTCCTTTGGGTTAGTATTTATTTTTTGTGTTGTTTGGTCTGGGCTCAGGTTTTATTGTTCTTGTTAATCATGTTACTTTTGCTCTCTGTATCGTCAAATATATTCAGTTCAAGGAGATGGTCCCATTGTATTAGTACTAGCTCCTACTCGAGAATTAGCTGTACAGATTCAACAAGAAGCTGGAAAGTTTGGGTCACTCTCTAGAATAAGAAGCACTTGCATATATGGTGGTGCCCCTAAGGGACCACAGATTCGTGATCTTCGGATAGGTACTGTAATTTCCAGTTATCGAAAAGTATATGTTTTAGTAAATTCAGACAGTGCTTTGCAATTTTGCAGTGAGAGGTGGAATTAACAAGTTCATTTAAATCTTTATTCTAGGGGTTGAAATTGTTATTGGCACACCTGGACGGTTAATAGATATGCTAGAAGCCCGGCACACAAACTTGAGAAGAGTGACTTACCTTGTTTTGGATGAAGCTGATCGTATGCTGGATATGGGGTTTGAGCCTCAAATCAGAAAAATTATTTCCCAAGTATGATAACTTCCTCCATATATGGCAGATTATGAATATTTCTATGTTCTCATTTATGGTACTCCAGAATTTTCCTTATTGATATTGTATATTATTTCTGTGCTGGCTTCTGTCGTTCTGCGTATCTTTAGAGATACTTCAGAGACATCCATTGTTTAATGAAATAAGAGTATGAATGGGTGAAGAAGCCTCCTTGCATTGATTTTTAGAATCGATTTTAAGTAACTCCAAACTGTTGTTGTGTGTCATCGAATTCATCTGAAATAGTTATTTGCAGACTCATTGGTATGTGATAAGTTTTTGTTGATATTTAACTGAGAAAGTTGCTTAAGTTAAGATTCTGAGGTGCTTTGTTTCTCACAGATCAGACCAGATAGACAAACTCTATATTGGAGTGCCACATGGCCTAAAGAGGTAGAGAGTTTGGCGAGGCAGTTCTTACGCAATCCATACAAGGTTACTGTTCTGCTTTCTTGCATCATCAATTGATATATATATATATATATATATATATATATATAATATAATTCACATTATACAGCATACATATGTGATGCTAATGTCACCCTTTTAAACTTTGCAGGTGATCATTGGTTCCCCTGTTCTGAAAGCGAATCAGTCAATTAACCAGATTATTGAAGTTGTAACAGATGCAGAAAAATACACAAGGTATAAGTTTGATTTTTTTCCCCTACATATAATTAGTTAACCCCTTTCCCCCCCCTCACTTTTTATTTGAGTTTTTTATTATTGAACTTTTTTTTCATGTAGGCTGATCAGATTGCTTAAAGAAATGATGGATGGAAGCAGAATACTTATATTTGTAGAAACAAAAAAAGGATGTGATCAAGTCACTAGACAACTTAGAATGGATGGATGGCCTGCACTATCCATCCATGGGGATAAAAGCCAAGATGAAAGGGATTGGGTCTTGGCAGAGTTTAAAAGTGGCAGGAGTCTAATAATGACTGCCACTGATGTTGCTGCCCGTGGTCTTGGTAGGATCACTGTGTGTTAGGATGCTTACATTACTTTTAGGTTACGAAATTCTTAACTAATGGGAGTCGCCGGCTGCTGTCTACTTACCTGAGAAAATAATTTGTGGTTTGGGTGCGAAAGGGGAAGTGCGCCATTTGCCAGAAATGGTTCTTGGTGAGCTGGAGTTGTTCAGCTTATTGATGGAACATCTATACAGGGAGGCAGAACAAATTGCTTTCTATCTTAGCATCTAGATGTTAGTATGCGTGAGGTTATGAATAGCATCATAGAGAATTAGGATTTAGGGGAAACTGGCATATGTTTAAATGGTGCTGCACAACCCCATACCCTAGGAAGCTTACATTGAAAAGTTCATCTATTTAGCACAATTAGGTTAACTGCTTACTAAATCCAATTTTAACCTCCAATTAAGGTTGACCGCTAAACGATGTAAGGATTAGGTTTCGCCTTTTCGCTTGTCCACATTTGAGGTTAACTGAACCGCGAATATACCCCCTAGTATATATAGGTATTTTCCCCAAAAATTGAATGTCATAAAATAAACTAAAAATGTATGTGTTGATTATTTAAAACTATATGCAATGCGTTAGTCTGAAGAAATATATGTAATGCATCAACCATATAAGAACTATACAGAATGATTCACACTATAGATTTATATGAAAGGTATAACACATTGAAACTATAGATAATGCATCATTTGTAACAATCAATTGTGACAAGTAACATTTACTTTATTATTTCAAGTTTATTATGCTACTATTGTATCCTGAACTTGGAGTTTGTCAAAGTAATTTATATGTAATTGGTGTTTTGTTACTCCGTCTATCTCAAAATGTTATCCAAAGAGAAAAATACAAAAATACACAGTTTAAGAAAGTGCAATTGATGCAGTATCTCTTTTAGTGAAGTATAAAAGTTCTACCCTTTTAGACTATTAAATGCTTAAAACACGTTTTGGTGATAACTGGGTGATATGGGAATTTTGATCAATTACACTCATCTTGTTTTTAGAAGTGGACAACAATTTTTTGGGATAGAGGGAGTATTATGTGTTTATTATTTGAAAATTGGTTTTGGAGCTGGGAAGGGGAGTGCACGACTAAATGCTTGCGAGCTCAACTTGAAATACTTAGCTCTGGTTGCTTGGTGAAGTTCGTTCTTTATTTAGTTTTACTTATATCAAAAGAGCCGAATTTGGACAATTAGGTAAAGACTAGCTAAAAGAAAACTGATTTTTTGGGTAAATGGCTAAATGCTACTATTTTGACCATGTCTTTGAAACCGTGATTCATAAGGGTTTTTGCTTCTAAAATGCTTCCGAGCTCAGCTTGAAATACTTGGTTCTGTTTGCTTGGTGAAGTTTGTTCTTAATTCAGTTGTACTTATTTTGAAATAGTCGGATTTGGGCAATCAGGTAAAGACTAGGTAAAAGAAAACTGATTTTTAGGGTGAATGCTACTATTTTGACCGTCTTTGAAATAGTGATATATAAGGGTTTTTGTTGCAAGACTACTTTGAAAACACAAATGACACATCCACACACGTACACACCCGTTTAAAGGCTTGAAAGTGTACATGCGTTGTAAACTTTAGTTCATTGTCTTAATATCTGAACCGGGTTCTTTATATGAACAGTAGAACTTAACTAAGTGTTTTTGCTGTGTGCGTAATGAATTCAATTTTGTCAAATATCTCAATAGTTAAATAATATAATATTAAAGCCAATATGTGTCAATGTAGCATTTGCTGTGGAAAACCTCCATTGTTGAGTTAATGGAGGACTAGTAGAATCATGATGCAAGTATAATGTTTGTCTGTATGCTTAGTTCACACAGCTCTGATGATTTGGACATTGGAGCACATAGCTTTGCAGATAAATGTGTCTTATGAGTATCATAGGTTCATGTGGTTAGAATCTAACTGTAAAACCAACCATGGGGAACATAATACACAAGAAGCATCTGTCATTGGGCTGAACTTGTTTTGATTCTCGTGTTCCCATATATTAGTAGTTATCGTTGCCCATCCACGGTTATGAGGTTGGTGGTCGTGACAGCCCGGTTGACTCGTACAAACAAAAGCTAATTCATTGGTTGGATTTATGGATATGGAATTGGCAGAGGTGCTGGTGCTGCTCCTTATCCCTGCAAGGTTGAGGTGGTCACATATATATGTAAATGATCTATCCAGATCTTAGAAATGCAGGGATAAGGTTGCCATTTCATTCCAATATAATTGGGTTTTATATGTTATGAATCAGAATTAAATTTTTTATGTTGAACGTAGATGTGAAGGACATAAAATGCGTCATCAATTATGATTTCCCGACAAGTCTCGAGGATTACGTTCATAGGATAGGACGTACTGGGCGTGCAGGAGCGAAAGGGATTGCTGTTACATTTTTCACACATTCGAATTCAAAACATGCCAGGGAACTTGTTAAGATCCTTCAAGAAGCTGGTCAAGTTGTTCCTGTGGCATTGTCGTCTATGACCCGGTCAATGGGTCCCGGAGGTAGTGTATTTAACCTCGAACCACTTATTTACTATCTTTGTCCCATGAAAAATTATAATGTTCGAGATATTTATAATGCCCTATAATGTTATGTAAACAGGTTCTGGTGGGAACTTCAGATCAAGAGGTCGAGGTGGTTTTGGCAACCGAGGTTTGTCAGGGTCAAATACTGTTCCTATTGGGTCAAAAGCGCGTTGGTAGTTTTTTTTTGGCAACGTTAGCTAGATTGTAGAATGCAGAACTTGCTGAACCATTCCATATAAATCTTTCCTCTATTTCCGAGTCTTTCAAATATACGTGAATATAGTATTAGAATCCCTTACAGGAGTGTTTCACTTATAGGATGTATGCAAACGTTGATTCTTAATTTTATCGTATAAGTAGATTTGTTTTTGTGTATCACGCGGAAATCTGTTTGGTACATGAAAAACACAATTCATCTGTTCTGTCATTAAACTATATTGCATTTTCCATTTGGTCCGTTTAGTTTTGTTTCATTATTTTTTAATGTGCATTGGCATTTGGCAGTTTATTGTGGTTAGTTTTGTAACACACCAATCTCAACTATGGAGTGAACTTGTAGCGTATATCTTAATTGATCTCACATATACGAGGAAGGCAAATTGTATGTTATCGTGTCACCAAATCAGGAGAAACTAGATTGTATCGCCTACTACCTTGATAATCTTTACACACCTTCCTAGGTTGTAAGATTTTGCTAAACTTATTGGATTACGATGAAGGCATAGGATGGTTGATGTCCTTTTGGTTGTCACATTGGGTGTTCCATGAGACCATAGCAATTGCTCTAATTCCAAACGTGGTTAAATACTTCTTGAAGCTCTTCCTAAACAGTATTACCACCACTTAATCACGCATCTTTAAGTTTCCCAAAATCCAGCTTCATGGTGGCAATAGCCAAATTCTTGTCATATGACATTTGCAATATTGACCTCTCAAATGTCAAGTAGACCAATACAAATAGAAAAACGTTTCTATTACACACTTCAAGCAAGTCACGTTTTCTCGATTACAATCCAGTTATCACATCGAATTTCGACCGCAATGAGTGTCATCTGTCATGATTATATATCCTTTAGTGTCTTTAATGTGATATCTCAAACTCCAATTAAGGCTGATGTTTATTTCCTAATCAAGCTCAAATTTTGTTACTCCTTATTTAACAAGTCAACAAAATTGGTCAACTATACTTTACTGTGTTAAAAAGTATTCGTAGTAGCGATATCACGTAGGCACGTAGCTAGTTCACAACGATACCGGCCCATGGTGAAATAAGCCTTAGCCTCAGCCCACTAATACAAGCCCATTAACCGTTTTTTACACTCAATATACTCTATATATAAATAAAATTAGGGTTTTTCATTTTCTCCGAGTACCTTAACAAATTTCATCGCCGCTACCCTTCGCCGGAGTTATCCTTTCAGGTACATTGAGCTGTTCTGTTTGCAGATCGAATTCCTATCATTACCAATCTTATATTTATACGTATACACTATAATTTTATCAATTTACTTACATATTTGATTCGTAAACCCTTTTCAATTTTAGGTCAAAATGCCGACGAGTTTGAGGAAGAATCGGAAGAAGAGAGGTCACGTGAGCGCCGGTCACGGTCGTATCGGAAAACACAGGAAGCATCCCGGAGGTAGAGGTAACGCCGGTGGTATGCACCACCACCGTATCCTTTTCGACAAATACCATCCCGGTTATTTCGGTAAGGTCGGTATGAGGTATTTCCATAGGCTTAGAAACAAATTCCATTGTCCAATTGTCAACGTTGACAAACTTTGGTCAATGGTGCCACAAGAAGTCAAGGATCAAGCTGCTTCAAGTGGTGGTAAGGTTCCAGTTGTTGATGTTACTCAATTTGGTTACTTTAAAGTGTTGGGGAAGGGAACTGTTCCTGTATCCAATCCGATGGTTGTGAAGGCGAAACTTATTTCGAAAACGGCTGAGAAGAAGATTAAGGAAGCTGGTGGTGCTGTTTTGCTTACTGCTTAGGTTTGGTTAAGCTCTAATTACTCCTGTTTTGTTATGGATAATTGCATATTTAGAATGTGGATTGTTGTGTTGGATATGAATTTTGTTGGATCATGGCATTGGTTCGAATTACGATGGTTTGTCTCTACGTTATTTAGGTGTCTACTTATCTTAGATGAGCTTGTTTTGCTGGTTGATTATCCATTTATCCAATGCATTAACATGAGTTGGTAAGATATGAAGCGATGTGCTTTTGCTGAGCACCCATGTCTTCTTAATCTTGATATGTGTTTTCATGTTGAGTTTATATAGGTGTGTGGTATGTGCTTGTGCAAATCTTTATTTTTTTTGTTGTAACTGAATGAATCTTGATGTGTGTTGCGCTTTCTTGCTAGCGTTATACATTTAGTCCAAATTTCTCTCTCTACCAATTTGTGGAGTTCTTTGGTAAGGAATTGAAGGATTGTAGATACTTGAGTTGTAGGTGTCACTCTACTAGCTAGTAAAGTCGAAATGGAAGGCAATAGAATTGGGTCTCCTTCTCTTTGTCTTATTCCTGTCACTTTTCTCATCCAACAAACTCCCGTGCTTTACATTTCTTCCTGCTTGGCGTGAACCGTGGAGGACGTACCTGGTTCACTGCTTTAGGTACAATTACTATGGCTTTCAACCTAAATGGTTTCTATTTTAACCACTCCGTAGTTCATTTTGGGTATGTTTTCTGGTCATAATGTAATATTGGTATTTTTTTTATCTATAGGACTTGGACCATGTATGTGTTTTTTGGGGATTCAAGTATATTAGATTCCTGTGTTTTATTATGCGAAATCTTTAGTGCTAGATAGTCAAATATCTTAATCGTATTTTGGATGGCAACCGTCATCAATAACATTCTTTAATCTTTGATTTATCTAACCATTTGATATGGGTGTTTTTTGCTCCAATAGTGACTACTGTTCACCATCTAATGCTACTAATGTACTTGTAGGCTTGTAGCACATCATGTTTAATCTTTGTTTGTGGCTTGTAACTTGCTCTCAAAGCTTTTCTCAACTTTCCGTCAATGCTACTAATGTACTTGTAGGCTTGTAGCACATCATGTCTTGCAGTTGGATGCTTCTTCTGTGAGTGTTTTTCTTAAGTCTAGGAGTGTCCGCTGTGCCACTCACTATTTATCTTGTAATAACTGTATGCTTTCAATCCTTAAATGTTCACTTGAATCGTTTCTCCCCGTAGATACTCTGCGCAACAGCTTGCGGTTAGATTAAGCATGCTTATGATCGCTTGTGTACATGATTGGGTGGGTGTAAGTATTCTTCATCAAATTACTGAATTGAAACGAACTTGAATTTTAACCATTCAATCTTTTAACAATCTTCCTAAAAGCACGTTCTTTGTGATCAAATAACCTTGATGTCTGGTTCATTTTTGATCAGTCTAGCACGTGAATGGTATGTTCAGATTATCAATCTTTAGTTTGCAGTGTTAAAACCCACATTGGTTAGGTAAATCACTTTCATTGAGATGTCCAAATTTTTGGCAAAGTAGTTGGTTTGGTCGTTTGATATCCAAAAGAAGATTCTGTGTAATGTGACCAACAACATAATGGGTATATGGCTCATTTCATATGCACCTATGAATCTATGATGAATATAATCAGATTTGCATACCATAAGATGATCGGTGCAATTCTTTTCAATATATAGTTATGCATGAAAGCTGAAAACTACTTGATATACAATATATGATTATGTACATATGTGTCAAAATCTCTTGTAGACATACAATTTTTCTATTTTGTTGCAATACCAGAGGAACATGATGTGAGAAGAAAGGAGAAGACCTTATGTGAAAGTGTAAAAAAGAAATTTAGACCGTGTTAACTGTTAAGTTAATTTGGACGTATACCATGTCGTGTTAACGTAATATAACATGTAAAGTGTACTCGATATACAGGATGAAATAAGTACAATTAAGACACTAGACATATGGGCAAACGTAAATATTGAGTAAACTTCCTTTAAATAGTTGGGACAGCAGAAAGTAAAAACTATTGTAGACTTTTTGCCAGAGCGTCCCGTGGTTTTTTTCCGATGGTAGATTTTGATGTGAAATTTGTCAAATGATGATTTTGATATGCTGTCGTTTGTTATAGCTAAGAAGCATTGCCTAGCTTAAAATATGACATTTTAGGTTAAATATTACACTGAAAAATATGATATTTTGGGTCTATTTCACTTTCAAATGTTGTATATAGGTCGGTATCTTGCAACCTTTAGACCATTCGTAACCCATAACACCATAACGTTCATTTTTCAGGCACCACATCAGCATAACATCAGAATGCTCATTTCACCTTCCTAACCCATAACACACAAGAACGCCCCTTTCTTCCCTCTGGGACCCACCCACCCATTAACTAAATTTAATTTTCATTTATTTAACAAAACAAATACAATTTAATTAAATTACAATACAATAATTATCTAAATAGAGGTAAATTAAAATATATTACGATAGAAAAAAAATACGAAAATTAAAAAAAACGTTTTTTAACGAATAAAACGGTCGAAAGAAAAAGAAAAATGACATGGGCCCCACCTGAACGCTCGTTCCTTGTTCGTTTTCTCCCGTACGACGCCACGAGAAAGCCCCGCCAGAACGCTCCGTTACCGGCGTTCTGACGTTCTGAGGTTTGAGAACGCCCGCCACGTAAATGTGTTACGAATGGTCTTATCAATTTAATCTATGTTAAAAAAAACTACGAAAATACAAAACTAACTATGATACATAGGTCTAATTAAATAGGGATAGTGGTACTGTGGTACGATTAATTCAATGGTTGGTTAATGCACTTGCCACATCTTAATTTTCTTGTTGAACTTATCATATTTATATGATTATACAGCGTAGTGCTACATAGTACATATAGATCGTGTTATCTATACTTATATATACAACATTTTGGTAGTTTAGTTGTATAAATTCGATTAAGACTTAAGATTTCTATATATACTTGTCTAATTGTCATTCTCATTTTACAGTATAACTCTATAATTTTCACATATTTTTCACTTTTAACTTACTGTATCCCAAATCACAAACTCTACATACGCACAAAGTAATGTTATCAACTCACAATCACGCATATCCGAACACGTTGAAGTACTAAACTCCATTGCATAGCGCGGGTAATATGATAGTTTCTATTAATATAATTACTTTAGAAAATGTTTTCATTTACTTTTAATTATGTCTTTATTGAAAAAAATGCTAGATTAAATATGACTATAAATATATTATGCAAGTAACATTATTTTTGTATCCTTATATTTTGTTTTTCTACATTTTACTAGTGTAATTTGAACTAATGTAATAAACATTCATATAAAGGTGTAATGTTTACTTTATAGCTTATAAGACTACTGCCAATGGTTACATCATTCATGGCTGTCTTTCATGACTTCATGAAAACGATATTAGCACAGAAGCTTCTTGCCTCGCTCTCGGCTACATATACCAACTCATCTACCAGACATACCCATAATACGTAACGATGTAAACTATGCATGAGACTTACTTTTTTCCAGTATATGGATGGATATATAGCAATGTTATAAGAACCGGTTCAACTGGTCTGACTGGATTGGATATTTCAACAATTTCGGCTCAAAATTAACTGGGTTTTTTTAATGTTTGACTAGTCAGCTGGCCGCTTGGATCGGGATCAGTGTGTTGAACCGGTTTAGGGTTTTTTTAAAAAAAAATTACTAATTAAATTACTCCAACTTAAAAGCCTTTAGCTTCCTTGAATTTGATAGTAAGTTAGACTAAGTTTGAGTGTGGACTTTGTTGTCATTATATAGATTATAGATGGTGATTTTTATGTTGGAATTGTTTCATGGTCTATGTAGGACAAGTTAAAGGTTTAAACAAAAAGAAAATAAAATAAAGTTGGTAGTTACAAGGTTTGAACTCACGATTACATTCATGAATAGTGGTTAGTTAACCAACTAATCTAACATTTAACTTGTTTTAGTCATTTACTCTAAAAGTCTAAATTATTTATTATATATTTCGCATCACTCATGATAATATATACGGAGTATTATATTCGAAAATTATAGGTATATTATTAAATTATAATTTGTTGATATATCACACACATATATATATATATATATATATATATATATATATATATATATATATATATATATATGTTATGAGGCAATATGTATTATTTGCTGTTGTATTGCAATATGCCAATATACGTGCAATACGTTATTAATTGTTACGGAGTAATATAAAACTATAATGACAAAATCTTATCATTAATAATGTTGTTTACTTGTTGTTAAATTGTATGTCTTTGAATAAAGTTTACTTATTGAATTGTTGTTAGATTATTAATTTGTTTGATGGCATGATTGTGTATGTCTTTTACATTATAT
This sequence comes from Pseudognaphalium luteoalbum, assembly GCA_963422505.1. Taxonomy (NCBI): domain Eukaryota; kingdom Viridiplantae; phylum Streptophyta; class Magnoliopsida; order Asterales; family Asteraceae; genus Pseudognaphalium; species Pseudognaphalium luteoalbum. Next base: position 110,158,338 of record OY730197.1, on the reverse strand, counting down.
ATATATATATATATATATCTTGTTGGATTGTTGTTAGATTATTAAATTGTTTGATGACATGATTTTTTATGTCTTTTACTTCATGTATATATCATTTTTCCATATTTTGACAACTCTGATCTGACTTTCCATCTCAAACGGTCCAACCGATCTAACCAGAAATTGACACTTCTCTGGTTCGATTAAAGATCGGGTTTTAAAACATTGATATATAGATATGATATGAAGGTTCTAGAGATATAACGTAAATGATCATGATATTTTGTCCTGATGAATTAAATAGTTAAAAAATAAATTGAATCTCCAATGAGGTGGAATCCAGTTGGAAGTGGGACCAAATAATTCTATTCGAGTACATCATGAACCGTACATATAATCTTCTTTTTCTTGGTCATTATCAACACACTTCCATAGTGGTAGCAATTGCCATTCATGGATTGGAGTAAAGATTTTTTATTACTTTATATTAGTGAGTTAAACGGCGGATTCAGGATTAATGGATTAATAGGATCAATATTAGCATTTACAAATGGGTAATGATAAATCCAACATTTTTTTGATAGATCCACCATCATACTCCATTATTTATTTGTACAGTACAACTTTGCATTGTACATTGTTGGTGGATCTATCAAAATTATGGGTGAAAATATCATCATCCTTTACAAATAGCATAATTAATTTCATTATTTTCATATTACAAGACTAAATTATTGTACTGCATATATCAAATGGACCCGTAATCAAAGCTACTACTACTTATAAGTAGGGTATGTTTGGATAAGAGACTTCTAAAAGGGCTTTTGGGGGCTTGATGTTCCACGTTTTACAAGCCCCGACTATAAGTCTTGTTTGTCAACTTAAAAAAAGTGGAGCTACTTGAAAAAATAAGTCATCGGAAGTCCTTAACAATAAGCTTTTTGAAGTGGTTCACTACTAGAAAAACTGTCAGTACCAACAAGCTAAAGTCGTGGGTAAACAGTTAAAATTCGTTGGTAAATGACGTTACCAACGAATTTGCCAACGAATATCGGTTGAGGTAAATATTCCTGTGGCTAAATAAAATTTTCCAACAAAATTATCTAATCGTTGGTGAAATACCAATGAAATCTGTAGTCGTTGGTAGATTGCGAATTCATTTCAAGTCGTTGGTATTTTAACAGGATACCAACAAACAATTGGTATATTACAATAGCAACGAACTGAAAGTCGTTGGACTTCGTAGAAACTTTCAACGTTTTGGCAACAACTCTGCTTGTTGGAGAATTTATTAAAACGATATAAAAATTAATAATTTATTTTAATTTTAATTTGACCAGTATAAATATATATCTATATGGATTCAAACAATATCTAAAGACAATAAACGACCTAATTCGAAATAAGCATGCTAATTTGTAATAAAATCTTATCGAATGTTAATTACAAATGACAAAAATAACAATACAAGTTAATCAAATTCAAAAGGTAAAAAAAATATACTAAAAAAAAATAAATGGAATTATAAATAGTCTAGACACTTTTGTCGACCGATAGCCGAAACTAGACAACTAGTGGAAGGTCTTTGGCTTGATCTTGAAAATCTTACATGCTCACCAAATAGCTTCATGCAGAGAATCCAACATCTCATCCAAAAGGGAGGATTAATTCAACTCACTTAGCAAATCAACCTACATATGTTAGTTTTATCAAGTGTCTCCAAACCTACATAAAGCAAATTTGGAAATGTGGGGGCTTGGCCTCCGAGACCACCTGCAAGAGGCACTACCCTTTAACCCGCTACTTTGTGTCGGTCTAAGCTAGTTTGAACGAGTGTGTACCCCGCACTTATTTGTTTTATAACTTAAATTGTAATACCCATTGATCTATTCATATATCAACGAGAAGAGATTGTTCACATCAACAAGTAGAGGTCATTTTCATTGATAGTCGAGTATGTTCAAGAAAGCAATGCATGTTGTCTTTACACCTAATTTCAAATGATACTTAAAGCAAACCGAAACACGGACTAAAATATACATCGTTTCTCGCTGATGTGAAATTATCAAATAAGGTACAAGACCTCGACAAATAAACTTCAAAGAGATCACAACATTTGAAAATTTTGTCGATGATCTAGATATTCTCTCCAAGTCGGCATTAAAAAGTACAAATTGCTATTTTTACTTTACAAACTTTTCTTTTTATTGCAAATTAGATTTTTCATTATTTTCTGTTTTGCTATAAAACCTTTACTTAAGCTTTTCAAATTTAATATTTATTTGAAACAAATTCAAATTGGGGATAAAATGAACAAATTGACAGGAAGTAAAAATGATAGATTAGAGTGACGAATTGCATTAATTTACAATTAAATATTTACCGATAATTTAAATTCGATAGAAATAAAAAGGAAAACATTCCAACTAAAATTATCAACGACTTTAGGTTGTTGGAAAAGGCGTTGGTAATATCATAATTTACCAATGGAATATACATGTCATTGGTAAAAGTCGTTGGAGTATAAATTTCCAACGAAGAATTTTCGTTGGTAATGTATTTTCATATTTAATTGACTCAATTTTACACAAAAGTCGTTGGTAAATATTGGCGGGAAATTTCCCGCCACAATTTCAACGAATTTACCAACGATTTGGTCGTTGGTAATCTAAAAAGTCGATTTTACTACAATTCGTTGGTAAAGTCATTGGAAAATCAAGATATTGCCAATGACTTGGCATTCATTGGTAAAAAGTTGTTGGTACTGGCAGCTTTTCTAGTAGTGGCTTATGAGTAGAAGTCCCATACTTCAGCTCCAACCCCAGCTCTAGCCACAAGGTTCAGCCCATTATTGTCAAACACACCCGTAGTTCCGCTCTAGGATGATTATTCAAATGAAGTTGTTGCTATCGAACTACCATAGTGGTAGTGAACAGGCAATTGTAATAGGTCTCGGTTCATTGATAAATTGACAAAATGAGATAGTGGGTTTAATCGACTTTGAATGATATCAATTATGCTTTTAGATTTTTGGTGGTGTTATGCAATGCAAAGGGAAATGTTACTTTTTAAAAATAACTCTATAATCACTTTAAACTTAACTCACTGTTTTTGTTTGATAAGGTTAAAAGACTTAAAACCCTTTCTTAATTGTCATCCTATTTATTAATTTTTTTAACCTTTTATATTTAATATTTATACTTATATATGACTTAATGGTGACTCAAGTAAATATACCCGATATTATAAAACCTAACGACTTTTAATTTCTTGTGTCATATTAACGCCACGTCAATTTTCTTCTAACTATGATGACACCTTTCAATGCCATGTTCCCTCTAACTATGATGACACCTTTTGATGCCCTTTGATGTCGACGGAAACTGATATTCATAGTGCATGCTCTTATATGTTAGCATATACCGTATGAATTAGAAGCCGATCTTCACCTGTAACATTAGTTTATGACTATATTTTTGAAGAACGCCGCTTTGATATGTTATGTATTAGATCTGGATTAGATTTATGTTGAACTTTATATAAACATCAAGAACAAATTATTGGTACTGTCAACATCACTAAACTTTTGTGTTATTGATCATAAGAAGCAAAGAAAATATTCATTTGTGACTTATTTAACCATCAACTTTACAATTATACATAATATCCGTGCATTGAAGCTAACAAAATGAAAGAATCCGTGCTAGTGGCGGACCCATAATACATAATCACCGGTGGCACAATAAATGTGAAGTTCGTTCCACCTGATAGTTTATTGAGTTCTTTCAAAATGTGAGAGGCACTGTCTAAATATGAATAGTACTTAAAGAATCAATAACTTGTCTACTAATTTTACACTAAGTCGCTTAATTGACTGATGTCACGTACTATAATTGAGTGTTAGCTATAACGTAAATGTCCACCTCTAACTGTGTAGTTTGTTTCACGGAATATTTTCAAACCATGTTTTTAGAAATGCACTTTTAACATACCTATGCATCATATTTGTTCATTTTAACCTTGATAAAAACCTACACACAAATCACATTTTCAAGATATGTGGTTGTAGTTTACATCTTTTTGATAATAAGGACATGAATGGTGGACCTATAAGTGCACAACATTATAAAGTAAGAATCGTACGTCATACTTGCGAAAAATAAAATTAATTTTTTTTATTATTGTATTAGTTTACTACCATTTAACACAATTATTAAACATGTTTAAGCATATTTTAAGATTGAACATTATCCTAAAATCCTAATACAGTGTGAAGCGACAACGATGCGTCCTTATCTATTACGTCCTAGTAAAATCCTTAAAATCTTTGGTGTTAGGTGAAAACTTAAATTGTATTGGTTGTACTTATTCTTAGTTGACGTCGAAGTTTAATGTTATAGGAACATGTAACATCAAGTAATATGTGTTATATAAGCAAACACTTTCGCTACCGGTCACATGTTTGATATAAAGTTTAGTTACATCATCCTAATAATAGAGTTTACATACCTTGACTAATATACATCTATTTATAAAAAAGGATGTAATATAAGTTAACACAAAAGAAACCATAACAAGGTCTCAATTAAACTCAAGATCCTTATATATAGATAGGTGAATATTTGTATTTATAATTTTATATAGTACTAGCTACATGCTTCGTGATTAAGAAATAAAAAAGGGTATTTTGGCTATGTACTGGAGTGCTCCATATTTCGATGAAACACGACCGAACCCCTCACAAGGTCTAACATCGCCGGACAAATCATCTCTATCACATATACCACAACGTCCGATCCGAAACTCGTGTGGTTCAAGCTGCCCTTACCGCGCGCTAAGGCATTTAGTCATCGGTTACAATGCTTCATGTGTATATATATTCATTGCATAGTGAATAATTCGGATCAATGAAGTATAACAATCATTGTTCAACGTACATATTACGTCTAAGGTTACGTTTAGTTCACGAAATTTATAGAATTTCGATGGAACTTGAATTGAGATTCCAATCCGTAAGGTGAAATTGTTAGTTATTTTGAGATGTGTGGGTACAATAAAAAGTGTAAGAAAGAAGGGGACTTATCATGCAAATATGAATAAATTACAAGCTTAGGCATCATCTGCTTTTGCTTATATAATATGTCAAGTAGTGAAGGGAGATGCTCCTATCAGCTTATCGCATTGTGCTCTTCCCAACCCAAAACCACTTTTATGCATGTACTGATCCTCCACCGTTTTAAAACAAATAAAGCATCATTTTTGATATACTCGTATAATATTCCATAATTAATCTCGAAAAAAACAACAATTTTATTAAATCAGTTAATATACACTATATGTTTATTTATTTTATTTAAGCAACAATTTTAAAATTCCCTTCTAATATATATGTTTATTTCAAATAATATTATTGTTTTCTTCTGATCATGAATAATCTAGTTGTTTGATAATTAATGACTAAAACTATATAACTCATAAACATTACAAAAAGCTTATTTATTTATTATCGTTTCCTTATTATTGTTATTATTTATTATACTCCCACCATTCCAAATTAAATGTTCAGTTCCAGTTTTCACACGGTTTAAGAAATGTACAGGTCATCACACTGTCCGCCAATAATATTTCATATTGACCTTTGAAAATATTTTGATTGGTTATAAGTTTCGAATGGACACTTATATTGAGATATTCAAAAATTAAAATTTGGACATTTAATTTAGGACAAAAGGAGTATCGAATGTACAATTATTTTAAGAAACTTTTCATAAAATAAAGAAAATTATTTGCCAATAATGTGTAACTCATTAAATAATAGGTGGAGACATATTTGTCACAAATAGCAGAATGTCACAAGTTCAAACCCTAATACCCTATATTTACAACTGATGAGTGGTTCAGATATGTCCTACATATTATGGATAGACAACCGATTACGAGCATGTCACTATATATGTGTTACGAGTTATAACTTTTTACCAACATTTTTTTTTTGTCTTAAGTCTCAATATAAATAATTTATTTTATGAAGGATAATATATATGGCTTAGATATTCTCTAAAACATAAAGGCAAAACTTTTAAACACTACGCTATTTCAAGGCCCCATCATAAATACATCAAACTTTTTTATACATACATCAAAATGTATGCAGTACACTACTGTATAGTACACATTCTAATGCATAAAGTTGGTGTATGTATAAAAAAATGGTGTATTGTAACACCCGGTCAAAAAAGTCAATTTTCACGCTCAATTTAAAGTTTAAACATTTGTACTTTGTACGCATCTAAAACCAAAATATTCAAAATTATATATGTAGATATATATAACGCAAATGATATTTATTTACTCGAAAAATATTTAAACACATTTCGTTTCATTTAAAAATGTTTTTTACTAAATGAAAACAGCGCGAAAACAAGTTATAAAATTTTAACACAAACATTTTATTTTTATAAAGTGTTTCGACTCGAAAACATTTCGAAAGAATATTAATAAATTCTTAGAATAAAAAATAATACATTTTTATACGATCGGGTAAACAAACACGGACTTTTAACACTGCAATTTGGGAGACAGTGTCCTCCCCACCCAAACATAAAGCCGGCCCAACACCCCTTATCCCCATTTTTGATTTCATTTTCACCAAACCCACCATCCTCCTCTCTTCTCTTCCTCTCGGTCACACCCACACCACCGCTACCATCAACATCATTTTTGGAATCATCATCATAATCAAGAAGGAGGAAACAAGAAGAACGACATCAACATTATCATCTTCTTCATCACCATTGTGTTCATCATCATCATTATCACTCGATCTTCCAAATCGTAAGAAATTACTTCCCTTTTCTTGTTATTTCGTATTAGAAATACTTAAAATATCATGTTTTAACACTACATCAACTAGATTTGGCTCGAAAATAGGTTAGATCTTGATTTTGGAGGAAAAATCATCGAACAGACCGTTGTGTCGCAGAGGCCCAAAAACAGTGATACGACATAGCCAATGTCGCAGGTTATGTCGCAATAACTAATTATGTCGCATGGTACGATGCAAGCCATTATGTCGCAGCAAAATCCGAACGTCGCATATAGCGACACAACACACTATGTCGCATTAAATTGCGAACGTCGAAGATAGCGACACAAAGCTTCTATGTCGCACCTAGTGTCGTAAAACACGAAACCTTGAAAACCTATGATTTTCACTAAGTGTCAGAACAAGATTTCACCACTTGATTTTACTCCGAATTTGGATTTCGGATGCATTTTTACTAAAGCAAGGTAGTAGAAATAAAAATTTGGATTTCGGAACCAGCTCGACCCCAGCCAGGGGCTCTGCCCCTTGGACCCCGCCAGGGGTTGCCACCCCTTGGACCCCGCTACCAGGTGCGTTGCCCCCGGACCCCCGTACACGGTTTCCAAACCTGACCGACGAATGAATATTTACACAACTCGCTTAGACAAACTGATTTGTCTCCTACTTATATGACCTCACGTGTTTAAGACACTAGGAGGTTACCCATCGGACGACGCACGTATCGTAGGATTGCTAGCTCCTCATGTGAGTTCATAGCCCTGCTCTTTCAACTGTTTTACTGTTTTCGGGGTGAGACGCATGCTCAATTACTGTTTTTGAATTATAATGATAAACTTCTATAATTCACACTTAACTATATGACTGTTTTGTAATACAAACCGTGCAATACTTAGGAATTACACCCCTTATATTGTTGTAGAACAATGTCACTGCTTAACCTAGATAGGTTACCGTTGTACACTACCATATTGTTGAAAGACAATTACCATTACATAACTTGATTAAGTTATAACTATACATTGGCCATATTATCGTGGGACAATATTATTGAATACACTGGAACTAGTTAGTTCTACCTACGCTGGATAACAACTAGACTTTTTACAGGGCTAGTTTTTCTTTTAGGAACTAAAACTGCCTTTACATTCCATTATTACTAGAATGGAATTATGCTTAAGCAAACATTACCCAGAGACCTCAATATACTTGCTAGGCTGGAAGCTAGGAGTATAAGATAGTAACATACGTTAGTATAGTTCCTTATGCTAATACCAAACGACTAGGTGATGATTGTTCATACCTAGGCTTCTTGTGCAACACCTAATATCTAAGTATTATATACACATATTTAGATACAATAAATCACTTTCATGTGTTACATGACACCCTGTTAGATGTGTTTGTTGATTTGACTTATATATATCTATATACATATATATATATATATATATATATATACATACATACTCGTACTCTATCTCGAGCACTTGGTGCTACCTACAATTTACTTATGTATATTGATATACATACACTTATACAAGCATAATTACTCTAGTCGGGCATGTCGTAGTACTGCCGGCTCTCAAATACATACATTGCTTGCGAGCAACACTGTTCGATATCACGGTTAGAGTGATACAAAACGATATCACGGTAAAGTGATACAAAACGAGATCACGGTAAAGTGATTCAAAATGATATCGTGGTAAAGCGATACATAACACGGATAAACATACGAGTTGATACTCGCACTCATTAACGGATCGGCGAGTTTACACTCGAGGTCGTTAACTCAGTATTTGGCTAAATACTCAATTATAGTACTGCGGGACTACACTTACGTGTTGCTTGGAGGCAACACACTGTGTCAGGTGGCATACTAGTATCTTACTACTGGATAAGTAATACTATTACTTGTTATCATATGACGTGGTCATACGCTTACTCGATAGTACTTAGGCAGGCACTGCCTCACATTGGTAGACTTACTCATACCTAATTGGTACCTAGGCATGGATTGCCACTCCCTCGATATGACTCGGTCATACACTTAATCGATTAGTACTTAGGCATGTCATGCCTCACTTATGTAGACATACTTATATCTGATAGGTAACTAGGCATGGAATGCCATTTTCCCTCGATGTACTTAGGTACACACCACAACTGTATAATACTACAAATCTAAATCGTAGTTTCTGAACTACTCTTCAAACATACACAGTTTATACTTCATGTTTTCAACTGACAAACCTATGAACTCACCAGCTTTATAGCTGACTCATTTTAGCATGTGTTCTCAGGTGCCCAGCAGGATTAGGACCTGCTACAAGATTACGCTAGCTCGAGTCGCATGATTTTAAACACTTGGATTACCTTGCATAATTTTTGTACTACAACTTATGTATTTGGAATTTCTTTTACGAACTCACAACAATGTAAACGTTTTATTTTGGGAAATGTAATAACTATTTTCAAATGTCTCATTTAGAGGTCGTTTGCTATATCTTTATGCTTTGGTTATTGATTAGTCGCGCCCCGACCCGACCGCTTCCGCAACCTGAATTTGGGGGTGCGACATGTATCTATCAACTCCTTTCAAGACATTTTATTTTGTATGAAATAAATAGAAAGTAAGTTGATCGCTAATGTTTTCAACAAACTATATCGAATTACGTATACAATTACACTAAAAAGAAGGTTTGGTGTGCCTAATAATATGAAGCTAAAATTGTACCCTTTTTTTTTTGTTTAGTAACCTTCTAAAAAGTTATTTCACTAAATAATAATAATAATAATAATAATAGTAATAATAGTAATAGTAATAGTAGTAATATAATAACAAATCACATACGTATTTATATTATTATAATTGTCTATATTACTGTTTTTTATTACATCTCTAAAAATTCATAAGGCAAGATATACCTTGAAAGTTTAGTATCTTTAGATTTTTAAAGTAACGCGTCACTCTAATAACCAAATGAATTGCATATTTTGTTATAATATATATATATATATATATATATATATATATATATATATATATATAAAAAAAAAGACAATTATATATTATGAAAATTTTCAATAATGTTTTTGTAATACTTTTAATTGAAAACTATAAAATTGATATTATAAATTTATAAAAGAATATTATAAACAACCAAAACATATATGAAACATAATTTTCAAAGTTTTTTTTTGTCGGACATAAGAAAATAAAAATAATATGCTCACAAATGCTAACGTAAAAGATACTACAATTATCTCCTTAATTTATACCTAAAAACATATCCAAATGTTAATCAAAGTGTAAGACTTATGTAAAACTTATATGTTATTCCCCATGCTCTGTTAATCAAAGTTGATGCTATAGAAAGTATAATTTAAAATTTAAAAAGAATGTAAATGGAACTGATATTTAACCTATATTGTTTGACAATTTAATAATTATTAAGATAACTAAAATAATTATATTTAGATCAATAAAAATGGAAGTCATGTGACATTCTTAGAATTTGATAAATAATTTAAAATAATTCTAACAAAGACATATTATATTTGATTATATCTTAGGTTGCCACATAAATAATCTAAATATTTGTTTTATATATCTGTTTTATAAGTATATATACTTCGGTGGCTATGCAACGCACGACCCTCTCCAACAACATCAACAACATACGTAAATGATCTATTGTCATATGATATCAAATAAAATTCGCATGTACAATTAGATTAGAAGCTTGAAAAAAAATCTAATAGTATTTACGATTTGGTATATGTAACATTAGAAATAACTCAAAGAATATAAACAATTTGTGATCATGAGAGAGTATATTAGAATGGACTATTACTTTTAACACATTCTTCATATACTTTAATTTCTCCACCAAGTCGTGTTTGGATTGGTTATTAGAGAGTTATCTACCTATGCTAAAAATAGATAAATAGATCCAAACACGCTTTATGTAATGTATCTTTTTTTATTAATGTATAGACAACCTATTTTAAAAGATGTGTGTACTAAATATAGTTAGAAGTGTTTGGATGCTATTTATAAAGTTTCTAGACAACCTATTTATAAAGTGTTTATGTGTAAAATCTTTAAAAAAATAGTTAAATAAAATTTTGGATCTCTTTTTGTTTTACACAAATATCTTTTAAGTATGTTTCAAATTTTAAGTGTGTAAGTTTCCTTTATTAAGGCATTAATATCCTTTTGTTGGATTTTTTTTACATAAAGCTAAAGATTTTGTTGTTTGCATATGTATAGAATGATGATGATTAATATTATATTTAAATTTTGAATGTTTAAATAATTAATTAATTCATTAATGGGTGATGATGTGTCAAAATGATATATATATATATATATATATATATATATATATATATATATATATTCTCAAGTTAAAATGAAAAGACTAATTTTCGTGAAAACATAAGAAACACTTTAAAATCACTTTTTAACTATTCAAAACACGTATTTTATAAATATTTCTTCCATAGCTTCTTTTTTAAATAACTTTTAGAAGTTATTTTTCAAATAAATTTTTTGTTGACATTTATTTTTTTATTCTTTTTTTGTTAAATTTTCTATTCATAGTAATCACATTTTATAACTCGATAATCACATGAATAATATGTGATTATTATGCCATAATTTGTGATTATCTCGAACGCATGATAATTACATTATATTCGAGAATAATCACATGTGATTATCATATTCTATTTTGTGATTATCTTAAATAAGCACAACAGTAAAGATTTGTAACATCTTATTTCTGGGTCTAGAAATAAATGGGTTAATCAGGTATAATCAGATTTCGAGGACGAAATCTTTTTAATGGGGAAAGATTTGTAACATCCTATTTCTGGGTCTATAAATAAATGGTTATTTAAAGAAAACGGGAAATAAATTTATTTGGTTAACTTGAAAATAAATAGGTAAAAGAGTCATATGATTTATTGTGACTAATAAAATGATACTTGTTTTAAATTAATAAGATTGAAGGTAAAATAAAATATTTTGTTTCGTGGGTATTTTCGGGTTCCAGACAATAGGATTAGAAGGGGGATAGAATATACACTAATTAAAAAGGGAGTCGGTTGTGAGACCGACCTAATTTCTTCTAAAATCTTCTCTTGTACTTCAATTGTTCTTATTTCACAAAAGCACTCTTACCAAACATTTCAAAGAAATCAAAAGAGATTAAGGAATTGGCTTGTGTTTCGGATTTAAAATTGTAGAAATCAGATTAACATCATCTTGCTCATCATCTTAATCTTTATGTTCATCAAAAGGTAAGTAGATTCTTGAAGTTATGTGAATGGGTTTTGTAGGTTATTTAGTGATTTAAATGAAATCGAAGCTTGATATGTTTTTATTAGGTGTTATTTGATGTTAGTGAAGTATTAGAAATATTGGAAACTTAGTTTTTGGAGTTATGGTGAAGATTGGTTCGAAAATCAGACATCAACAGTGAAACTCGCAAAACCCAGTTAGTCTTGCGAGTTGAGTTCGTCTAGCGAAGCGAGATGAGATTTGCGAGCCGAGTTGAGCTTTGCGAGCTGAGTTTGTCTTGCGAAGCGAGATGAGCTTTGCGAGCTGAGTTGAGCTTTGCGAACTGAGTTCGTCTTGTGTCGCACCCCCAAATTCGGGTTACGGAAGCGAATCGGGTCGAAGCGCGACTAATCAATAATGACAACACAAAGATATAATGAACGACTCTATATGCGTCGTTTTACAACTTGTATTGATAAAATTCAAAGTTTACATCAAAATATAATTTACATTAGCTCCGTTGAAATCGAGAGATTTATGTACATAATTAATTTATTCAAAATATAATAATGCAGCTAAATCTCTGAATGTTTGCATGCAGACATGAGCTAATGGTTCCTGAGAGCAGTCCAACCTACTGCTGAGTACCTGTGATACATGCTAAAATGGGTCAGCGAAACGCTGGTGAGCTCACAGGTTTGTATGTCAACACATATTGTATGAACCGCAAGATTTAATTGAATTTAAATTGCAATTAAGCAAAGTAAAAGTTTTACAGCCATGAGCACATAGTCTGAGCTTAACTCGAGGTATTAGGTCCACATTTAAGGTATCCTGATCGAGGTGCCTCCCACGATTGCCTAATTTACACTCGTCTGAACAAATATTAGTACGTCCGTTTACCCGGTTAGTGCATGCTAACCTGGACGAGGAGGGTCAATCCTATATGGTACCATATACTAATATTCACGCTACAACGTATTACCAAACTATGCTGAGGAGGGCTTTTAAAGATTAGTGAGATAACTCATGTAGTAGTTATATGTTTTCGTACTTGCGTTCATATAGTTAAAATAAAACGAGCAATGATATCACACCCCTGTGTAAAACAGTAAAATAGGGGCTATGAGACTCACCTAAGTCTGGAGAGTTTAACTAATTAACCTTGAATTGATTAGCCGAGAATCGATGTCCGAAGACTTGTAACCTGAGGGTGTCCACGACACGCGATGGTTATATACGCGAGTAGGTATCTATAAAGACTACCTTTATAGTTGTTCGTCCATCTAGAATGTCCAAATTACTACGATTTGGTTGATTCGATTATGTTTTGAAAACGTGTACGGCCCGTTGGTGATGGTTTGTGATGATAATAATGATCTCTGAATTCATTTCATTATACTTAATAAGGTAGGAAGTTGGGTACGGGGGTCCGGGTGCAGCGCCCCTGGTAGCGGGGTCCAAGGGGTGGCAACCCCTGGCGGGGTCCAAGGGGCAGAGCCCCTGGCTGGGGTCAAGCTACCAGGTCAGCTTGGAAAATTTTTATTTCTACTATATTGCTTTAGTGAAAAACGTATCTAAAATTTGAATTTGGGTGAAATCAAGTGATAAAATTTTAGGTCTCGACACTTAGTAAAATCTGTATTTTCTAGGTTCTGTTTCACGCGACACTTATAGCGTCACTTGAGAAAGTGACGCATAAGGGGCGACACTTAAGCAAGTGTCGGGTACAAGTGTCGGTATCAGGGTCATGCGTCACTAGGGTTAGTGTTGGATGAAATCAGGATTCAATTATAGGCGACACTTAGACAAGTGTCGCTTGGAGTGTCGGTCTGAAGTGTCGGGCATTGAATTTGCGACACTTAGGAAAGTGTCGGGAAAAAGGGATTTTATGCGGCACTAGGGTAAGTGACGCAAAATTAGGGCTTTTAGCTACACTTAGTGCGTCACTTAAGTGACGCATTAAGTGACGCTACGCTGCACTGGTCTGTGCGATACTTAGGCCTGTTGGCCGGATTTTGAGCCGAAAACGTGTTTTCCGGTTTCCCTTTGACTTGAAACTTTTACCCAACCCATATTTGGACATTTCAAGCTTAAACAAACCACAAACAAGTAAAAATAAGTGATATCGGAGAGTTTCGAGTTTTGTCGGAAAACTTACGAGTTGGCGCCGGGAGAAACCGAAAAGATAGAAAGGTAGATCGCGACTTGGTGGTTCTTTTTCTCCAAATGGGCGTGAAGATTCGAGGCCGTTTAGTGGTAGTTTTTGGTAATTTTAAGATTGTGGTGGTGGTGGGTGTTTGAGAGAAGAAAGAAAGAAGAGAGAGATGGAGAATGAGAAGTGGAGTGGGGAGGTGGTGACCTCACCCCTTTTTGGCTGATTTTCGGTGGGGTCCACGGGTGTGGGCTTAACCAATTTTTCATCCTCCGTATTTGTACTCCGTGCGGTGTTCGTTTTCCCGGTCGTTTAATCGTTTAAATAATTTAATATGCGTTTAATTGTAAGTTTTAAAATACGAATATTTATTCGATATTTTTGTTGAAGTATTTCACTAAATACTTAGTGTTTGAGTTATAAAATATAACTTAACCTTATTTTGATTGTTTGCGTGTTTAATATTTTAACTCACGTAGTCATTGCTTGTACGATACGAATTGTGCACGAAATATTATCAAAATAATATTTTGGATATAATAACGTTATTAAATAATGTTATATTATTTAATAAAATTGTTCACTAATGTCCGTATTAATTGAATCGAATTACTTTCGATTTGAATTGCGTACCATTTAATCAAATCGTAAAATTGTATATATTCAACAATATATATTTCGATACATTAATTAGCCTAACACGGAACTAATTACATGTATTAACAGTTGATTAGGCACTAATCACTAGTCCTAATTTTGACGGGTGTCACATCTTGCGAAGCGAAATGAGCTTTGCGAGCTGAGTTGAGCGCTGCGAGTTGAGTTGCGAACTGAAATTCTGCGAAGCGAGTTGACTGTGCGAACTGAGACATCGTGAACTGAAATTTTAGAATATTATTTTGCGAATTTTGAAAACGCGCATTTCGAGGTCACATATAAGTGACAATTTTATTAACTCGGATTGGGTTGAAACTCACATGGTCACTCGAAAACGGCCTAATGATCCAGACTCTATTCTAAGAGCCTTGGTAGTTTTTGGCCTTTTGGGGTCATCTATGGGTCGAAAGTGGCATTTTTCCATTTTTAAACATTAGTTCGGGACTTTCTGATTTCTTATATGATTGAATTGTTGTTTGCCTAGACTTTAGGGATTACATGATTTAATAAATATGTTAAAATGATGATTATGGGATGAGTTACTGACTTGTTATTATTTGTGTTATCAGATAAGCAGAAGGAAACTCAATGATATAAGATTACTGAGTTCAGAGACTGGGAATATCGGTGAGTGGTAACTTTAACCTTCGGTTCATCCCAGTTATAACAAGTTTGGTTACAACGGGTGAACATATATATGGTTATTGATATTGATTGTTTAACCTTTTGGGTTATTGTTATTAATGATTTGGGTTGATTGGTTGTTGTTATTCCATGATGGCATGACTATTATGCATGATGTGACTATGTGGATTATTCAGAGGTCAACATCGGTTGGGATTGTTGTTATTGTTTGGCTGGCGGGGTTTCCGATACACATAGTTGAAGGATGAACCCTAGTCAGTGAAGATAGCTTCAAACTATCGGTAAATCACTGTGATGGCATACCAGTGATTTAAGGTGTTCTTGGTGTGGCTACACAAGAACCGCCGGTCCTCTTTGATGTTATGTGCTTATATGTTTATTTGTTGTAAGATTTGTTATTACTGGATTGAACTGTCGGATACAGTTCCATTCACTTAGCTGTGAGCTAATTCCACCATATTTAACATTTTGCAGGTTTTGGTTAAGTTATGGATTGGACTTGTGGATACTTGATGGGATGTTTGACTATGACCGCACCTACTCTGATCTTTTGGGAAATTATAGTCATGTTTTGGAAATTAATATAACACCCGGCTGTTAAGTAAATGTTTTGTAATTATATAAGTATGTATAAATGCAATATTTTAGAATTTTACATATTTTGTATTTATGGATGTAAATATGAATATGGTTAAGTCTACGTTTTGAAACTCACTTCCGTTGTTTAATAATATAATATGTTTGTGAAAATATGGGGTTATATATATATATATATATATATATATATATATATATATATATATAATTATTTTTTTTGTTTTCAATTTTTTTTCTTTAAAAGTTTCAAAGACTTTTTGATGAAAGCATTATGTAAAATTAGAAAGTTCATAGATAATTCATCTGCAAAATAAATTTCATCATTAAATTACAAATTAATATTTTTTTTTGATATATTCAATATTTTAGTATCTTTTAATATTCTAAATATCGTGGCAAAAAGAATTGTATCAAAGAAGCAATTTGATAGTCGAACCCAATTTGACATGAAATTTTTGAGTTGATTGACATTGAGAACGAAAAATTTATTATATTTAAAATAATGGATCGAGATAGTCCTGGTATACTCGTCCCCAAAACCATATCAATATTAAATTACAAAATGATATATATTCTTTTAATATTTTTTTATGTTTTAATATCTGTTAAATTCTAGATATCTTTGGTGTTGCGGCAAAAATTATATCAAACAAGCAATTTGATACTCAAACCCAATTTGACATGAAAATTTTTAGTTGATTCACATTGAGAACGAAAAGTTTATTATATTTTAAACAGTGGATCGAGATAGTCATGGTATACTCGTCCCCAAAACCATACATTATATATGTGTGTGTAACATAAAACAGTGTGTTTGTGTATATATACATGTATAAGTCATCATAATATTTGATTAAATTATACGCTTTATTTCTAACTCACGAGTTCGTTTCAATAAGATCTGATTCTCATTCTATCAACATGTTATTCATATTTGTGATTCATCTAAGAATCTTAACACATTATTTATATCTATAGGTCAATTTCAGAAATAGTTTTGCTGTAAACCATGTTAGTATATGGTGACAAATTTAAACGTTGACGCTGACGTTGTTATTTGATGGTTTATTGCAATTTTTTATTTGTAAGAACTATAAAAATAAATAAATTTTTTGATCCTTGACTAGATTAGGGCACCGATGGAGATGTAGAGTGAATAACGTGGTTATGAAAGGAACGAGATGCCGAACAATTTTCGTCGAGTGCTCTCGCGGACTAATGTTCAAAATATCCATGTAATTAAAACAGTTATTAGAATGAAAATATCATAGATAACATAGGTAATGACGCATAAATTGATTCATACTTGCCAATCACACAATATGATATTAGTTCATATTAACATTAACATCAACATTAACAAGAACTTTGGTGTGAGGAGACAAGCATGCATCTCCTTTGGGTTTCGATTTTGACTTTGATGTTTCTCTTGGTGAAGCTTAATAAAATTCTTTGCTAAAAAAACTAATAAGTATATTTCTAATTTTTTTTTAAATCATTTGATGGTTGATATAATTATACAAATAAATAAATTTAAATTGTTTTGATTAAAAAAATCGATCAATTGATTTTCTTTTAAAAAAATAAAAATAAAGAAAAGATCTGGATTAGGATTTAGCCATTTAGGAGAAAATAAAAATAAAAATGAGAGAGGTGTGTCACACTGTCACGTGAACTCGTCAATCTCCTGTCATCTCTACTATAAATATAAATACACAGTCACACACCTGTAAAATTTTACTTTTAGATTTCACAACAAACAAACCCTCTTTCCGTCATTACATACACATTTCTATATCTATACACACTCTTCTTTAACCGCTATAACAACAACAGCAGCAGGAGAAGATCGAGTGTGGTTCTGCGACTATTCGAAGAGATAATCGCTTCTGTATGTCAGTATATTGTACGCACTGCAACTATTACGGTGGATTTAGTGAACTTGCTAACCCCTTACAATGGCCTCAACTTCGCAAAAGACGTCGCATTCTTCCGCCGTTGATTCAATTCCAATTCGCCGTCAAATTGTTCCGGCTACCGCCTCCGGCGACGTTGTTGTCGTCGACGATTGGAATAACGACGATCGACCGCTTCCGATTACTAATTCCGTGATCACTTCTTCTGATCCTTCTACCAAAGGTATATGTAGTATTCTGTATGTATATCAGTATATGTATATGTGCGTATTTCTTTATTTTTGTATCAATTTATTCATCCATGCGTATATTACTTCACATGTCATATAAATTATTATGTGTATATAATAGGTATACAGCCTGTTAAATTAGGGCATATATACTAATACGTATAAACCTTATGTATACGTATGCCGGTATGCGTATACGAATATGTATACACATAATATATGTATGGATGATGTAAGAATTCATCTAGAGACAAATATGAGTTGGATGATAGGTTGTAAACAGTTTGGAGTATTCTTGCTTCTATGTGTAGATTCGGACAATTTGTTGTCAGATCTTGGTGTTCTGTGGTGAGATTCGTCAACATGTATTCTTTTTAATTGTCACCTTTACTAGGTGGGGCTTACTTGAATTGTCATCTCACTATATACATATATAATATGTTAATGAATTTGTTTTATTAAAGAAACAATGTGTCAATCCACTATTAATATTGAAAGAGTCGTTTATTCGCTAGGGGTTTTGGAAGTTGTTAAGTGATGACAGACTGTAAAGATGGTCATGGAGTTGCTTACAATCCATAATTTTCAATTATGACTTTATCAGTGTTGTGTGGTTGTTGTTAGCCCACTGGTTTGATAGAGTTAATACAAATGGCTTAATATCTGAGCCTCTAGTTTGCAGATGACACTAAGTCAGTTAAACAGATAAGGTATTTTAAATTTTCATACCAACTTGTTTTGCTGACCTGTTTCAAGACGTTTGTCTTCCTTCGAGCTATGACAGTGGATTTGTATCTAACCAGTCGTCTACTAGTACCGAATCCTGATGTACACTAGTGCTGACTTTTGAATGCCCATGCATAACTATAAACATTAAATGGAAAAGGTGTATAATAATACGCAGTATGAGTTTTTCAGTTATGCCACATCTGTTAATTTTCCTTGATCAGCACTTCAGACAAAGGGGAAGGCACCATAAGACCTATATATTCAAGTTACCACTTATCTCCTAATCATGGAATATGTTGCTTGACTTAATCAGAGTTAACTATTTTCTTTGGTACATTCGAACAATTTCTTAACCTGCCAGTCATGTATCACACACTTACACATTTATTCAACATGAGACACAAGGTCGAGTAGCAAAAAGATGAAAAGTGGAGAGACAGAGAAAGTTTTTGTAATGCATGTCTAACGATCTTGGAAATATTGAATTATTGGATTAAATGAATAGTCTCACTTTATATCTAGAGCTATATGCAATAAATTAATGTCGAGAATTGACTTGGCGCTTAAGGAATGCGGCTTTGACATCTTAGTGATGAAATTCTTCTTTATCTTTGGCTTTGATGTCTCTATCGTTTGTTGGCTAATCGAGCTTGTGATCTTCAGGAATCCAAGTCCTCACAAGGGCTCAAACTAGTCATCCCTTGGACCCATTATCTGCTGCTGAAATCAAAGTAGCTGTGGCAACTGTCAGGGCAGCTGGAGCAACCCCTGAGGTATTTCATATTGTTGTGAATTTTGCTAAAGCGTGTAAATTATGAAAGCAATTGTCATGGAAGTTTTAGAACTTTTTTTCCCTTCTTCTTATCAGGTCAGAGATGGCATGCGATTCGTGGAGGTGGTTCTATCAGAACCAGATAAAAATGTTGTGGCACTTGCAGATGCATACTTCTTTCCACCGTTTCAACCATCTTTATTGCCCAGAAGCAAAGGAGGAGCTTTAATACCTACTAAACTTCCTCCAAGGAGAGCGCGGCTTGTTGTATATAATAAAAAATCAAATGAGACAAGTGTATGGATTGTTGAATTATCTGAGGTACATGCAGCAACTCGTGGTGGGCATCATAGAGGAAAAGTCATTGCGTCACAAGTTGTCCGAGATGTTCAGCCTCCCATGGTAAATATGTTTCTGATAGCTGATGGATAATGATAATGAAGCTAATCATGCAACATTTTGTTTTTCAGATTCTATATCAATATCTTTTTACTAATTTGGATAAACTTCTTATTAGCCACGTGAAGAACCACTTAGTTCGTTAGCTTCTAACAATATGGTGTTCTTCATCTGGTTGGTTATCTGATACACTTATGAACACTGATTCTTTTGCTGCATTGCTGTGGCTTATATAGAGGATAGATTGATAGAAGCTACTTTAATAATTTGAAATGATATGATAGCATATAAACCTTTGCTGCTAGTTAGAGTCTCTGAAATTTTTGTAAATCAGTGATAATTGGGCAAATTCATTGAGGATCAGATTTGAGCTTAGCTGTCATCTGATTGTTTTCATCCTAAGCAAGATTCTGTATGCGTATCCAATATTTTCACATTATTTGCTCTCATATGGTTATCCATCTCAGGATGCTGTGGAGTATGCAGAATGTGAAGCTGTTGTGAAGGATTATCCTCCCTTTAGGGAGGCTATGAAGAAGAGGGGTATCGAGGATATGGATCTTGTGATGGTTGATGCGTGGTTAGTTAGAGTCACATGGGGTTTTTTGACAACATACATATATAATGGCACTTACTTTGTGATACATTATTCTAATCAAACTTATTTTCCAGGTGTGTTGGATATCATAGTGATGCTGATGCTCCTAGCCGCAGATTAGCGAAGCCACTTATATTTTGTAGGACAGAAAGTGACAGTCCAATGGAAAATGGATATGCACGCCCAGTTGAAGGCATCTATGTGTTAGTTGATATGCAAAATATGGTTGTGCTTGAATTTGAAGACCGTAAGCTTGTTCCCCTACCACCAGCCGATCCATTGAGAAACTACACTCCTGGTCATACACGAGGCGGTGTTGATCGTAGTGATGTAAAGCCTCTGCAGATTCTTCAGCCTGATGGACCTAGCTTTCGTGTTAATGGAAACTATGTGGAGTGGCAAAAGGTAATGTCTGAGGTCCCCAAGTGTTCTGAAAGCTTCATTTAACATACTTGATTTGTAATTTTTTGTTTTTGTATTCTGCTTGGTTGGCAGTGGAACTTCCGTATCGGTTTCACTCCGAGGGAAGGTTTGGTTATACATTCTGTTGCATATGTTGATGGTAGCAGAGGACGAAGACCCATAGCTCATAGATTGAGCTTTGTGGAGATGGTTGTGCCCTATGGTGATCCAAATGATCCACATTACAGGAAGAATGCATTTGATGCTGGCGAAGATGGCCTTGGAAAGAATGCTCATTCTCTTAAGAAGGTCTGTTTCAATTGTATTGTGCTATTGCTAAGACTTCATAAATTTTTATGCTGTGAGGATAATTTTTAGCTATAGGCGGTTTGGGTGATATGTCAAACTAGATAACTTCTATACCAGGTCAAAATGGGCCAGGGTTGACTCACCAACATCTCTTCTCTTATTTTTCTTGATTATATATATATAGGTGGTTCTACGTCATTTAGTATTCTTTGGGTGGTTTCTAAACAGATTGAACCACACTCTTTCCAGTAGAATTTAAAAGTTCTTCCCATATAACCCCTTAATCATGAAATATCCCAAGGGACTCATTCTCAGATAATTGGATTGGACGTGTTCCTCTAGTTTAGCCTTTGGTCCAAAATTTGCAAACTGTGAGATATTTCATTTATTTAATTTGGGTTATAAAACAAAAAAATGGCCCTTTGTTTTTATAAGGTTTCATATTTCCTATAACTTATCCTCCATTATTTTGGGATACGGTCAACCTCATATGGGTATGCATCCTGCCACACACAAATAATAAGGGAACATGGCACTCAGCTTCGTAGAAGAAACTTCCGGTTAACTTGAGAACTATTACGCTCCAATGCTAACGATGTATTCTCCACAGGGATGTGATTGCTTAGGATATATCAAGTACTTTGATGCACATTTTACAAACTTCATTGGAGGTGTTGAAACTATTGAAAATTGTGTATGCATGCACGAAGAGGACCACGGAATCCTCTGGAAGCACCAAGACTGGAGAACTGGCTTGGCAGAAGTCCGAAGATCCCGACGCCTCACAGTTTCTTTTATATGTACTGTTGCAAACTATGAGTACGGTTTCTATTGGCACTTTTACCAGGTGAGATTAATTTATTTACATCTCAGAAACTAAGTTTGCATGTAATTTAGCTCTGTAAGACTATAACAAACTTTGAACTTTGTAGTTGTATGTAACAGGATAACAATTTGCAAGGAATAATTGCAGTTTAGCTATGTCTTGGTTACCTATTTCAAGAAATAACCGCAATGCCTTTGCTTTAATTATTTGATATGAATGCATTTAATGTACGTATTGCTTGTTTTATGCAGGATGGAAAGATTGAAGCTGAAGTTAAACTGACTGGAATTCTGAGCTTAGGAGCATTGCAGCCAGGAGAAGTTAGAAAATATGGCACCACCATCGCACCAGGACTCTATGCACCTGTTCATCAGCATTTTTTTGTTGCTCGAATGGACATGGCTGTTGATTGTAAGCCTGGAGAAACATACAATCAGGTATGCTTTATGGTTTCCATTATGATAATTATTTTGGTTAAGGTTTGCATATATTGCTTTTCTTTTCAATAAATGCTATCGAAGTCTCCCTATGTTGGTTGGCTCTGGGACCGGTGCTCCCAGGGATGGTGCTCAACCTTTTTTTGTTAGTGTCGAATTGGGCTTTCTATTAGGAATGTATACTACTGTATTTACATATTTTTTTGCAACTTTCTCGTGTTGTTCTGCTAGGTTGTTGAAGTTGATGTAAAAGTTGAAGAACCAGGAAAAAACAATGTTCACCATAATGCATTCTACACGCAAGAAACATTGCTTAAATCCGAATCTCAAGCAATGCGGGACTGTAATCCGTTATCCGCTCGTCATTGGATCGTAAGTCCAGATTTTTATGTTGCCTTTAAGAACCATATACTCAAATTATTGATTCTAATATAAACTATCACGTGTGTTGAGTATTTTGTAATTTTTTTTAGAAACTAGTTTAGGCTGACTTATGTACCAAATACCAATGGTTAAAAACCAGGATGGTCTGCTCATTGATCTGATAAGGTTATCAGGCAGTTATATTTAGCCCATCAATTATTGTCTTGTGATGTCAAAAGTATGTACTAGTGTACTACATGTATTATTGGTTCAATGTTGGATATAACAATATAAGGTTTAAATTAATACACCAACATAAATGCTGAACATATATACTAATTCCATTCACTAAGTTCATTAAAATCCATCTATATGCAGGTTAGGAATACGAGAACTGTGAATAGGACGGGGCAATTGACAGGCTACAAGTTGGTACCTGGTTCGAACTGCTTGCCTTTAGCA
Organism: Pseudognaphalium luteoalbum; assembly: GCA_963422505.1. Taxonomy (NCBI): domain Eukaryota; kingdom Viridiplantae; phylum Streptophyta; class Magnoliopsida; order Asterales; family Asteraceae; genus Pseudognaphalium; species Pseudognaphalium luteoalbum. The sequence goes on along the minus strand of OY730197.1, from coordinate 110,134,746 downwards.
GGTTCGGAAGCCAAGTTTTTAAGAAGGGCTGCCTTTCTGAAGCATAATCTTTGGGTTACACCTTATGCATCGGGCGAAGATTTTCCTGGAGGGGAGTTCCCTAACCAAAATCCACGTGTCGGTGAAGGTCTGGCCTCATGGGTCCAGCAAAATCGATCTCTTGAAGAAACTGATATCGTCCTCTGGTGAGTAAATTATCATGTTAATGTGCGCCTGTCGAACAATTGGGGAAGCTATATCTTTCTTACTGTTTTTTATTACATTGAAATTTTCAGGTATGTATTTGGGATCACCCATGTTCCTAGGTTGGAAGACTGGCCTGTAATGCCAGTGGAGCAGATTGGGTTTATGCTTCAAGTATGTTTTCTATTATATACTCGTTTTTAACCAAAATGTCTAAGTTGGGATTATATCTCAATATGAGGGGCCGATACCATTAAGAACAGTACTTGTATTATATACCATACTTCCAATACAAATATCGGTTACTGAAATAGAAATTGTATTTTGTGCAGCCTCACGGGTTTTTTAACTGCTCTCCGGCTGTAGATGTTCCTCCCGGAGCTTGTGAATCGGACGTGAAAGACAGCACTGCTAAAGAAACAATTGCTCCGAAGTCAGTTTCAAATGGGTTGATAGCCAAGCTTTGAGTTCATCATTGTGTCATGTCTGTAGTTTTCTTGTTGAATTGGGTTAGACAGTATGTTGTAAAAAACTGGGTTTTTAAAGCTGGTATTGTGGTATATGAATCTTCACCAGTAGTCCAGTACAATGGTTGGTTTGGATGGAGTAGTTTCTATAATGGTTCAGTTCTGTTTAATCGCAATTTTCCGACTTTTATCTGTTACATGGATCGTACCTAAGCCTGTGTGCGCGTGCGCGTGCACACACACGCTTGGATCAAGTACATGAAATGCATTTGTACGACTGTACCTATACAATCCTATATACAAGTAATCTCTATGGGTTTCATTTTGTTGTAATGGATAGCTACTATCTTTATATAATTGTAGTAACCAAATGTTGCATATCTAAAAATGCAATTAAAATATCAATCTTATAAAACAATATTTATTACACAACCATCGAGCAATAGCAGCGGTAGGTAAAAAAACCCCGAAACATTCTTTTTTCAGGCTCGTTGCGTAGTTCTAGCCTTTTATAAGGACGAAATCGTAATAACACAAAATTATTTTATGTATATTGAGCTAGAAACTACGGTTAATTAACACAAGAAGAATGGCGTCAACAGCAGTAGCAATAGCAGGTCTAATCTCCCTCCAATTCCAACGACCATCAGTATTTCAAACCCCTCTTTCACTCAATCCCATTAAACAATTCACCCCCATCAAATCCCAAAAATCCGACATTTGTAAACCCAAATCCAAAAAGCCCCAAAGCGACGACGGTATCCCAATTGACCAAGTCAAAACCCTAGTCAAATTCAAGTCCCGCTACAACTACATTCGCGTGCTCGAAATCTCCCGTAAGTCCGACCACCCATTCGCCGGGTCTCGTCTCCTTTTACTCGACACCCCCGGCAACATCCACAGCATCTCATTCCTCTTAAAACTTCTCACCGGAACTTACTTCGACGTTTTCGCTACACTCCCACCGATCCTCCCCCCAGGTCCCTTAGGTATCCTCGGCTTCGGAGCCGGGTCAGCCGCGAAGCTCATCCTCCAACTGTACCCGCAAGGGACCATCCACGGGTGGGAACTCGACCCGGCGGTTATTTCCGTTGCAAGAGAGTATTTCGGTGTCAGTAAACTCGAAAGAAAGTACCCGGAAAGACTCTCCATTTACGAAGGGAACGCGCTAAATGCGGAGATGGGGTCCGGGTTTTCAGGGTTGTTGGTTGATTTGTTTACTAACGGGCGGGTGATCCCGGAGCTCCAGGATCCGGACACGTGGATGAAACTGAAAAGCAAGCTGAGAGACGGTGGAAGGATAATGGTGAATGTTGGAGGGAGCTGTGTGGAAGCTGAAGATGGACGGATCGATGGGAAGATTGTAATGGAAGAAACGTTGAAAGCGATGACCAAAGTGTTTGAAGGTGAAGTATTCGTGTTGAATTTAGGAAGCAGGAAGAATGATAGTTCGATTGCTCTTACCGGAAAGTTGGATGATTTGGATGTGTGGAAGGAGAGCTTGAATAAGTCTTTGAGGTTTTATGTTGATATGTGGAAACCTTACGCTGGATAGATTGTGATAACAACGGTGATGTATTTTTTTGCATGTAACCTGTTCGACGAAATGCGTTATAAAAATATCTTTAAAACAGTTTTTTAATCCTTGGCATGCAGCTTTTTTATGTTGGTTTTAAAATCTACAAGGTTGAATTTTGATTTTTTTGTTTGGTCAAGGTTCGGAAGGGTTAGCGTGTAGGCTACCTACGTCGGCGATTTCTATGATTAAACGGTTCAAATTGATTGTATTTTAACGACAATACAAACGTTCAATGCAGCCACAAATTTACAGTTACTTTAAATCATATATCACCCTTACCGGTATAAATACAGTTCCCCTATAATCGCACACAATGTTGGTGATCCTCTGACTAATTCGTTGTAGCAAACATATAAAAATGATACCATCCATGAACAGATCGAATCGCCACATCGGAAGAAAAAAGAACTAAGCTGTATTTGCTAGCCATCCAACATCTGTCCACTCCTATTCCACGTGTCAACGCCTCTATTATATTTTTTTTATAAATATATATCCCACCTCCTCAAATTAATGAACACACCAACTTGATCACAAGCCTCAACGATTAACATCACACAATGGACACCGCAAAGTCTGGCTTCCAACAAAAAAGCAAATCAAAAGTATTAGCAATCCTAGCTCTGTTCCCCATCAGTGGCTTTTTTCTGATACTGGCCGCTCTCATTTTCACGGCCACATTCATCGGTCTCACTATCGCCACTCCGATGTTCATCCTGTTCAGCCCGATTCTAGTTCCAGCTTTGCTAACCATCGGGTTGGCGGTAACGGGTTTTATTGCGTCCGGAGCGTTCGGTATCTCAGCGTTGTCTTCATTGACTTACATTGCGAATTACTTCAGGAGGAAAAGAATGGGTAGTGGTATGTCGGTGCAAGAGCAGATGGATTATGCAAAGAGAAGCTAAAAAGATTGTAGATGCTCTCGTGGTTGAATACTTGGAATTAAGAATGTTTTTACTGTATGCTTTGATTATATAATCATGTACTCCGTATAAAGGAAGTGAAGATTGTATTGACTGATGCACATAAATAGGATTTTTCAAATAAGTCATTTGACTCTAAATGCCAATATTTATGATTTATAGTTACTTTTGTATGAATTGCTCAACCATACTAATTTTGAGCAATTCAAAATATTTCCCACATACTGTATAGGATGAACGTATCGTACAATCGTTTTATACCGGAAAACATACCGGTTATCTTTATATACTGGTGAACAACCAGACTTACATTTTGGGTAACTAACCCACATAAAACTGTATTTTAAGATAACAACCCTACAATCTTTTATTTTGCAAAAACCTGCAAACATTTAACTATTGAATAACATTTCAATAATACAAATATAAATGGTTTAACATACCACATACTTATATAAAATCTGTGAATTCACTCAACATATTTTGTTAACGGTTTCTTTCTATGTTTTACAAGAAATTAGCTACGTAAGTAAGAATCGCATGCATTCATGATGAACAACCCTGGACTACTTAGAATGCCACATACTTTTAGGACAACTTTTGAGAATTTCCTTTGTATTACTGCAAACATTGCAGTCATACCCCTGAAATCTTACTTTATTTAAATTATTGTGAAACTTAATGTTTTTAAACACTACTACTACTGTTACGACCTATCTGGTTGTAATATTTTGTAATAACTATTAAACTCGGCATCCTAATACATTATGTTGCGCAATAGCCATATGCTCTGAGTAGTATGTATTGTTTGGTTGATTTACTGCTCACGCTCCGTCCCGTCAACAAAGCTTCCGCATACTTAATTAGTACTGATCGTGATTACCGTTTGGCGGGGTGTGACAGATGACCCTAATGATCTTTTTATTTATTTATTTTACATTTTAACCTTTTAACTTTTACATTATGCATAATTACTCTAATCAAAATTGCACGGCTCCTTTTCTTTTATTACTTTTCAACGTTACATCAAAAGATAAAACAGGTCAACGTTACATCAAGAAACGCTAATTTTAGCGTTTACATTCAAGTTTTAACCCACCACTTAGAAAGTTAGAAGTTTTAAACCAGGCTTTTGGAGGGCCGAAGATTGGGCTTAATGGTCCTCGGACCAGGCATATAATATCTTAACTCTCAGCCCGGAAGTTAAACCCGAATATAACTAACTACTTGCTATAATCAGATCACCGCGATCATGTGATGCAGAACGCAAAATCGAATCATTTCAAATGATCTCCTCAATGTTTTGCTTTTAATCCTTTCGCTTGGTAACAAACATTCATAATCTCATCAACTCTTCATTATATAACGAAATAATTCACGTAATCTCGGTTGATCTCAATCTCATTGTTCGCTTAATTGCAGAAAATAATGGCTGGTGCCGCTTCCGCGCTATTCATCCTCGATATCAAAGGACGTTGTTTGATCTCTCGTCATTATCGCAGTGATGTTTCGTCGCTACAAGCTGAAAAGTTCTTCACCAAACTCCTCGAGAAAGAGGTAATCCTACATCATCATATTATATATTCGTATGATCATGTTCATTTTTTTTAGAACGGCAACCTACGATCATGTTCATTTTTTATATAATTACCATTGAAATTGTGAAAAAATCACGGTTTTTAGGTATTCAAATGTGCAAATTTGTCAGAGCGCTTGTAGCATTTGTTACATTTTACTTTCATGGCTGTTTTAAGGGGCGGAGACAGAGCTAGGCAGCGTAGGCAATCGTCTCCACTAGAATTTTTAAACCATGTAAAAAATAAAAAATTTTAAAGTATTAATTACATTTAAAAATTTTCGCCACCACTAAACTATTACAAAAAATAAAATAAATTTTTCTCGCCCCCACCATCCGGATATCCTAGCTCCGCCCCTGCATGTTTTCAAAATTGAGAAAAAGTTATAAGTTAAGTTTTCAATAATCTATCAAATTTTTCAAACAAATTTCTACAGTACGTATCGACTTTCAGTTCTTGCTATTATATGTATTCGATAATTTATCAATGAATGAATCTTTTTTGTTTTTTGCTGACGTGGAAACCGTAGAAGTTGCCACATCGTCAAAACTGATGTCACATCACTGGTCTAGAGCTAAGAGATCAAATAGATACAATAGCAATCATTGAATGTTAACACACACAATAAAATTCTGTGTAATGTTTGATATATCTGCAGACTTAACCCAAAACTATGTATACAGATGGTAATAGTTTATTAAAATCGCATAATGTGTAATTAATGGTCCGGTGATCATTGACAAAGGTATTATGTGGTTTTACTAGGGAGATATTGAGTCTCATGGTCCGGTGATCATTGACAAAGGTATCTCGTATATGTTCATTCAGCACAACAATGTGTATCTAATGATAGCATCAAGGCAAAACTGTAATGTTGGCAGTCTCTTTGTTTTCCTTCATCGATTAGCTGGTGTGAGTACTCGATCTTCATTGTGTTATAGTCCTTATATCCGATGGTAATATGTTGCTTCTGTATATCTTTATGCGTCTTTAATATGCAGGTTTTCCAACACTATTTTCACGAGTTTGAGGAGGAATCTCTTCGAGATAACTTTGTTGTAGTTGTAAGAATGAAAATTCTTGTTGTTGTGTTGGACATATATTAGGGGGTGTTTGGCTTGTTTAATTTTATAGGGCTCATTGAAGGTTAGAAAAGCTGATATACTCAATTTTTCTGGCTTATAAGTTTATCAACGAGAGCTTATGAGCTTTTTCGTAAGATCAAGTTGATAACCTAATAGCGCTACAATGAGCTTATTGGCTTATTGAAATTTTTAGGAAGCCGATAAGTCTCATAAAATAAGCTAATCCAAAGACCACCATAATACAACTATTTGGCGTTAACTTTGGCTCCTGCTTTGTGAAAACATGTCAGTATGAATTACTTGACGAGGTGATGGACTTCGGTTACCCTCAATATACCGAAGCTATGATCCTAAGCGAGTTTATAAAGACAGATGCTTATAGGATGGAAACTACACAACGACCACCAATGGCTGTCACCAATGCGGTCTCATGGCGAAATGAAGGGTTATATTACAAGAAGAATGAAGTATGTATCTCTCTCATTAGAACTTATATGATCATGTTGAGCCATGGATATCACTGATCCACTGTTATGATCTATCAGGTTTTCCTTGATGTGGTCGAATCTGTTAATACACTGGTCAACAGCAATGGTCAGATACTCCGATCTGATGTTGTCGGGGAATTAAAGATGAGAACATATTTGAGGTGTGTACGAAAAAGTATGCTAATTTTGTACAATTTGAATGACCATCTGGTGAATCCCCTACAACTATAATACTTGCAACTGGAAATTTTTATTTGTCTCTCACAGTGGCATGCCTGAATGTAAGCTGGGGCTAAATGATAGAGTCCTGTTAGAGGCTCAAGGTGGAACAAGAGGAAAAACAATTGATTTGGATGACATCAGATTTCATCAGTAAGCATCTCAAACTTTAGGCTTTTTCCTCTTCCTAACAGTGCTATCGAAATTATCTTAACCGAGTTAGCATTTAGTTTTCTGAGCCTTCTTATTACTTTATTGTTCCGACTAGGTGTGTACGTCTGGCAAGATTTGAGAATGACCGCACCATATCGTTTATACCTCCTGATGGATCTTTTGATCTGATGACTTACAGACTCAGTACTCAGGTTGTATTCAGTTTTAAAGAATGTTTCCTTTTGGTAGTTGTATAGGTTACATGATGTATTCATTCATTACTAAATAAATTTTACGTTCTTAAGTATTACATGCCACATTCATTAGGTGAAACCTCTCATTTGGGTTGAGGCTTTGATTGAAAAGCATGCAAGAAGCAGAATTGAGATGCTTATTAAAGCTCGGAGCCAATTCAAAGAACGAAGGTAAACCTCCTCTCATACTACCAATATCAAATTGTAACAAAGATCCAATTGTCTATAAAGATTACAGAATATCATTTGATCGTTGGTGATTCTTGATACAGCACGGCAACAAATGTTCAAATTCACATACCTGTGCCTTCTGATGCTACTAAACCCATTGTCCGGGCAACAATGGGATCCGCTTCATATGCACCTGAACATGAGTCACTTGTGTGGAGGATCAGATCCTTCCCTGGTAGTAAGGTAAGTAATAAATATGAAGAAAATATCAGCTTTCATTATTGTAAAATGAGAACCCAACAATGGTTGCAGGAATATATGTTAAGAGCGGAATTTAGTCTTCCCAGTGTAACCTCTGAAGATGCAACTCCAGACCGAAAGGCTCCAATACGTGTGAAGTTTGACATACCATATTTTACGGTTTCTGGAATTCAGGTTTGCATATTTGAAAGTGATATGAAATAGCTTCTACAGAAACTCGTTATATGATTAGAGAAAATAAATGAGATAATGTCACACTGTTGTGAACATTTACCTAGTCAATGGGAACCCTGATTTAAGTTGCTGCACTGGCAGGTCCGTTATCTCAAGATTATTGAAAAGAGTGGATACCAGACGATTCCATGGGTGAGATATATAACAACTGCTGGGGAATACGAAATACGAATAACATGATAGGTACCTTCAACAGTTGCTTCTTACATTCATCATATATTAGACTTAAGATTTGCAACTTCCCATGTTTTTCATGTCATGACAGTTATGTACTTTTTACTTTCTTCTGGTTTACAACTTTCAATTTTGCAGGACTTAAAGCAGATTGAAATTACGACACTTTGAATAATAAATAAATATACTAAGATCATACGTGAAGTTTTAGTTTATTTAGATCATTGATGTTGCTCATGTCTTCTCAAGAACAAGAACGACCCAAATAGTCATGTAAAACATCACCAAGATAAACGAAACAAAAATAAGCATCTTTTTTACACCAACCTATGGCTAACCCGGGTAAAAGAAAAGACAACTTGGATTTATCAAGAGATAATTGCAGGCAGCCTCCGAGTTAAGAGCTCAAATTCACTATCTCGACTCAGCATGCTGATCCTTACGTATTTTGTGCTAGCCCCAAAGTGCTTCCCACCTCTGGTCCATATCTTATGCTTCCTAAGGAAGCTTTCACATTCGCCAACTTCTCCTTCACATTTTAACCAAGCAAACGCTACAAGAAAAATGAACCTCGAATTTATTTGTACTCTGTATGTTTGATTTTACTTATAAAACTGTAGTATGTTGGGTGAATTTCAAAATATGTGACATGAGTTCCAAAATTTACTAATGTAGGTAACCAAACATCATTTCACTCATCAAAAGAATTGGAGGTTCAATTATATCAACAAAAACTTAGATAAAACCGGAATTTTGCTACCTACATTAGGAAGTTCCATCATTTTTGTTGATAATCTGATTTCATATTACCTTCTAGTCGGCAAATATGAATATAAGATCCCTTTTATGTGCAAAATTATCTTTAGTTACCTACATTGAGAAATTTTGGAACTTATGTTACCTACATTGAGAAATCTGCCATAGTGTAATTGTAAAATTACCAGGAAGCTGTCCAAAAGTCCGGCCACTGAAAGAACATGTCTCCAGTGGAAAACTGGGCAAACTGAAAAGGGGAGTCTTATTAACAGCTTCTCTAATTTTCTTCCATCTTTCTTCCATGAGTCTGTAGCTATAGTCGAAGAACGTTTCGGGGTCTTTCTGATTGGCATGCTCACAACTATCAGACACGGCTTGCAAAATCTTTGCTGCTCGAATCTGTGAATCTTTAGACACACCAATGGTGTTGATCTCTATGAATGTTGTCATTTTCTTAGCAACTTCTCTGTCTTTGACCAAAGCCCAACTGCAAGATATCAATGGAAATTTCAAATACATAAGTAAAATTAGATTTCCAAGGTCAACCAAAACTTTTTAAGGGTTGTTGATTGCATGAAGTGGTAACGAAATTCACTTTCAAATAGCCAACTTTGTTTGCACGATTAAAAAAAGCCCAACTTTCAGAAATTTTGATTTATTAGTAATCATCAACCATGAAAGTACATAACTGATATCTTATTAGAATTCATCACTGCTTCACGATGTTAAATGGTTTTCTAAACCACACGACATATTATGTACCCGTTTGTCTGAATTGAAAGTTGTGAGGGGTTTTATCAAAATATGTCAAAGATTTATTCTGAGCAAAAAGAAGATGGTTACTTAAAGACAAAGTGGCTATTTATTCAGTTCAACTTCAAACTTGGCAAGGATGTCCACACATTATATTATATGAACCAAGAAATCTATATATTGTGTACTCCGTATTTTGCTATATGGAGTAGTAAAATGTATTAATGTAGCTACTATGATTTTCTAAAGAACGAGAACATATATTTAGCGACTTTGGAGATTAAGACTGTCTGTTTGACCTCAAAAGACACTATATTCTTCTTCTTGGAACTAGACTAACAATAAGTGAATGATATATTTACCCGATTCGGGTACCAGCATGACCAGTGCTTTTAGAGACGGTGAAGAGCATTATATCGTTGTCTGCAGGAATTAGTATCGGTGTATATTGTGGCCAGTAGTATGCAAGATCATGAATCAAAATCCCTTTTTCTCCTTTAACTACATGTTCCCTTGTAAATCCATCAGGGTTGTTAGGAGATGTCACTAACTCAATGTAGGGCTCTTCCTTATCAAAGTCCTTTGCATCACCTGCCCATTTGTGTAGACCTGATTTCAAGTAGTCGGTCATCAATGGGTAGGACTGCAAGCAATATAACAAGTCAGTCTCAGTCTAAATCAAGCACACTTTTTGTCAACTTGCATGTGCATTAAACTATGATCATACTAGATAGACCATACTCATTGTAGATAGCTTGTATTCTAAGTAGTCATTTTAAGTTGGCAAATTTAATCTGTTGACTTCTTAACTTCTTAAGTCATATTGTCTTCCCAATGTAAGTGCTTTCCAAGCCATGTTTAGGCTCAAGGAATCACTAAATGCTTCGTTTGACTCACGGATGATTGACCTAATCACATGTCTTACTAGACACTGGCACATCATCCGCACATGCAAACGCAAAATTAATCGAAATGAATATAGTAATTGAAACCTCATCAATACAGTAATTACAAACTGAATATTTAAAAATTTGTGAGACTTTGCTTTCACAACAAGTGATCAGAAAATAGTTGCAGAAAAGTATGCATATATAGTAAAGAAAGGAAGTGGACTTCAATAACTGCATTAGTCAAACCGGTTGTAACTTGTATATTAAGGAGTAAGGGTTTACCGAATAGAATGGAGCAGCAGACACCACATTCATTGGCCCTGTAGCATCGGGCGGTGAAAGCGCAAAAAGCGCAGCCTGATAAAGTTGTGAAGAACCCGTTCCCACTACAATGTGGCGACCCTCTGTGATTGCATTGCCCACCACTTTATGAATTCTCGTGACTGCACTACCGAGCTCAGGCTCCAAAAACCAGCAAACATTTTTTTTATCCGAAAAATAACTTATGTACTGCCAACTGGAAGTCACAACCGTTGTTTCTATGCCCTTTTGCTTCCAAAAGTTCTCATACACTGTCGGGTCACCACTGTATTACAAAATGTCGCAAAAAATTAGAATAGAGTTAAATTAATAATTAAACAATTGTTTGTTCAATGTATGGATGATCTCTCATCATGTTTGACGTGGTAACATGTGTAAAGATCCCAATGTACATCTAATAATAGTAAACTAAAATGGAAAACAACATATGCAAGCAAGAGGATTTCAACATTGTATGGAGTTAGGTATGTTGGGCAGATCTTGTCTACTCCATCTATCTCCAAGGAGGGAAGTATGTCACATAGCCTAACTGGATCCGAAGATGAGGTCATTTGTGAAGTACCCCGGGTGTTCAATTTTTAACAAAGTCAAGAAGCTAGGAAAATAATTATACTAGAAAAGTTCCTTGATCAGTTAGTTGGGCACCGCCCGCTAGGCGGTATGTGAGTTTGCTTTTACTTCTCACATAATGGGTCTGAAGCATTCCTGCGTAACGATTGGCGTTGCTAGACGATTCCGGATATGTCTCTCACACGCCAAAAAGGATGCACTGGATTAGCATTGCGTAATCGAGCTCAACAATATAATTCTAGTTCAAGCACTCGAGCTTGAGATATAGTTAAAAAAATGTAATTGATGTAATGCTAGAGATTAGCTCAATATTTAAGTGACCATACTAGGGCTTACACAATTTTAATCAAGCAAACTTTGATATATTGGATTTGAGCTCATGTTGGAATAACCTTATGAATATGCATATAATAATGCATGCCAAATAGTGTTGGCCACGGGTCTGACATTGTAACATGTTTTATATTGTGGACATAAACCAACCACATGATAAATAATAATAAAAGTCACATTAAATTAAATTTAAATATCTTTCTTGAATAGATGTACACAGTAATTTAGAATTTTTCAATAAACAGCCAAAATCAAAATCAGGCAAACACCATTCTCTCTCTTTTTTATCAGAGAAAAGTACAATAAAAGGTACTCTATTTATCACTTAATCCTATTTAAAGTATTCAACTTTATTTTTTTCAATTTAAGGTATCAAACTTTTAATTGTAATCAAGTTAGGGACACGAATTTCACAAATGACGAGTTATTACCGAATTTTTTCTTTATAAGTAACATATTTACGTAATAGATTAATATTTCTCGATCAATTTTGAAAAATTTTGAGTAAAAAAAGAGATATTACAATTTAAAATGATTATGAATTTTTGTTAAATTCTTCCTCCTCACTCAATATTTTTCAAAATTGATTGAGGAATATTAGTTGATTAAGTAGATATGTAAGTTATAAAGAAGAAATTCGGATATAGCTCGTCATTTGTGAAATTCAAGTCCCTAACTTGATTACAATTAAAAGTTTGGTATTTTAAATTAAAAAAAATAAAGTTGAATACCTTAAATAGAATTAGGTGATAAGTAAAGTACCTTTTATTGTACTTTTCCCTTTTTATTATTATACTTAAGTTATTAAAAATAGATTTAGTTTTAAAAAAAATAACACAAGAAATAAAGGTGAATAAGTGATTATCTTATTAATATTACTTTATTACCGGTATGCATGTATGATGATTGTTTATTTCATTAATCGAGGTGAAGTAAGAAAGCAAAAAAGACAGCAAAGCAAATTAGGAATGATTATGGACGGTGGTGATGGCGATGGTGGTGCTACTACTGGTGGTGGCGGTGGCCGGCGCTAATAAAATGAAATAAAAAAACACATAAATAAATAAATAAATATAAATTAAAATAAAAAAGATGTAGTAGTATGTAGTATAGTATGGTAGGGTGAAAATGAAAGCAAGAGGACAATGGGCACGTTAACCCAGGGTGCACGTTAGCAAGTAACGTTAGACCCGAGAATGGGGAAGTAAGTAAAAATGGGTGGCTCCCCCGAACCGTTACATCGACCGTCGGAATCCGAAAACCCGTATTGTCTTTGTCTAATATCTACCGATTCTGACATGATCCTATGTACTACTGTAGAAAACGAGTAGTTACAAAATAATTAATTTGAAATAGAATTATCTTTATTTATCTTTAAATAAATCATGATTTGATGCAACTCATTTTGCAGAAAACGATTAATTACAAAATTTTACGGATATAGTTCAGAGGTGGAGCGTGTAGAAGGTAGGGGTAACAGTTGATTTACGAGTGAATTTCAAATACAAAGTGTAATTTTCTTTGCACTCTTTCCTTATGTTACGGTTACAAACAAGTTGAAGTATTATTACTACTACGGGTCATTAAAATTCTAGATTCGCCACTAAGATTGTTATATGCAATTAAAAAGATAAGTTTAATCAGGACTAAATTAATAAACTCACAAGATTTAAAAGAATTGAGTAATTTTAAGAATTCTTTGTGAGTATCTACTTATTAGTTGATCGTCATCAACATTTGGAGAGTTATTTGTATGGAGGGCAAAACAATTAAACATGTGGAAAACATTTTTTTTCGCCCACGGTAAATATTCAAAAAAGCTACTATCATTACGACGAAGTAAACCGACAAATTACTCCCTCCATCTCATTCAAAGTGTCCTTACTTCTATTTATACTTGTCCCAAAACAATTGTTCATTTCATATTTTAGCCGATCAAAATAAATTTTAGTTGGCAAATATGATATATGATTGGTGAAAATTGTTGTTTGTATATAATTCCAAAACTATGTGATTAATCAAATGAGATACTTTGACCGGATCGGATGGGGATATCAATTAGGTAAAACCATTTATTTTTATCAACTGAAAACACTAAAATGCAAATGCATATGACGTCATTTAACCGTTTTAACAAAGTATCTATAAATTATCATTATACTCCGTATCTTTTGGCCAAAAAAGATTCGAGTAACTACTATATAGAGTAACGAATTTTTGTGTCAACCAAAAAAATTTGGTAACAAGTATTTTCATATTTATTGGAGATTTATTTCCAAATACGTATGATAAAAATAGATTAAACAAAAAAAGGAACATATATATACAAATATATAAATAAATTACTTAATTAAGATAGATAAATAGTGAGTAGTAGAGTTAGTAGTACTTAACTGGTCAAGATTGATGACAACTCCTTCCCCGCCATCTGCAGCGTCAGACGACGTCGTTTCTGGAAGTACCTGTGTTGTTGTGCACTTGTTGCTAACATGCGCACCCCCTTCCGCTTGCTCAACGGCATTAACACAGTTATTTTTCTCACCCTGTAAACGAAGCATATTATTATTATTATTATTATTATTATTATTCCACCATCTAGATTTAGATGTTAGGGTTTCCACGTCATCAGAATAGTAGCGTATCCTCCAAATCAAACACATATTCACTGCCAGTGATACCACCAAAACATTTCTCAACAAAAACACATAATCCGCCATTTCCAGAAAAACAATAGAAAATGCTTTAAGATATATGTATCTTCTTTCAAAGCACTAATTGAAGAGGATTAGTGAGTGAATCTGGAGAATGATGAAATTGTGGCATTTTACTCGATTGAATTAATTAAGCAAGTGGTATATGAATCTCGATTACAGAGATGATTTGGGGAAAACGAGAGATGTTTGGGTAGTGTTGTTGTTGTTTGTAGTGAATCAATGAATATATGTAACCATTAATTTAAATCAGAGATGAAGGAAGGAAGAAGAGGGGAATGGAATGGAAATATGGGATGGAAAGGCTGCTTTGTTTCTTTTTGCAGTTAAGCTTTTCCACTTGCTTATAAAGGTTTTTTTTTTTTTTTTTTTTTTACACCTTTACTTTTGATTAAATTATTGGAGTATTTTCTTATACTTCTCAAAGGACGATCAATATACAATATCTTTAATATTCGTGTTACTTTTTTTCTAAGTTTAGTGGTACGTAAATGTATTGAAATTGTCACGAAAATAAAGGTTATATTGAATGCATCGAAGTTGCTAATCGTTTCAATTGTATGTAGTCATGAACTAGAAATTGAAATTTTGAATGTGTGACAATGATAAATCCACTTTCGTACACATTGTACGCCACCTAAGTGCCACGTGGTAATATGTAAATGTTGCTAACTTTTCTAAATGCATCTAACTCTGTATAATGCCCGTTTTTCATATAAGCAAAATCATGTTTTTTTTTCTTCTTATAGCATAGGATGTTTTTTGAAAATTTGGCCACATTTTTGTGATTGTAACCGTTGGTTGTACGTGTCTTGGTGGTTGTCGTAGTGGTGTTGGCATAAATTATGGTGTCACGAAAAATGTGGTTGGAGTTGGAGATGATGGTGACGATGGTGTTGGTTGTGAAGTAGAGGTAATAAGGTTGTTGGTTAAGGTAGTGTGGTAGTGTTACCAAAAAATGGTGTCACTAGAAAAGTCGATGTAAGAATTGGATGAGATGATGATGGCAATATGCTCGAAAAAAATGTATCCAATTCATTATTGAGGTGTTAATGACATGACAATGACAACTCATTAACATTTAGCCATGTAAGTAATGGTAACTAGTTACCTTTGTTTTTCGTTAGTGATTACATGCAATGGGAGCGATTAAAAGGTTGAAAACATGTACGCTTTCATACCTTTAACTTAACTACAATGTGTTCTTAAAATATAGGTTTCATACTCATTATAATCATTTTTATACAACATGTTTGGTATATTATAGTATTATACCTCATGCTTATTTGGATTAACTTTTTTTTTAATGACTTAAATAAGTTATTGCATGATAAGAACTTTGGTTGTGTTTAGATGAGCTTATCCAAAAGCGTTTAATAATAATAATAATAATAATAATAATAATAATAATAATCTTTATTTAAAAGAACCTCTAAGAAAAGCTTGAAAAAAAATCTTTATTGTAAACGCCCCAAATATCTATATATCTTAACTAAAACAATATCCGCACAATGCAACGGACAATAATCTTTGCTTCGATGGCATATTAGTACATTTATTGCTTAACGTTGTTTTATACACGTACAAAGTTATTTAGATAATAGTTTTAAAATTATAGGAAATCATGTTGAATTATGAAGATGAGAAATAGTAATTTGATAGTTTATTGTAATCCACAATAATATATACTATTATATTACCCGCGAAATACAGTGATAACCTATGAGAAAATGTAATAGTTGTTGACGGTGATGGCTTCAAATAAAATAATGTTGGTGACAAACATAATAATAATTGTAAGTGGTGGACGTTAGTAATTGTTGACCTACATCGTTTACCTATTGACATTTTATCATTACATATTAATTGAATACATTCAAAATTTTAATTTGTACATTTTATCTTGGATGATTTAATCCTTTTTTTTTTATTTCACAATTGATGAATTTAATTAAAAAGTTAAAATGTTTGATGTAAAATAAGAAAGTCAGTATTATAAATGTGTTAATATTGTGTTGATAATTGATTTTAAATATATTTCTAATAATCAATGTCATTCGTAATTGTTTAAAGATCAATGAAATAAAAGAATACTTAGTTGATTATGTTTTAATAGTTTCCTTATATATTTAGTCAATGATAAGGGTATAATCATCATTTTACATCTTTAAAAGTATAAGCTTGTTAAGAAAATGTAGAAACTCTTTAATGGGAGTATAGATTTAAAGCAAAATGTAAAGACATTTCAAGAATTTGTAAACTAAATTATTAGAGTTGTATGTATCATGTTATATATATAGAGGGTAACTGTTTTTATGTATAAACGATTAAGTTTTTTATGTCAATAGTTTTATTGGGTGTAAATTAAATATATAATTTAGCCGGTTATAATTTAACAGTAATGATCATATTCCTTCGTTTATATAAATTTAAAATGTTTATTGAAAGTAACAATTAAATAATTTAAAAACATATTCATTATATAAATAGATATGATGTAAACATGACATAAATTGTAAAAATATTTTTAACATTAATTAACTTATATCAAAATAATTGTAACCGACAAGTTAATGCCGATTACAATATGTAATTTGAGTTAGATATATAGTAAAAGAAATCATATTAACTTGGAATTATATATTTTGTAACCGAAAATCAATTATGATATATTAATTATATTATTAGTTGCATTAATATTGTGTTAAAAAGTAATTGTCAAAGGGTAGAATAGTTATTTGTTAGTTCTACCTTTTAAGATATGATGATTCAAACTCTTAGTTATATAGTATAGAATATAGATAATTAAATTATGAAGAAATCTGGTCAAACTAGACCTTAGTTAGTAGATAGAAAATATAGGTCGTTATTTTCTAATTTTCGTACGATGGGAGTATTATTTATCTTTTAGCATTTATCTCTACAAAATTTACAAGTAATGTAACACAAAAAAAAAAAGAATTATTAAAAAGGAAAAGGAAAAGAAAAACACATATTATGTACAAATCATCACGGATATTTACAACTTAATGGCTCAAGTGTAAGTGATATTTGAACCCCCAACCTCTTGGTTGAAGGTTCCTCTCATACCGTTAGACCAAGGGCCGTTTGGTAACTTAGACATAAAAATAGTATGTCTAAAGGTATTTTTAATTCATTCTTCATTTAACATACTATCATTCATGCATTTTTCTTTCTTTCTGAATTTTCATAATTATTGCATAATAATAATACATTTTATATCTCAGAAGTCAGAATTAAAATAATATACAGTAATCTGTGAACAACATAAGTCGTTATCGAAAAATTAAAATCCATAGACCCACGGTATGATTGATATAGTTAGAGAATACTACGTATGTGATATTTAAACGGTATATGAAAGGAGGAATGGAGGAAAATTATTATATGCACATGAGCCCTTAACGGCTTAACCTAAACCTTGGAGAGTTGGAGCTATTTATTTAACTTATTCGTGGGTCCACCAAATCAAGCCTACTCCAGTGGGCCCACTGTTGGCGGCCCATTCCAACATGCCCATTAATTTAAAATCTTCCGTTAGATACTTGGATTCCTAAAAAGGAGAAATAATCAAATTTTGGGGGGAAAATTTATGAAACAAAAGCTGATAACACGTGTTAATGTTGATGTCAATTAGTTATATTCCGTTTTAGGATCAACAGATATGTGATGTAAAAGGGGTTCTTGACTTCTTTCGCTGATTTAGTTTGAAAAATTGAACTAATCAGTAAACTACAAAGTAAGTATGATTATGAAAGTTACAAGGTATGTTTAGAGACAATGGATTGAGGCTCAAGCTGGAGTTTGGGGTTTAAGCTTGTGGCTGGAGTTGAGACTTGAGTTTATATTCGGAATTCACCTAAAAAAATTCTTATTAAAGGGCTTATGTAGACTTATTATTTCAAGAAGCTTCATTACCCCCTAATATCAATTACACCATACTTATGAATAGTAACTTCTTTATCTTGTTATAATTTATATTTCAAAATAAATAATAAACATATCAAGGTTTTGAGAATAAGACAACTAGATCAAAGTGGTAATTAACTCATTTAATGAAGCCACTTTCAAAACAAGCATGGTGCAAGTTCAAATCCATTATCCTACCTTTTTTTCTACCACTCTTTTTATTATGAACTAAGACACTAAATACTTAGTATTAATAAGGTTTACTACTAACTGAGATCAAGGGTAATATATTCTTGAAATTTTTTCACGGTAAAATATAATCTTTACTTTGTAAGTATTTATTTAATTTTAAACGCAAAGATTACTTTTAATTTCTTTATCCTTTGAAGATTTGTTAAATATATAACACAAAATAAATTAAGAAAATTTATTAGGTATAGCATACGGTGTTAAAAAAAACATATAAAATGTTGTGATATTGTAATTTATTCTTTTATTGGCAAATATATACGTTTAATATTGAGCCCACATTTATATATATTAGGCAAACTAAAAGGCTATGTGTGACAACGCTAGAGTCGAGTTGTAAGGTTAAGGTATTGCAATAAAAGATGGAAGCAATGAGAACAAAATGTATCAATAGCTTTGGACCATGTTCAAATAAAAAAATGTGGCCAAATGTAAATCATGGAGTATAAAAGTCGTTAGAGGGTCGATTTACCTTTTCTTTTTCTTTTTAATATAAATTAATATTGATATTGATTTTTTACAAGTTTCGAACAAATACATAAGCTAGAAGGTCGTTTGTCTAATGTGGATGTTGTATAATTCTTAGTATGGTCGTATATACGGTGTCTTCCGATCTTCCAAAATCTTTTTTCAACCAAAATGATCTTTAGAACAGTTTTTTCTTCACATAATATTAAATTTCTGACAAAAAAAATATTGGATAGTTCATAACGGAGCATTATAAAGACGAAAACTAATGTAATCAAAAAGTCTACGATTTAAAATTGTATTGCGTAGTGACAAATGAATAATTGCATAAAAAGTGAATAATATTAGAATTTAAAATAAAAGGTATAGTATGTGTACCTTCTAAATGTGTTAATACCCTCATTATATGTGTATAAAATTTAAATTTAAGGTTATAACATTAATTATTAATTATTGAAGATTAAAAATAGAAATAAGATATAAAATTTAAGGATACATGACATTTAGCAATATATATGTGTCTTCATTAGATATGAAAGTAATAAAAAAATATAGTGTGTATTTACCTTCTAAGTGTGTTAATATCTTCATTATATGTGTATGAAATTCAAATTTAAGGTTATGACATTAATAATTAATTATTGAAGATTAAAAATAGAAATAAGTTATAAAATTTTGAGAACACGAGGCATTTAGCAAGATGCTTATGTGTTTTCATTGGAATGAAAGTGATGCTTTTTATACTAACTAAAGACTATAGATATTGGTCTATAGAGAAAAATATCCTATCAGTTGGGTAAAAATGAACATCTAACATAAATATTATTTGGTATTAAGCCAAAAACATTTTGATTAAAAGAAATGATATATTTTAAAGTCAATATAAATAGTAATTTATCCCGACGCAAAGCGTGGGCAAATAAACTCTAGTTTTTATCATATTGCAAAACATGGTTTATGACTATGGCTTATTAAAAGTAGAATCTCAGGCCCATAGAAGTCCCTCAAAAACCTCACGCCAAACACACCTATAATTTATGAGTTCTTTTAATAAATTTTGGGGAGCGGATTTTACGCCGCATGTTTTTATTCGTATACAACCACATATTGCACAATATAATAACGTAATAAAAGTATACGAATAAAAAATGATGGTGTACAAATTCTCACCTTTAAATTTTGCTCTCAAGTTGTATACCGTATCGGAAAAATGACATATATATATATCCAATTAACTTAAGTTGAATGATATCATATATATACCCCAAATATAAGTATTCAATGCATGATGCACAAAAATTTTTAAGCATGTTCGGGGAAGTACGTAATTATATATCCTACGTATTTTATAGGGGTCGAGCCACCTTGAAGGTAGAAGTAGGTGTAGCTACAAATCCGTTCGTTATATGAAGTATAAAGTTCTTATAGAAATATGCATTATTTATTGTATTATTTCGTTTTACTACGAGTTCACAAAAATTAAATTACCAACGATAAGAATAATCTCAAATACTGAATTCATCACTGCTATTTTACCTACGGTTTTTTGTATCCAACCTTTAGAATTCTAAATGCAATGAATGTACTTGTTTTCATACTTTATAAATTGAAATGTCACTCATATTATTTACAAAGTTTGTTTATCAAGAACGAGACAAATCTAAAGAACAAAAAGGGCAACGGCAATAACCCAAAATAAAAAAGAAAACATGACGTAATAAGCGCTACTCTTAACTTACCCTACCCTATATTATGATCGCCTGGAAAGTTTAAATAGGAACACTTATTATGGTGAAAATAGTAGGAACGGACATTTTTATTTTTAACTTTAAGATTAAATTATGTTTTTGATAAAAAAAATTATATCATAGTTCTTAAAATTGTGTGCTTTTTAATATGAGATTTTATTAAGAAAAAACATGTGATATGCATCATAAATAATTTTGTGTGTATCATAGTATCACACATAAAAGGTCGTGATACACAACTTTACTTTATGTATCATATATTTTTTATTTTATTAATTGATAGAATATTAAAGAAGATAAATTTCTAATAATTTTGATATAATTTTTTTTGGTGTTGCAAAAAGTGTACGTATATTGAATTTAAAAGTGAAAAAGTCATTCTTACAGTTCCTACCATAATATTCTACAATAACCTTCCTCGCAAAAATTTCAAATTTATTATATAGTATAGACAGATAGATATATAGATGGATAGTTAAAAAGACGTTGACACGTAGAAATTTTTTATTTTGCAAATTATTTTACTTTCTTTTACTTAATTAATAATACATTCTAGTCTAGTTTATCCCGTATGTATATGTGTGTGCATATAAAAATAATAGTATTATAATTATTACTACATCCGTCTCATTACTAGTGTTTTGTTTTAACTTTTCAAAGTCTTTCTATTATAACTTTGAACCTAAATATTTTTGTTATGTTATATAATAATTGATAAAAATACATTTAAAACCTAATCTATTCATATATTTTGTATCAAATATTATATAACATAAACAAAAATATTTAAGGTTAAAATTGAAAAGAAATAATTCAAAAAGTCAAAACAGAAGACAACGAGACAGAGGGAGTAGTTCCTTGACTTCCTTCCCCGCGATGATATGTTAGTTGGGGACCAGTTGAGGGTCATATTGCGAAGGATGCATGTTCAACCCTTATTTGTATAAACCTTTAACAAGTCTCGTGATTTATCTTCACATGTTGATCATGAATAGGGATGGTAATTGATCGGATATAGATTGGGTGATGCAATATCCATATCCGTTGGATTAAACAGGTTAATAAGATATGAGATATCTATCGATGTAATAATATTTAAGTATTTCCTACTATGAAATAAAAACTTACAAATTATTCGAAACAAATTAAAATATAATATAACATAAGAAAATCTAGTCACAAAAACGTATAATCATTGTCGTCAATTGAGCGTAACTTGTAGCAATTACCAGTAAATATATATTCTGACAAATGCAATTTATACATTTATTGGTTAATCACATATGTTTGAAATAAATTTGATTTTTAAAGATATTTGATTTTGACTTCACTATATGATTGGAAGTAAATTTTGACTAGTCAATAACAAAAACAAAAACTCATTTATACATAATGGAAATATATACGAATTCATTAATAGTCACATAATTGTATCTTCAGCAACCCTTATCTTCGTCTCACTTAGTAGTTTATAGTATATAGATGAGTGAATGTTTTGTATATATGTATTCCGGGTGATAATGAATAAATTCATGGATGCTAAATTGGCTTAAATGTAGAGGTCGTAAAGTTAATTGTTGGAATTCTTGGCTAAACAAGCCTTTGTAATTTTTCTTCTAGCTCCTTGCTAGAGAGTCGTTTTTTTAATAAAATCCATTGTTCTAAAAAAAATGTCATTCATATCCGATCTAATAATCATCTAAATTCATATCCGTTCATCCACTTAGATCGTCTATATCCATCACTAGTGACTAGTTGATAGATCGGGTGGATATCTACTTGATCGGATGACCCTTAGTTGTGAAACTGGTCGGTGAGAGGCACCACAAGTTCAGTTTTACTTTTATATTTATATAACAACATATTATTATTATTTATTATCATTATTATTATTATATCAAATATATCATATAACAATGAGATAAGATATGACTGATATCTTATATCTATATCTATAAGTGTAATTTTTCAATCCAAGATTTTTGTGTCATTTTCTTATCATCAAATCAAATTGTTTAAATTGGACCACTGGTGCCAAAAATCATTTAATGAAGTCTTAATTACATGGACTGCTAATTTTTTTATAAAAGTCAGACAATAACGATTCTTTTCTCTTGTTACAAAATCTTCTCCTAATCGATATCTTCTTCCTTCCGGAGTTCCGATTATTACTGACGTAATACTCACGTTATGTGACAAATACATAGTTTTACAATATATAGTTACTCAATATATTAGTAGTTTCTTAAATGTACAGTTAGTAATTCAGAATACAACAATAAAGGGTGAAAATTTATGAAAATGATTAAGTTGTTATAATTTGGAAATCACATCAATTATACATAGAAATGTTGACTTTTAATATTCTTAAACGTCTCTAAATATAAAATTCTTTATATATTAGTATAGACTATAGATATTGCAACTAGATAAAGACTACGTATATATACATTAAAAATAGAAAAGGTAATGTTGTGTTTGATTCACAAAATTATTAGAATTCGTTTACATTGCAAAGTCCATTCCATGATGATATTTGATTTCGGAATAAATTGAATTATAGGTCACCAAATTATTTCACTCAAAGGAATTTACATTTCTTGAAATTCAATTTCATTGATAAATTACAATTTCATCAAAATCATTTCGTAAACCAAACACAACTTACGGATACATAATACGAGTAAATTGATTTAAAATGAAGAAAGAGTTGATTTACTATTGTGTTAAAGTGATAGATTGATAACATACTTTCCATTATGTTCCAATGTTAGTAATGACCCATTTATTACTAATGTAGGTAATATTTAGGTAAAAATGTTATTACCTTCGTTCCAAAACAATTGTCATGTTTTGACTTTTTGAAGTCTTTATTTTTTAACTTTGATCTTAGATATTTTTTTTCGTGTTATATAATAGTTGATACAAAATATATGAATAAATTGGATTTTAAATGTATTTTTATTTGTATAATTTTCATCAAGTATTATATAACACAAACAAATATATTAAAAGTCAAAGTTGAAAAATAAAGACTTTGAAATGTCAGAACAGAACAATTACTTTGGGTCGGAGGAAGTACATATTAGCAACGTGCCATATATATGTGTACCAATGTTGATAATGTACTTATGAATTATACTACTTACATCGACATATTTTTACAAAGTACATTATCTATATATGTAACAAAATTAATTTATTATCTATATATGTAAAATATAAATGAAGATAATCTATAAATGTAACCTTTTACTCGTGTTTCAGAAGGCTCAAAAGAAGTGGTCCAAGTGAGAAATAAATATTAGGGGGAGGGGGGTCACTAAGATTTAAGAGTATGGTCCTTCTCACGAGACCCGATTAATTCTCACTCCAGTCCATTCACAACATAGGTCCCCCCCACTAGGTATCTGACACGTCGTATGTTCTACAAATACTACATACCACTACGTGCTTATTGTCTTTTATTTATTTCTTCGTAATTCATTAAATTTTTTGTATGGCTATTTTATTATTATCATATAATATTATAAATTCCAAATACAAATATGAAATATTATGATGAAAGTCTTCAATACCGGTTGAAATACAATATATAAACATCATCAAGAACTAAGAAGTTGTAATTAACGAGTCCCTAAAAACAAATCGATATAGTCTTTGTTGTAAGTTGTAAGGCAAATGAAATTCATAAAAAAACTATAACAAGGTAAAACGGCTCCTCAAAGGACCTTTTTTTCTTTTTTTCTTTTTATTTTTATCAAGGGTTTGATCTAACATTATCGATGTTACCTTCCAGCTACGAGGTTGTACGTTCAAGTACAGAGGTGAACATATGTAAATATTCGTTGTGGGAGTGTGTGAATTCGTTGACTTTAAAAAAAAAAAACTTTTTTAACAACGGTATTTTTCTTCATCCAGTAAAATAACAATTGTAGTAGTCCGTTTTAGCCCATGGGGTATAGTTTTTTATTTTTATGTTGTTGACTTCTCATGAATGCACAACATTACAACAGGTCCAATAATTGTCGTTGGTGGAAATCGAAACCCAAGTTGTTGTCCATACTCAAATGATTTTTCGATAAAATTTCGATAATTTGTAATTAAATGTGAAGCTTTCTTTTTTGGTTTCACGTAGAATTTATGAACTATGGAAGTGGAAAAAAAAAGCTTCACACATTCGTAAATTTATGTGAAGCCAACAAACTTAAGCTTCACATTGTAAGAAAAATTGTAAAGCAACAGAAAACAAGGGTACTGATATATACAACATAGGATTTGATTCCTACACCATAATTTTATACTATTAAACCATAAAGTACAACTGTCTAATGCACATTTGTGTTGTGTCAATCAAATTCTATGTTGTATTTATCAAGTCTTGAAAACAAAGGTTCACTATAAAAACATTTTGAAAACAAATTTTTTTAAAGGTTTACAATAAGAAAAACATATGTGAAGTGTGAATACAAGGTCTTCTTTCGGCAATTAATCAATTTTTAAAAAGGGCATCCAAAATCTTAAAGACGGCTCTGGTATATAGTATCGATAAATTTGAGAGACATCGTCTCTCAAACAATATTTATCTAAAAAAATAAACTACTAATAATTAATCTAGAGAAAGGGGTTTTAATTTATTTAATAATTAATCCAAAAACTTAATTTGGTAAATAAAACAAGTAATTAAAAAGTGTGAATAACATATGGGTTCAAAGAGCATTCACTTAGATTTTTTCACCTTAGCTTGGATTGCTTGTTAAAGTCATTTATGATTATTCTTGATGACTAGAAACTCTACAATTTTCCATCGAGTTATATAGCATGTTGATTATTAGATTACAGTTGATTATCGTTAACCTTGTTCAACCCAACCAATTCACTAAACCGTTACTTACAAGGTACAACTTAAGTTAGTTTCTATGTCATAGTAATTATGTTATACTCGTGTTCCTCATATAACCACACAATTACCACGTTACAAAAATAACTTTCACACCAACCAATATGTTTAATAATTGTCTAAATCATTCAACCAATACATACAATCTAGCATAAGTTGTCAATAACAAATTAATCGTCATTAATAAACCAATAACTCATGTGTTTAAACTTAATTACAATGGCCATTTGATTAAGTATATAATCCAAAGCAAGTAACAATAGCACAAAAAAAAACAACAAATGATTTTGAGGAATACTAGTTGTAAATATGGATTGATTCAAGTTTGTGGGAGCTTTTAGCCCCAATAGGGATCCCGGATAAGATCCCTAATAACGAATAAGGTGAGTTTGGGGATTGATTTGATTAACGTGTTGGGTAATGGGATTATGCTCCCCAATCCGAATTCACCACACTGCCTATTTCTAGTTTATTCGTTAAATTATCATTAGATTATTCTCCTATCAATTATTTTTGAGATTAACAAGGTTTACGACATGATAATCTTATACTATGTTTAATTTCCTCAACCTATATTAGTATCTGTAAAATCTATACTAGATTAGTTTTGTAGAGCTTATTTTCTAATAAGCCACGAGAATTTTATGAACCAAACATAATTTGTGTTTAGAGGAAAAAAATTCTAGATCGATTCCCGTAAACTTTAGCGGGTTCAATTGTAAGACACATCTTTACCGTATTCATTGGGTATTGACATTTGTACCATCATTTTTGTTAGATACTTTTAACTTGCTCATTATTCATGTGTAAGTACAAAAATTAGTAAATAATTTAAATTTATTTGTAAAAGACAACGTTGTAAATATTATTGTATCATTCCTTAGAGCACACGAAGTGACGTTACTTTTTTCCACCGTTCATAAAAAAAACATTGAATTTAAGGAGTTTTTTCTTTGTCTATTGTGTTTTGAATACTTATTTGCAAAAAGCTTGTGGTTTAAAAAGTATTTGCCAAAAATCATTTTTTCTCATTTTTTACCCCACCTCCTCTTTTTTTACCCCACCAACTTAATTTCCCCACCTTCACACTCCTTTGACGTAACTTATGTACATGGACTTTTTTCAGAAATAATAATTTAACTAAGGTACAATAGCTATATTAAAAAATTAATACATCTTATTATTCAAGCAAATTGCCATTTGGTACATCAAAATTACTCCCACTATTTTATGTCTATACACGCTTTCCTCAAAGTAATAAATAAAAAAACTATTGAATTGAAAACTTGAGACTAGTGTACAGTAACCAAGGAGATCCTTGCTCATTAATTGACTTTAGGATTCCACCATGACAATCAGATATTAGTCAAATTCCTCGATGCTCTCCTACCACAAGTATAACATCTTCAATTTGGACCTAGTAATATTTTACTATTTTCTAATTTTAAATGAGTATTTACTGTGTTGGGAAATAGTTCGGTTTAAATTACTTGAAAAATAATTGAAATATGAGTTAAATATTCCATTGTGACAGATAAATTATTAATTGTTGTAAATTAATAAAGTTGTCGGTAAAATAAAAATTGTCAGAATCGTAAATGGTTTTTAGGTTTCAGACAATAGGTTTAGAAGGAGACTAATTTTAAATGGTATACGGAGTCGGTTATAAATGTGAACCAACTTTATTTCTTTAACTTTCCCAAATTGAGATAACTTCATTTTTGAAAACAAATAAACACACATTGTCCCTGTGATTTACGATTCAAACCAAGAACAAGAAATTATCAAATTAAATCCTCAATCCAAGTTTAGAAGCTTAAAATCATCATCATCATCATCATCATCATCATCATCATCATCATCATCATCATCGTCGTGTTCTTCTATATTGAATTATAAGTTTCTGATTCTAATTATTTAGAAACTTGATTTTGATTGAAATTAAATGGATTGATGATCTTGTATGAAATTGAGGTTTGAAAGGTTGATATTTGATGATATAGGATGATAGTTTGATGTATTAGATTGATTAGAACCGGAGTTTGTTGCTTAATTGATTTAGATTTCGAGTTTTGAACTAGTTGCAGGTCGGTGGTACAGGATGACGATCCGGCGGATCCTAACCCTGATCCGGCGGATCTTTTGATTTCGTGGATGATCCGGCGGATCTAACATTGATCCGGCGGATCCTAATGTTTATTTTGTATCCGGCGGATCCAAGGGTGTATCCGGCGGATCCAAGTCAAATTTTGGTTTGCAAATTTTAAAAGTGTGTAAGTGTTTTCGGGGTCGCAACTGGGTGACGAATTTCATTAACTCAGATTGGGTTGAAATTTACATGGTCACTCGAAAACGACCCAATGGTCAAAGCTCTATTCTAAGAGCTTAGGCGGTTTTTGGCCATTCGGGATCGAAAATGGCATTTTACAGTTTTTGAATCTTATTTCGAGACTTTTTGAATATGTTCCGAATTGAACTTTTGTTTCTTGTGATCTTAGGGATCACCTGATTCATGTAAATATGTTATGATGACATTTGGGAACTAAGTGATAAAGTTGTTGATTTTATAACCTGGTAATAAAAGTGATATATGATTATTAGACTTATAAATGAAATGATATAAATGTGAATTACCATTTGATTGTTATTCATCATGTCGATATGGTAATCGTGTAGTTGAATAGTATATTGAAGTATGTTATATGATTATAACATGAGTTCTTGTGGAATCAGTTACTAACTCATTGTTTATTTTATTGTATTCTCAGATGTGGAGAAGGCTCAGTAATATTAGACTTATGAGCTTGCGGTTTAAGTAACGGTGAGTGGATTTATAATCCTCAGTGTGATTTAGTTGTAACAAGTTTGGTTATAACGGGTAAACATATTATTACTGCTTCGTTTGCCATGATGATTTTGGGTTTAATTGTAATAACACTGTTGATAGATTGTTTAATCTGATATGTTGACCTGATTGAGTATGTGAATATGTGATCACTTGATATTTGGCCTTCGGGCATCAGTGTATTGAGGTCAAGATGTTGGTTGGGTTTGGTTACTATTGTAAGACGACATGAATTTTCTTGTACTCATCGTTAATAGGAAATTAGGTCGTATGAGATTAGTACCAAACTATCGGTCTCGTCCGTTATGGCCATACGGATATGTACGATAAGTGTTCTTGGAGAATCCCCGGGTACTATGATATCTCAAGAACCACCGATCCTCATTGTTGATGTGTTGTGTTATTGAGATGTTATCTCATTGATATGGTTGTGTGTTCTTGGCTGAAGGTTTCCCCAAGAACTGTAACACCCATTCCTCGGGTCTGGTAGTATTTTAATATTTTCTGATAGTGAATTATTATTTAATGTGTCATAAAATAAGTGTGTTGTGTTAATTTAAAATAAAAGAAGAAAAGAGTCGAATAATTTATTATGACTAATAATTTATTGATTGTTTTAAATTAACTCAGTTGACGGTAAAATAAAATAGTTTTCCTCGCAAATGATTTTTAAGTTCCAGACAATAAAAAGTACGGGGAATGAAATTAAACCTGTTAGTATACACTCACAGGAGTAAGTCGGTTTGTTATTTTCATCATATATCTATATGCATACGTATCATACATACCTCCATAATACATGAAACTCTAGATTAATTCACATAATCAATTCCTAACATCAAATTGAAGTTGCTAAATACGAATTCAAGCTTCCATCATCATCATAATCAAGGTATGATTATGTGTTCTTCATTTATTTAACCTAGAATTTGGGGGTTTTAGGGTTTTAGCTAATTGATGGGTTAAAATCCGAAATTGAAGTTTGGTATAATTAAATTGATGTTAGTTAAGGATTAATTCATGATTTCTAACTAAACCCTAAAATAGAATTGAAGAATTTCATGTATGATTAAGTATAAAGTGATGGGTTTAGTTGGTTGTTTATAAAGTGAGGGTTGTAATCATGTTAAAATGGTTAGTTGATAGTTAGTTCATGATTATAAGTAAAACCCTAAGCTAGAAATGGTAGAATTGATATATGTTCATGAATAAAGTTATAAATTTACTTGATTATTCATGAATGATGATTTTAAAGCGTAGAGTGATGATGTATCAATTGATAATTGTTGTTAATGAAGATAGTATGGTTGATTAAGGATGATGCTTAATACAATTCAAGTTGAAATGTGTAAATTGATTAAGTATCATGAGAGTTTTGGTAAATTGTTGATGTAGATGCTAATAATCTTGTTAATGGGTTAATTAAATTAGTTAACAATGATTAAGATGGAGGAAGGTGAGAATGTGATCCTATTGATCATAATTTTATAAATGATTATGAATTGTAATGATTAAAGTGGTTATTCATAATCTTGAAATAATGAATGTTGAATTAATACAAATTAGTGATAAGTTGTTTGAGGTAATTACAATTGTATGATGTTATATCAATATTGAGACACTTGTCAAGTGACTAACTTGTGTTATCCTGTTGTATTCTCAGATGTGGAGAAGACTCAGTGATATTAGACTACTGAGTGGATGACTGAGGTATTCGGTGAGTGAATCTGTAAACTCAGTGTGATTTAGTTGTAATGATTTGGTTACAACAAGTAATTGTAGTATTACTTTGATAGAATGTTTTCGTTTAAGATAACTTGCCATGTTAGTTGGGTTGTTTGCTTACTTGGCTATTTGAGCTAGTATGTAAGATTCTGAGGTCAACTTGAATGAATGGTTGGACTTGATTGTTATTATAGACGACATGAAATCTTGAAACTTGAAATGTTGGTTTAGAGATTTAGGTCGTATGTGATTAACAACAAGTTATCGGTAATTTCAGTATAGGCCAATACAGATGATGGCTAAGTGTTCCTTGAGGGCCACCCGGGTATTATGGTTTCTCAAGAACCACCGATCCTTATGATGATTGATTGTTTATTGTTATTTGATGTAAACAGATTGTTGTGCTAAGTTAGACTGTTGATTATAGTTTCATTCACTTAGCTTCATGCTAATCCCCCACATTACTTCCTGCAGGTTTAATAAATTGATGGGACATATTAGGCGGGATAGGAAGTTACTGGATACAATGGAATGTTTGACAGGCTTTTACTCTGATGTTAGTTTGAAAACTAAAGATATGTTTTGAATTATATAACACTTAGTTGCTGAAATGTCATGTATTTAGTTTGAAAACGTTTATCTACATTATAGGATAATGTAAAGCATGGATACATGTTTGAAATCTACACTTCCGAGTTCAAATCATAAAAAAAATGGGGGGTGTTATAAGAACCATGGATTTCTGTGAGATTGTGTGTTTACTATACTTGTCTGTAAACAGAGTTGTTCTGCTAAGTTGGACTGTTGATTATTATTCACTCACTTAGCGTTATGCTAATCCCTCTACCCCACTTCTTGCAGGTTATTGTGTTGATATAATGAGTGGGCAAGAAGCTTGTAGATAAGATGGAATGTTTGATCAAGCGTAAACTCTGATATTGTTTATGAAAAAAAAAAGTCGTGTTTCGAAAATTGTATAACACCCAGTCAGAGATATATTATGATTTTGAAATCTAATGAGTCATTTATGTAATTAATATGTAACGTGATTTGATAAAGCACATTTGAGCTATGCTTTCGATGAAATATATATTTAAATAATATATTCAAAACAAGGGGTGTTATAACATGTGTCTTGACATAAGAGAGAAACCATTGCCAACTAGCGTATAATTCGTTTTCAGCAATTGCAAATGCAAGTGGCAAGATTTGGTTGTTACCATCCATTCCCATGGCAATCATCATCTTGCCCTTGTACTTACCATTCGAATGGTTTGGAGTAAGAATAACAGGGTGACAATGCTTAAACCCATTAATAGATGGAGAAAAAGCCCAAAAAACACATCTAAATTCCATCGGATCCACATCACTCGATCTCGAAGTGTACCATTCGACTATGGTACCAGGATTGAAAAACTGAAGCGCGGCCAAAAACTTAGGTAAAACATATTGTAAGATTCTTCCCAGTTTCCAAAAAGTTGTTCAATTGCCTTTTGCTTTCCAACCCAAAGCTTCTTGTATGAAGCTGTATAGCCTAACTTTTCAACGATTTCAGCTCGTAAAGCAGGGATACTAATAGAAGGTTGCTCTTTTATAAGGTGTTGAATTTCATGAGCTATCAAACTTGCATCTAAGTTTAGATGGTCTTGAGTGATGTTATTGTGTAAACAAAGTATGTGGACCGGTATACTTTGTGATTTCAAAGAATCCACTATATTTGCCTTTACATGCTCGAACTTCACATGTGTAACAAAAATAAACAAAAATCAAATTGAAATAATAGCAAAACTTAAAGCACCATAAACATTACAATATTAATTAAGTTCATAAAGGGAACATATATCGAGAATCAAGAATCGAGAGGTAGACATATTCATATAATAATAATATGTCATAGTAGTTTATACATATTTGTAACAAAAATTATGCATACATACGATATTGTGATCGAGATGCTGGAAAGAATAAGCCGCAGGGATTAATTCTCAAGAGGAGGAGACGAATATGTTAGGGTTTTTTTTAACCGTCTCTTATATTTTTACTGTTTGTTGATGGATTAGATTTGTATAGGAAAAGGGAATAAATGGGCTTTAGACAAATACTTTTTAAACCACAATCTTCTTGCAAATAAATTTTCCAAACACGTTAGACAAGGCAAAAACTCGAATTTAAGTGTTCTCCACTCACCTTCAGTGTTCTTCTTCAGCGTTCAAGTTCACCGTGCGGCTAACACGTTAAAGACAAGCCCGTTCTCAAATTTTTTTAATGTATTTTATTGTTTCAAGCGGTTACCAAAAAACAAAAACAAAAATCTTTTTTCCTTAAAAAAATAATAAAATAATCTACAGAACACTGAACTGAATACTGAACTTTAAGGTTAATCATTACATATTTTTCAGCTTCAGTAGTCGATTTCAGTATTCATTTGAACACCAAAACTTTATCAACCATATCAATTACCATATATATGTGGCCTACAATTTGCACACCCATGTCACATCCATACATATCCAATCATTATTTCTCTTTTCACTCATTGTCATTTTTTTCAATTTGTACGACCCATAGTCATCTAATCATGTATTTTACATTATTTAATTTTTATACTAGTAAACTTTTATATAATTTAGTTTCTTAAAAAAATATTTTAAAAATTCCTTTATATTTTTTGTACAGATTTGCATTTTTATCAAAACAATTTTCTTGTACAATTCTTTGTTATACCAAGTCAATAGTTTATTAAAGAATATTATTTTATAAAAAATTCATTTTTAATAAAAATACTCGTCTTTATTGAAGTCTTTATATTTATTATTATTATTTTTATAAAAAATTCATATTTAATAATGCATGATGTTTTTACTTATCGTCAACTTTAGAGCTATTACATATTATTATTTTGACTTTTATCATCAACTTTAGAGCTATTACATATTTCTAATTTGATTTTTCTAACGATGAACTTAGCTTACCTCACATATTAGATTAATACATATTCTTGTACTATTACGATCATTATTACTAGTATACTATTGTTGTTGTTTGAGTTATATAAAAATATCAATAAAATAACTAAGATACATATATAACGATATGCTATAACATTATAATTTTGTTATAATTCGACTTTAATTTGGAGTAGACGATATAATGTTAGGATATGAAGATTAATTAATTTTGAGGGTTATATCTCAAGTCACGTGACTTGATACTTTGAGAGAGGTGGCAGAATGGAAGGCACGACCCATGTTTTTAATTTAGCTTGTAGGCTAAGTTACATTTATCCTATATATGTTAACCCTAACATTATTGTAACCCTGAGTCAGGAGCCGTAAAATAATAATAATAAAAAAAACTTTCTGATTTGACCTCGTGGACTAAACCAATCTCCAAGTTGAATATTGGACATAACCAGGTTAAATCTTTGTATCCCATTGTTCGATTCTTTATCTTGTTGCTTTGTTTTGATTGCTAGGGTTGTAATTATTTATCCGTTTATTGTTTATGGGTGTAACGTAATTACATGAGCGTTTGTTGGGTTTGTTTTTTGCTAACAATAGGTGTTGTTAGTTGGATGTTTCCACTGCAAATTCCTAACAACTGGTATCAGAGCACTAGGTTGAGCGATTGGCAACAATGACGGATGAAAGCATGATCAAGATGGTTTATTGATGATTAGGGTTTTATTGAAAGATGGAGAGCTAGGGTTATTGTGGTCAAATAACCATAGTGGATCTAGATTCTGTTGAAGATAATCATCAGGGAGAACCATTTGAACGACACGGTTTTAGGATTTGTTTGCAACATGTGATCGAGATTGACAAACTCGTTTTTTTTACTGGATCATGACGAACTCGGTGAGTTATTTTTCCGGATTGAACTTGTTAGGGTTTCGCATGGTGGGTTCTGGCGTGACGACACGGCGGGAGGCCGGTTGCGTTGTGACGGTGATTGTTTCGCAATGGCGGTAATGGACTCGGTGATCGGGTTTTTCGAGTAGTGATTTGTTGCGGAGAGAGTTTTGGGATCCGGGTTCATTATTCTTTGCGATCCCGTGCAAAAGAACAGATGAACGTTGTCAAACTTGGTGTTTGATGTTGCGAGTGGAGGGACGTGATGTCTCGGGATTTTCATCAATAGGTACTAGGTTGTTCAAAGATGTGAGATTTGTTACGGTGCTCAAGATGATGGTTTCTTAGTTTGGGTAGATGGGTAATAAACAGTACCACATCTGTTTGGTAATTGGCAGTGGGAGTTATCGAAAGAGTTTGGTTATCGCTCGCGGGTTGAAACGGGAGACCATATGTTTGATCGGGTATTCCATAGGTTTGGAATGATTAGGCAAGTTAGAGCTCGCACACTTGAGATAATTGGTTGATTTGCAAAAGAAGTCAGATAGAACGCGTTTGGCTGGGCTCGGGTATCGGTTGATGAGTTTGGTTCAACGATTGAGCGGATCTTCTGGAGGAATCAATTAAGAATTTTCGACTGAGTTAGAGGCGGATAATCTTGTAAGTCCTGTTGAGCTTTCGAGATATTGTTGAGAGTATCAGTAACTTTAAGGAGTTTGGAACCGAGGGAAGTATTGAAGCTAGTGGAAGTTTGGCAACTAGTGGGAGTCTTGAGACGGTTGTGCTATTGATGGATCTCGAGTTTCTACGGGATTAGTGTGCGGATTCCGGCAACACTAGAGCATTCAGACTTTGTTGTAACTCTCCGATCTGCAAAGTTATTTGCGACTGACCGAGTGTTATGAACCCGAGTCTTCTTAGAGAGCTGCAGTTGTTATTTTGATTCGTACAGTGGGAGCGGGCTGAGTTTAAGAAGATGCGTTCATAGAAATCGTACGTACGTTTCTGGGTCAATGTACCAGTGGGAAAGCGAAAGTTGGTAATGTAGGTTTCAAGGTTGTGACTGCGTTCTCACGGATTAACCTTGATGATAATCTACGCGTTAGTTCTATCGGTTTGGTTTTTGCCAACAACAGGTGTTGTTAGTTGGATGTTTTCACTGCAAATTCCTAACATATAACTTTACTTCAAAATCAAGCTCATTTATCAAGTAAGATCAATTTCCAACTAAAGCTTGAATTCCCCTTATGTGACTTCATTTTAATTTCACTCATTTGGTTTATTAAGTTGACGTAATTGTCCGAATCTAAACTTAAAACATGAAAAAGTTCACTGCATTTTAAAGGCATTCGTCTATTTTCTTTTTATGTCGCATTACTTATGCACACACAAATTTATGACTATAGCTGAAAGGGGTAAAGTCTGAAAAAAAAATTATTTGACAATTTTAAGTGTAAAGAATCAAACACAATCTCGATGCAGCTCATCTGATAAAACGAACGGGCATTATAAATCTTGTTTTATTCATTTATAGTCACGCCAACATAAACCAACTTATTGATATTTGTATTAGCGATAAAACATACGGGCATTACAAAACTTGTTTTATTCATTTATAGTCAGGCCAACATAAACCAATTTATTGATATTTGTATTAGCTAGCTTTGGTCCAATCCATTTCATTTCTTCAATTATGTCAATCCAAATCAATTTTGTATGTCCCAATGATCAGACACCTACAAATTAGTTTGCAGTTTACACTACAAGTTGAAATACATTACTGTAGCACCATCGGAAATTTAAATAACTAAAGTAAAAATTGCAATTTATGCTCTACATTGAGTACAATCTACTCTCACTTTTCAAGATTCTCTGAAGCTTTTTCCCAGATTCAATTCAAGTCTTGAAATAGGTCTCAGTTTGACCCTAAAAGGTAAATTCAGTGGTCATTTAATTCATTAACTACCTTTATAGATATAGATCACACATGCATGTTTTTAAAGTAACTTTCATGCACACACTTTAGTATGGAAACTCATTAAACCAACTAACTCAAACACCTTTTACGTAACAAAAGTTTAATCATATACAGACATACAGTACAGATATATTTTTTCTATATTGCATTCTTTCTATATCAACGTGGAATCTATAAGCATCGTTTTTTTAGAACGGTAGTCATACATACATTTTGAAGTTTAAAAGGAGAAAATTATTCATTGGTTCAAGTCTTTAAACCAACCAAACCAATGATATTAATCGGTTTGGCTTGTTCAATTTGGCATATAATTAAATTCGACCGATATGGTTTGCAGAAATTGTAAAATCGGATTAACCATGGTACCGACATATCTACTTGGCCATGAAAACAGTACAAGCTGAATAAGATTAATATTCCCAGTTGTACGAACATAGTGCCTTTGATACTCAAGATCAATCAACTTGATTACATATTTACATTACTGGGCCCAATTACTATTTGGTTGGCCAATTTAGTTAATAAGTCTTGGAAGGATTGTATATAATCTGGGTGGGTCATGGACTCATGGTCCACCTTACACAGTTACACACCGCTTGGCTATAGCAATACTGTCAAAAATGTCGAACATGATACAGACTCAAATGTCATTAACTCTGAGGATCACTTTTCAAAATTTGACGTTCTTGGACTTTCAGTAACCATTCAAAGACAGGCAAACTTCCGCAACAAAACGAACCAGTAAAAGGAAGAGATTTTCCCTTTTCAGGTTCCTGGGGAAGAATAGGCATTTTTTTATTTGTATAACATAGGTGCGCAGTCTAACCGAGACTAAAGAAAGTGTGTCAGAATCTGCAATACAAAAACTTATGTCTATGTTATATATTAACTTGAGCTAGGAAACGGAAATGAGTAATATTTTTGTATCACATAATCATTAGGATATGCAAGATAAAGAGGTTTTGATACAGATGATTCCAAATTTTTATTTGTGATGAATGATGCTCCATTTTTATTACTACTACATATTTCATCTGAACATAATCTATATGTACAATCGAAATGGATTCACGAGTTGATGCAAACTATAACATGATATAT
Organism: Pseudognaphalium luteoalbum; assembly: GCA_963422505.1. Classification (NCBI taxonomy): domain Eukaryota; kingdom Viridiplantae; phylum Streptophyta; class Magnoliopsida; order Asterales; family Asteraceae; genus Pseudognaphalium; species Pseudognaphalium luteoalbum. Next base: position 110,097,849 of record OY730197.1, on the reverse strand, counting down.
ACAAAAAAAAAATATTAATCACAGACCATAAGTAACAATGACACTAAACCACTTGAATCTGCCAATTTCTGTACATCATGGGGTTATTAAGCCATGTCTTGATTGGGTCATTTATTTGTTCTTTGATTGGGTCCTTTCATTTGTTATTCATCATACTATCAAGAACTGCGTTGAGATTCACTGGAGACCCATTCACTGTTAATTTCCTCACACAAGCTCTTACAAGGTCCCTCCTGAAACCCATTGCTGTGACCTTATCAACTATATCGTCTACTGTAATTGCATTAACATTTTCTTCAGAGCTAGATCCATCTTCTAAATCAATTGCAGTTGGCAACGCATGAGGCAGTGATTGACTTACAGGGGTATGATTGTAATTGTTTCTACTACTTTGTTCTTGGGTATGCAGAGAACACTCAACAGGTTTCACATTAGACATTTCATATGAAGATGGTGGTTCGCCATGAGTGTAAATGTCGAAAAAACTAGAAGATTCAGGCATGTACTTAGCATGAAACTCAGATTTGTAGTTTCTGGAGGATTCGACGTGCATCGACTGGGGCAAACTATAAGAGGATGTGTTATGTGTTCCTTGAGATGGATTCAATTGATATGATTGTGTGATATGTGGCAAATGAGGTGTCTGGGATTGCTGATTTGGAGGAATGACATGTTGCTGAACATTGATTTCAGGAGCTTGGGGGAATGCCGGATGATGATAAGAAACACCTGATGACAAAGTGATGTTATATGATTGGTTGATAAATGGTATATAGCAAGATGACTGTGAAGCAGGCCACGGTTGCTGCTGGTGCTGGGGCTGTGGGTTTGTTTGAACAGATGTTATTATATCTTTCTTTAAAACATGAAGTTTAGCGAATTGAAGTTTTGTTTCGGCTATTTCATGTTTATCTCTCAAAAAATGAACACCGTCTTGCACCTGATACAAATCAGGTCGAAACAATCAAAAGAAAAGTATCATAAAGTTTGTTAAGCTTTGGCCATGATAAACGAAAAGTAACATATATCTTTTCACCAATATTTATATTTATATACCTTTTGACTCTAAAAAAACAAATTCTAGGACTTCATTGTGATAGAAGGGAGGTATGCACAACTTAATGCAAATAATGAGGACCCGTGGCAGTTCAAATCTTTCAGATTATCTGCCTAAGTGATACAGAAACGGTTTAACGATCTCAAGAGAATTATGTGTACTTGAAGATGGAGAACTATGCAAGTAATCACCACTATAAGTAGCAATTTCAGCCCGTTGGCTTAGAAATGGCCATTTTAGGTTGCCTTAACCTAGAACAAGTCAATATATCATTTTAGCTAAGAAAGGAACACGTAAATGGGTTGAAGGTCGTCCAACGTATAAACTAACGCATATAACCACCTAAAACGCTTTATTCCAATGCCAAAAGATTATAAGAATGGACAACCAGTGCATAGCATGACCTGTTTCAAACTGTTACCTACCTTCCCTCTTGCTTCCTCTAGGTTTTACCATGAGTGTGCTGAGCTGAAAAACTGATCTGTTTCTAAACAGCGCCCTACTTATTTGTATAATGTCAGAGCACAAGTTCTCCATTCTATCTGTTAAACTAAATTCGTTTAGTCGGAGTGGGAGTGGGAGTGGGAGCAGTATAATAGTAAATCCTACCAATATAAACCTAACATGAAATGCGCGATAACAAATAACAAAAGCACAACAACAATGACCGTAACGAACTCAAACCTCTTGTAAGATACTTTGCATTTGCTGCAACTTGCAGTGCGTCATTCCATGATACCTTTCCTCAGTGTCCTTCACATCCTCTACACGCTTATCAATCTCACAAGTTTCATCCTCTATGCGAGAAATTCGCGCGCCAATATCTTCAATGGTGCGATTTACTTTATCAAAAATTCCCTTCATTCTATTATCTAACTGAATTATGTCAAAACCCCCAAATTTATTCACTGAGGAAGTAATCTCACTATCATTCAAACTCATCACACCAATTGTCTGTAAAAATAAACAATACTGTGATACATACACTGTTTCTGATAAGATTACAAACTCTACAACCGAACAATTTAGGTTTTAACACGATACTGTAACCCTAACTAATTCAAAAAGTCAAAAACCGTAAAATTATAATACCTGGAAATTAGATGACGGTGATTGAGCTATATTTTGAGGATGATAAGGGTGGAAATTGAAATCACAACTACGATCATCATCAAAAGAATCGTGAAATTGAGAATCATCGTAATCCGTGTCATCTAATTGACTAGCATCATCGTGAGGGTTTGTGAAGTAGAAGAAATCGTTGTTACGGGACTTGTAATGTTCCATTTTTACAGCTGAATTTAATCGATAACTTCACTTATAAATACAGACTACGAATTTTGATGAAATACTTTGATTATCATGTATTTAATCGCTTCCTTTGACGATCATTAGAGTGTTAGTAGCTCTCTATTTTTGATTTTTTGTTCTACTTTCAGACCGGGTTATAGTACCCTGGTTCGGTTCGATTTAGTTATGGTAACCGGTTTGTTGTAATTTCATGCTATTTGACTTTCGAGTTGACTATTTTTTCTTTCTCATACAAATGTGAATAGGAGAAAGGGTCATATCAGGTGGAGAAGGATAAGAAGTTTTATCTGTAATCATTGAATCATCTTTTGAGTTTGATCAATAGTTAAAAAAGGTGGCAATTTTGTAATTACTTTAAAAAATAAGGATATTTGTTAAAAAAAAACATAACATTAATTTTCACTCCACACCTCTTTCACTATTTAAACTTTTATATTTTAACTCTTTCACTTTATTTTCTTCCCCCTCCTACCTTCTTCTTCCTCCAACCCCACCTACCACCACCCCACCACTTGCTGCCACCACCTAACTGCCGTCAGCCGCCGCCGGATTCCGACCGCCGAAAAAAAAAAAAATTTTTACAATTTTTTTTTTTCAAATATTTTTTCCTATAAATGTTTTAGTAGTATTTTTCCTACTGCATTTTTAATAAAACTATACGCTTTTTTCACTGCATTTTATATATTATTGTTAATTAACTAAAAATTTTATATATTTTACTGCATCTTCTATACCCGACGTCAATAAAATACCGTACAAATGGATAATATATATAATCTAAAATGCAGTAAAAAGAGAACAATATGTTCTAAATGATGTATATGCAAAATGTAATAAAAACAACAATATGTATTATAATTTAATACAAAATGCAATACAAATAGATAATATGTAAAATATAAAATGCAGTACAAATCGATAATATGTAAAATACAAAATGCAGTGAATAACAAATAATATATAATGAATGAAATATATGAAAAATGCATCAAAAATAACAAAATGCATGAAAATAATAAAATGCAGTACAAATAGATTATGTATAATATAAAATGCAGTGAAAATAACAAAATGCAGTAAAAATAACAAAATGTTGTACAAATAGATTATATATAATATAAAATGCAGTAAAAAGCGAACAATGTGTACTGAATAAATATATGCAAAATGCAGTAAAAACGGTAGTATGTATTATACTTTCATACAAAATGCAGTAAAAATGGATCATATGTATAATATAAAGTGCAATAAAAAAAACAATATGTAGTATATGAAATATATGCAAAATGCAGTGAATAATAATAAAATGCAGTGTAATTTTAACAAAATGCACTAAAAATATATTATGTATAATTTAAAATGCAGTAAAAAAAACAATATATATAAGATTGAGGTGTATAAATAAAATGCAGTAAACAAATCAAAAGAATTATGTGTAAAATACAAAAATGCAGTAAAAACGAACAATATCTACTAAACATATATACAAAATGCAATTACAAAGTGATAATATGTAAAAAAATTGGAAAAAGAAAATCATGAAAAAAAAAAGTTGATTTAAAAAAAAATAAATAAATAAATTTTTTTTTTCCGACGACCGGCGGCGGCAGGTGGCAGCAGCTAGTGGTGGAGGGGAGGGTGGGTAGGAAGAAAGTAGGAGGAAGTAGCGTACACTATTAAAAAGGTGAAGGGGGTAAAAATGAAAATTGAAAAATCCTTCTCCTCGTTCTCCTCAAATGATACTTTCTCCTCTGAACCTAACCCAAAAATGTGTTCATATATGTACTTGATAACATTAGAGTATATTCATAATTGATAGTTACAACATATGATCTACATAGCTATAAATGAAATAATGAATCAAATGTTTAGCAAACAGTTAACGGATAGATTAAGAGAAAGTTTATCTTAAATAATAAACGAACATGAACATAACTTTTTGTTCGTTGGTTAAATGAGCGAAGACAAACACAAACTTCGATTGGCAAACCCTGCAAACTAGGCCATGTAACATGAACTATCAAATGGTGATCATGCCTGAAGATTGAACTAAATTAACTTGGCGTTGTATTATAATTTTCAATTTTCTGAAATGGATTGTAAGTTTGTAACAAGAGCTGCGTATCATATACTCAGGGTGACACAATATAAACATAATAAAGGAATACATTTTTCCATGCAATTAGTGTTTTCAGTATTCGATCTCGTGATCAGGTCTTTTTAGAATGAAGACATCAACAAAATGTAATGCAAAGTTTGGCAGTATAACTATACGCTCTCAATCTCAGAATCCACTGGCTTTATGTCATCAACATCAGCATCATTATCAAAAACTACTGTCTCGGTTGTTTCATCTATTGTACCCTGCTGCCTGTGCTGCAGTGCCTGCTTTAGCCTTTGGATCTCGGCATCTTTGTTTTCTATCTTCTCTTCAAGAATTAGTACCTGAAAAATGGCAAATATTTCATGAAAATTCAAATATATCAGTCCAAAGTTTTTATTATTATTAGTGTGTGTATATACATACATATATATATACATACATATATATATATATACACACACATACATATATATATATATATATATATTTCCATTTGACATAAATGAAGTTTATATAAAGTTAGAAAAAAGAGAGCACCGTTTCATTTGATTTTTCAACATCGTTTGTCAGGCCTTCCATGTGCTTGCTTAATCCTACATAAACAAACATGATAAGTTATCAAATGACCACAAGACATGTCCATTATTGACAAACTAACTGCAGCCAACAGCAACGGATGCCATTAAATTTGTAAACCGGATCCTATTAAAGTGTTGTAAGATTGGATATCAATCTCATCAGATATCTAAACTGAATTAATAATAGAGCACTAACCTTCAAAATGGTTTTTGAGCTCTAGATTCTGAGATTTTTGCAAAGCAAGCTTCATTGATAACTCGTGTATCTGCCAGGTAAAAAAGAGATTTGTACCAACCACTAATTAAAACACGAAAATTGGAGCAATTGTTCTGGACATATGTAAAATAAGCATGAAAATATCAGTCTGATATAAAAATAAAAATAAAAGCTACCTTTCCTTCCCTGGCCTGATTTCCGATCTCCTCATTTTCCTCTTGCAGAGTCCTGCACTTAGCCATTAGCATCTTCCCCATCTTACTTTGGGGAGTGAAGTTAACAGCAGCGATATTATCCTGCAGCTCCTTCACCTTTTTATCCTTCTCATCTACCAAATTCTGGTATTATATCATACGATGCTCTTAGCATTAACTTACATACTTCTCTAAGTTGGTACATTTTGTGTGTTTTTTAGTTTTTTTTATTGGTTTATAACTTGTACATATCGTAATTGCATTCTTACATGCTTGTTATCTACATTCAATATTGAACGGTCTCCATTTTCGTATATCTATGCTTTTAACTTAGACCAAGTTCCTAACTTTCAATTTCATCCAACAGGTATCTATCATTTTCAATTAACTTAACTCATCCCATGCAAATTTATCAAAAACACCACTGATATTTGTTCCAGTACCTTCAGACGTGTAAATTCTTCAAAGATTGCAGGATCAAGTAACAGTCTTCTAGCCTGCAAGAGCAGCAAGAATTATCACCAAGAGAAAAGTCAGACCAAGAAAGCCAACTCAGTGAACATAGAAAATTGCAATAGGGAAATTAGGGACATAGAATTCTTCATTATTTCCAGCACCAACTTCTTTTCATTTCAAGCTAATCCTTCAACAGTTAACCTTTTCGCAGGTTATATAATAAAGTCAATTATGAAAGTCATCAGTAGTTGACTTGACTACACCAGCAAGAAGAAAAGTTTGGACACTGTACTTTTGTTTTGCCTAAATTAATTACAAACATACCTGCATTGATGGAGGCTTGAGTTGTGATCTTAAATCCCGAACTGCAGACTAAACAATTCAATAATAAACTTTAGAGATATAGTAGAAACTAATGAAGTTCTCAAAAAAATCAACCAAAGAGCAGGAATAGTTTAATTCAACGTAGTGCATATTGTGGAAGAATGAGTTAAACTTGTTTACATAATTTGTGAGTATAAAAGCCCATTATGTGTTCACACAATAGAAAGAAAGAAATCATTACCTTCAAATCTGCTATCTCCTGTTCCCGCTTTGCAATGGTTACTATAAATGCCGATTCTTTTTTCTTTGCTTTCTCTAGCTGAAAACAACAATAGAAATATTAAATTAACAATATCGATCAGAACTCGGAAAACATGGTTGGTATTATCGTGATAACACAAAGCCATTATCATTTAACCTGATCTCTCAGTAACTCTTCAGACGATTTCAAATTGTGAAGATAACCGACAACAACATTAGGTTCTGCATATGAAGGAGAATCAGTAAACCAATACAAAACCAGCGAATGAGTTTATATCATGTGCTATGATTTATCTTCTTTTCTATAATGCAAAAGAAATATGTTAAGGAAACCAACCAACTGATGTGCCTGGTGTAATGGACTCGCTTTGAAATACAGAATGCCACTTTTGAATTTCTGACTTTGCAGCTTCAAGCTCTGACTGAGACCAACATCAGTACATTTACAAACTACATACTTGGACAAAATACCAGCATCATAATATTTACGGTCCATGAGGATTTAACAACCTCAAAAGATCTTACTGAATGATGCTTTAATTTAAATATTATAGCCATAAAAGTGATTTCATACATACTTGGCATGTTGCAAGATCATCCTTACAGCTCTGGAGACTAAAAAACTCAAAAAACAAAGCAAGTTATGCAATGGATGATCTACTTGTGAACCAATTATAAGTATTACAGTACCAAAGAGCTAAAGCCTATGGAAAGTCAAACAAAGTCAGCTGATAACCTCTCACGAAGGGATAATATCATCCCAGTTGCCACACCTGGTGCAGTTTCTTCTACCTTTGACTTCGCCTGAGATGAAAACAGAGCAGTAATATATAAAATATAAATAATCAATACACCTATAACTTATTTGACATGAGAACTATAAACACTGTACTGATCATCAGCTGCATAAACAAAAGGTAGCTCGCAAAGTAATACTATTAAAAGTAAAAATTTTCGGGAGAGTTTTATAGCAAGTAGCATAACATCTCCATCAGAGGTGGTGTCGATACCAGAGTCTTCCAAAAAAACAAAGCAGAAATCTGACATTTTGACTCCAACAAAGTAAAAACATATAATCCTGCAAACTCTTACTATTTTGTATTTTAAAATAATAGTAAATACTCAAAAATAAAATTTAAATACTTCACAATGATCAGTACAGTGTTTAAAATACAAAATATATATGAGGTAAGATAAAATTATCTCTAAAAACCCCAAAAACAGTCTACACTATATATGAGGTAAAATAAACAACAAATTGGATAATAACCTTTTTGGACCCAAAAATATCATCCTCATCATCATCAAGATCTCCAAACTCCCTCTTAGTTCCTACAATCACATTGCGAAAGCTGAAATCACAACGAAAGAAACAATACATACATAGCAATCAAAATAAACCAAAAAAAAATGATAATAACCTGCGCGCCTAGTTTGGTTGGTTCCAGCAAATTCCCCATCGAAATCATCATCCTGCAAGTGCCGTTCATGAGTAATAAAAACATAAATGATTTTTTTTAAGTATAAATTGAAATAAAACCAGATAAATGAAACGCCGGATGAGATACAAACCCTAGAATTTAATTAATTATACTTACATCGTAACGAGATGCCATTGGTAATTTTTGCTCTTTGCCAGTGACTCAAAACCTAATTCCTGTCCAGAAAAAGTGCTTCAAAGTTCAAACGGTGTGTTCGCTTCTCAAATTGGGTGTTTATTATTATTAAGAATAAAAAATAAAAAAATATACTCTAATGAAACGTACTCATATAAAATACGTAGTATTTGTCTTTTTCTAGAAAGAATAACGAAATATTTATTTAAAGTTACGTTTACTATCATCGAAGTTGTTGAGGGTTGATTTTAACCAAAAATATTGTTACAAAGATAATGTTTATGTAATTACATAAATTTTTTCTATATATACTAACTTAGTGACACCCGTCACTTTATTTGCTACAAACGTCATTTGTTTATAGCATGTGATAGATATGGAGTCTTGAATATAATTTGTACGACTTGTGGAATATGATACATTTCATTACGTAAAAGTAGTATTTTACAATTGGATGGAATTAAGACGTACATCAAATAATTATCTTATATAAATATTACAAGTTTTTGTAAACATTCTCGACCTTGCCATTTACGGACACATTTAGCATGAAAGCCATTGAACTACTATCACATCTACTTATAAGTGTTCTCGTTCTCATTACCTACTCCTACTTCACAACCTGAATATGAAATGTAAAGGTGAGTGACAACGCCTAATAGTGGGGATATTGTATGGAAGTAGATAATAGGAGTTTTTTAATAATAGAGATGCTTAAAGATACATAAGATGATGAACTAAAAATGGAGTTTAAAGAGTACAAAAATAACTCCATATATAAGTCTAAATCTTTATTTAAAAATATTCATTTGAAGATCTCCTTTAAATATTACCTTGACTTGATCATTATGGGTATATTCTTATAGAGCATCCCGTCATCATTATACATCACCCTAATTTAATAGCGATGGATTCGTTAATCGTCGCCCTAATTTAATAGGCCCGGACCATTAGGCATCCTTGAACATCGTCATTCTACTTTAATAGAAATGACTCATTTATCATCATTTATAATTATGTTACTTACTATGCATGCTCAAATGCTATCAATGTATAATAAGTCGCACAATATATATTAAAGCTCGAGATAATTATGAATTACTAGATCACAACGAATGCACATATGAATAACTTTAACTCATGGCAATAATAGGGTAAACCATAATTGATCAAACATAACTTAATGAACAGAAGACTCAAAGTGGAGCATATAGAAACTTACCCGAGCTTAAGGGTCCAAACTATTCGCTTCATAAATGTGTTGCTAGTTTTTACGTTAAAGAGATTATGGATTATTGTTTTTAAAGGGTGTGTGTTATGCCTTAGGTCGTGGTTCTCAATATATAGTTGTTCGTTTTGTGGGTTTGACAAGAGCAGTTTTTACGTTCCTAGAAAGATTAAGCGGCTATTATTATCTGATAATTCATTTTGTTTTTATTTGTGAGCATGCTATCTCCGTGACACCCTACCAAAAATTCTACTACCCACTCATCAAAGTTACTCACCAATGCATGTAACCAATGTTTTCAAAACCGGGTTGAACCGGCCGGTCGGACCGGTTCAACCGGAAACCGGAGGCCCTCCGAGCCGTTCAAAACCGGTTTTGACCAAGGTTTGACTGGTCAATGAACCGGACGGTTCGGTCAAAACCGGACGGTTGGACCGGAAACCGGACGGTTCAACCGGGGTTTTGATTTTATTTTTTTATATTTTTTTAAAAAAATGATTTTTGACCGGTTTTGGGGCGGTTCGGTCGGACCGGTCCGACCGGTTTGACCGGAAACGGACCTCTTTCCGGTTCGATCCGATTTTCGGTTTTAAAAACATTGCATGTAACTATTAACTTGGTGTACGCTTCTGATCTTTTTATCTCAACATCTAAGATGTTTAAGTCTTTCCTTCCATACGCTTCTAATTAAATCTACTTCTACATAGGTTGAAAGCATTAGTGTACGAAAGAAATATAGCAATGTACGAAAGAAAGCTTACACAAATGTAGATATCGTGCAAGTTAAATCAACGAACCGGAATCAAGAAGTTTGGGTGAATTATGATTTGTGCATTATGAATGATGGGGCGAGTAAGGCTCGTTGCAAGAGATGTGGGAACTTTTATAACGCTTCATCAAACTCCACATTACGAGCTTACATGACCGCGGCTTGTAGATCGACTACTCAAGATGCCTCACAATCGACACTTGGTTCGGATGGTGAGGTATTTATATACGACAATGATGCTCTTCGAGAAGATTTTACCAAGTTTGTCATCCAAGAGGCGCTTCCATTCAACCACTTTTACAACCAATAGCTTACGAGTATCATCAAAAATAGACTACAACCGCGATACTAACAAGTAAGTCGTACTACCCTTAGAAACGATGCGTTTAAATTATGAAAAAAATGCTAAAAAAGATATAATTGATGGTTTTCTAAACTATAAACATGGCGTTTCTATTACTTGTCATGTTTGGACCGCACCACATGGTACGGCAAATTCTTATTTAGCCGTTACGGTCCATTGGTTTCATCCCGAGTCTTGGTTATTAATGAAATATACAATTGCTTTTAAATTGTTTGGTTATCCACATACGGGATGTAACTTGCGAAAAATTTTAAATGACACTTTAATTGAATATAATTTAGACGAGAAAGTTTTTACAATTTCACTAGATAATGCGTCAAATAATACGAGAGCTATGAATTTACTAAAATTACATTTAAAACCATGTTTAAATGGCGCTTTTTTTCATTCTCGTTGTGTTGCTCATATTATTAATTTGGATGTACAAGCGGCATTAAAAAATATGTGATAATTTACGTCAAAAATTTAAGAGTTTATTAGTAACAATATATAGTTCTAGTAACGATCGTCAAGCTAATTATAAACGTTTTCGTGTACAATGTGGTGAAACTCCCTTAGACCCATGCTATGATAATAATACTAGGTGGAATTCTACTCACACTATGTTTGAAAATATTTTAAGACAACGTGATACTTTAATTGCTTTTATTACGTTGTTAGTTGATAGTGGTAAGTCCGTGGAAGTAACCGATTTTGAATGAGATCAACTTTATGATTTGACTTCTTTTTTAGTAGTTTTTAAAGATGCTACTACTATCCTTTCGGGTGTATATTACCCAACTAGCTCATTAGTTCTAAACCAAGTTTTTATAATGACCGAAAAATTAAAAGAATTTGAACTTTCGTGATTTCCAATTTTTAGAAAAATGGTTAGAGCTATTAAAAGGAAATTTATAAAATATTTTGGTAGCATGCCTTTGATTTTTACTTGTGCCGCCGCACTAAATCCAACTATAAATGTTGGCGGCGTACAACGTTTACTCACAACTATTTTGGAAAATTTAGATTTAAACTTAACCGACGACCCAAACTTTATTACAAATGAAATTAATAAATTTGACAATGGTTTTACACAACTATTTGAGATTTATGCAACAAAAATTGGTTAGCAACCAAACCCAATTGTTGACTCCATGCGGGCGGGAATATCTCGGGCATCATCGAGTGACATAAACATAAACCTTTATAACACTTTACTTGAAGACGCTACAAAGCATCAACGAACATCGGCTCCAACAAGCGAGTTGGGACACTATAAGTCTACAAACTTTTTAACCACTTTAAGTCCCGAGGCTTTTCGTAATTTTGACATTTTGAGTTAGTGGAAAGAAAGAGAAGTACAATTTCCAATTTTATCCGCTATGGCTCGGGATTTATTAGCCGTCCAAGCTTCGACAGTAGCTTCCGAATCGGCTTTTTCTACTAGCGGTAGAATCATATCGGAAAAAAGATCAAGACTAACCGTTGAATCCGTGGAAGTATGTGTATGTTTGAAAGATTACTTGGATGGGGTAGATAGGATACAAAATGTAACAACGTTGGAAGACCCACTATTAGGTACTGTTGAAGAGATTATCCAAGATGAAGAAGTCGCATTAGGGATATCACCTCCAACGACCGAATTAGATGAATGTGAATTTGAACCATTTGAAGTTGAATCCGATGATGAGGATGAAGTTTGGGACGAACTAAGTGGTTAAGTGTATCCGGGTAATGGCTATGCCGAAGCTCGATATACTTTATCACACGATTACATTTCCGGGTGATGGCCATGCCGAAGGTCGAATGTATTCGTATTTGTATTTTATATTTTTAGTCGTAATTGTATTATTCCAATAAAAGTTATGTTTGCATTTTATATTTTTAGTTGTAATTGCACTATTTAAATAAAATTTATGTTTGCATTTTATATTTTTATTTGTATTATTTAAATTTTGTTATACAATTATACCGAATCCATAAAAAACCCGAAAAAATTAACCGATTAAAACCGGTTCAAAACCGAAAAAAACCGATTCCGAACATTTAAAACTGAAAAAAACCGATTCCGAAAAACCGTAACAAAAAAAAACCGAAACCGATAAAAAACCGATTTTTTAAAAACCGATTTTTAAAAAATCGAAACCCGAAAAAAACCGATTTTTTCACACCCCTAAACATGACTATTTATATTTGATCAATAATACACATTGAGTACGTAGGAAACCTTAAACCTAATGGACCCTTACAATTGGACCGAGCCCTACTAATCCTTATCATCTAACAATACTGATATGATCCGATCGATTTCAATCAATTTTAGTCACAACCAAGTATGGTATTTAGCAACTATTAATGTATAAAGAAACTCAATTAGGGACGAACTAACTAGAACCTGAAATATACAATTTATTAATTGATAGGTCCAATAAGACTTTTGGGCCACAATGAGAAAGTTAGAAGCCTTATGCGGTTAGGCCTTCTGGGTACTGGGTGGTAGCCAAAATAAAAATAAAAATCAAACTATTACAATTCTGGAATATATATAAAAATTATCTAATGATAATAATAATACTAAAATAAATTTTAACAAAGAAAACTTTTCCTATAAAAATTTTCAATGTCCAGATTTCATCAAACTTCTAATTAACCAATAAAAGTTGTTTATTTTCCTTAGATTTTGCTAATGAAATATTTCTCTAAAATAAAATGTTAAATTTATTAATTTCATTCATTTATTTTTGAACCGATCATGCTTACTTGATCTTAAAAAAATTTCAAAAAGTTTATCCAAGATTTAATTAGGATGATAACTTTAAATATATATATATATATATATATATATATATATATATATTTAATTTAATTGAGGGGATTCTATCTACATATGATATTCACACAACTTTATTCAAAACAAAAATTTATATTAATTTATTATATTATTTATTCTTCTAAAAAAATCTCATTTAAAATTTTCACATTTCAAAAGCTTAAGGGTATGTTTAGTTACAGAAAACACTCACTTTTCTTGAAAATTTTTCCAAGAAAACAAGAAAATTAAAAAAACGCGTTTAAATTCGAGTTTTCTAGCAAACTTTTATAAGAAAAGAAAAAATCATTGTTTTCTTTTTTATAACTACAAACTTGAAAACTACTTTTGATGATTTTCTAAGTTTTCCGTCTCTACTCTTCTTTGGAAAAGAAATTTTTCATCCCTTACAACTAAACACGTTTACTAGATTTTTTATGTATTTCTAGAGAAGTGAAATATTTCTCATTCTATAGAGAAATGAAAAAAAAGTGAAAAAATGATTCCGTAACTAAATATGCCCTTACAATTTTCATTTTTTTTTATATATAAAAAAAACAAGAACTATTAATCAATTAAATCTTTTGATTTCATTCAACATTTTATTAACCAATCAAAATTTTCTTTTCCATTATATCGGTGATTGAGAAATTTTATTACATTATTAAATTTAGGTTAACTAAACATTATAAAAGTTTTAAAATATAATAAAAGAAATCTATTAACGTTTGATAGGTCTCTATGTTTTAGATAAATTTATACAGTATATTATTTACAAATTAAGTAATTCACGAGTTTAATTTAAAGGAAGGACTTACATGAGGGCATTCCCCATCTATATTATTCATTGTCATTAATCTACCATTCATCACACAATTGTTTAATGGGTTTTGGATTAAAAGAATACGAAATGAAAGTGATTGATTTTTGTTTTATACTTTGGTGTGTATTCGACATCTTTGTGACACCCAAATAAATGAAGAGCATTTTATATGACATCCAATTCACGAGTTTGGTTTAACATTTAACTAAACAAATATAGTTAATTATAATCTACACCTATGTGTATTGGCGGGTTTAACATTCTCATAAACACATGATATTGTGATTCAACATGTGTCAATATATATATGGATTTAACATTCAAATACATAGATAGTAATTTGTTTAGACATCTACGTGTATACACAGACCCAAACTAAAGGGGAAAACATAAATTTGATCAATTTACCAAACCAATTTAAACAAAATAATCCGTTGACTTTCGTTTTTAACAAACTAATCCATCGATTGGCGCCACAATGGCGCCCCCGGCGCCCCTGACACAACCAACCACCCAAAAAATGCCACGTGGACGAGGATTATTTTGTTGGCGCCGATTAAATAAATGAGGGGCGCCAAGAAGGGCAAAAATGAAGGAGAGGGGCGTCAAAAAATTCATGGGGCGCCGGGTGTTTTTTTTGGGGCGCAATACTCGTCCACGTGGCATTTTTTGGGTGGTTGGTTGTGTCAGGGGCGCCATTGCGGCGCCAATCGGTGGATTAGTTTGTTAAAAACGAAAGTCAACGGATTATTTTGTTAAATTGGTTTGGTAAATGGATCAAATTTGTGATTTTCCCCAAACTAAATATTATTATCTAAAGAATATGATATAAATAAATGTAAATGATTGAAGTTGATTATATAGGACGAATATGACAAACCTACATATACTACAATAAATGTAGTATACAAAGAGCATCCATAAAAGATATGATGTCTTGCTATCAATTTCTAAGAATAATTCTTACGGCTAACATAATGTATGTACGAATAGTATTCTTACTTTATATTGTTTCAAGTAATTTATTATTACTTTCAAGGGCGGAGCTAGAATGGGGAGTCGTCATTTTTAAATGTTATCTCCTCAAAAATATAAAAAAGAATAAAATAATATTGTTTTTTCCCCTTCATATTGATTTTCTAGCTCTGCCCTTGATAACTTTATATCATGCATGTGTATATATTAGACAAAATGAATACAATTATGTGTACCTCTATAATGACTAAATATTAAGAGCGCGAACAATATTAAATCAACTTACGAAGCTTTTTTTGGTAACAAATCGAAACTTACCAATGACTTATTACAATATGGGTTACAAAAACTAAAATGGTTAACTATTGATAAATTAGCTTTTTACTACTAATAGCTAAATTATTTCTGTACCGTGGAAGTTTTTAAAAAGAGAATAATTTTTTCTTGATCTTGGCAAATTATCCGATCTGTCAATTCCACCGTTATCATTATCGCATTGCACGAGTACAACAATACACCTATTAAACCGGTTCTTTCTCCTCTTATTTGTTTATTGTTCACATTAAACTGTGGCACCCACTATGTTAGAACTTTCCAAAGATATATATTTTCATATCTTGAAAAATCGTGATAATGTATTTTAAATCTTTTCAAAAGGCAATTTTGAATTTAGAAAATGTAACTTTATGTTTGTTTGAATATTCAGGTAATGTTTCAGGAGATCAACAATGGAAAGTAGCAGTATTATATTTGCCTGATATTCAAAAGGACCATAATGGATCGAGCATAACTAATTATTAATTTAACTGATAATAATAGTAAAACAATGTATGCAAATATGCTTTATGTGTTAATGATCATTGTTTGGTAGCGGATCGCAAGTTCGAGTAACTCTTAGCTAATTTCTTTCGTAGTATTAAGTAATTGATTTCTTCAATGAACATGTACGATTAAGAAAGCGAAACGATTTAGTTAGTAGTTTTCGGTAAATAACATACAAAACTTGCTATTTATTTATCGAAGCAATATCACAACTTGTTTCTATCCATAGACCGTAGCGTCAATGACAAAATTATCAATTCCTCTTTTACGAAAAAAGAATTATATTTTGCATGACAAACGAACTCGCAAATAGATGGAACTCCTACCTTCTATGTGACTCCAAGTGTATGCGAGGGATCTAAATTACAACTAAAATGATTTATGTAGTGGTACGCGTTGAATATTTCAAGAGTGGTCAATTTGCAAAATAAGGGCCAAGTTCAGACTTCAGAGGCATATGATGCAATCATAATTTCAATAATTCTGGATCGTAAATCAAAAAATTTAAAGGCTAAAATTGTTTGGCTATCATTCCCTCTCTCAGTCATCTGCTTCTCTGATCATAAACCGTTAAATAAAGAGGCTCTTAATATTAAAAATTACTACTATTATTTATAAACAGTAGAATTATAAGAAAAATAAATATATTCTTAAGCAAATACGAGTATAATTTTTATTTAAATAGAATATTTGCAATTTAATAAAAAATGACGACATTGGATTATATTTAAGGTCAGAACACACGTCATTTTCTCATAGTAAAAAGTAAAAACATAGTCATTGGTTAGGTAACTCTAAATAGTTCAAGAAGTCCCCACTCTAATTAAATTATGAATTAATCATAGAATGTTGGGCTAATTAAGTAGACTTTTGTTCCAAACAAGATTAGTAAACCCTTAATCAATTAGGTGTAGAAATATTGGGGTTGCGATTGATTTCATCTTTTACCTTTTTAATCAATCCCATCCTCTTTTCTCATTCCTAAACCTCACAAATACAGAACAATGTACAACTTCCAATGCACAAGTTACAATCCATGATTGCAAGTCTATAAAATGGAAATTCACCCAAATGAAAAAATTAACCTTTGATTGTATCTAGCTACTTTAATTGGAGGGGCAAGAAAACAGTAAAAAGCATGAAAAAGTAAAAGAGAAGTGGTTGTGAAACAAGAGGCAGCTTAATGGATGATGTAAACAAGTGAGGAAACAAATGGGTCCGTTTTTGTTTTCCATTTCAAAACTCCATTGTTGAGTAGTCAACTTCAATGTTCCTCTCTTCTATACACACTAACTCATACTCTAGAAAGACTTATGTCATGTTTCCGATATGTTATGTTGTCATGTTCACGTAAAAATGATATAATAATCTACTTTTGACCTAGCAGTATCGAAGGTAAATGCACACTATGTGTTGCGTAGATGTTAGTTCAATTACTGTTTAACACGAATGTGCATGCATTGTAGGTTGAATGTAATGTGTTACTATAACAAAATTATATAACTACCATGACGGTTAAATGTAAATTTAGAGGATTACAATATTTGAATTATTATTTTTTATAATAAATAATATAGATCTTTCTATTAGTTATGATTATGATGAAGGTGGTGACGTACTTCAACTTCTAGTCCCGTGACTCCATGTCCGTTTTTATGATCCAACAAATTTTACCCGAAGCCCAAGGTGGGAGTAACTTTTAGTTGGTAAAAAGTTACAAACAATGCCATCTAGGCATCTACAAATTTACTTGTTTTGATAGTAAATTCTATTAAATGGATGAATAATAAATGATTTATTTAAAATATTTGTATAGTTTTTTTTAACAGAGCTTCATATTAATCAAGAATGCCTAACAAAGATAATGTTAACATTTACTGAATCGACATTTGGTAATAAAATATATTTGGCGTCAAACATGAGACAATTTTTTAAATTTAAAAATTAAAAACAATGACTTATTGTTGAAGAGACAAAGGGTTGAAAAGTGAGTGAAATGGGTGGAAATTTTGGACCATAAAGACAAAGAAAAGATGTATACGTGTGTGGCACGGTTGGTTGCACGCACCAAAAGCACTTTTGAGTTTTGTCCTCGACATTTTTTCCTATAACTCGATGACTATAATTAGAGAATTTTTATCCAATTTTGTTGGTAATTGTTATTTTAAGCTATGTTTAGATACACAAATGTAACATGCATGGGATTTACAAAAGTCTAGTAATACAAGAAATGGGTCAATTTGATCACCCGAGTTAAAGCCTTAATTATTTTATTACCCCCTTATTGTACAAAAAAGTTACCAACGGGTCTTTGACGCTTAGGCTTAACAGTATCAATGTGACCTTACAATTACAAAGCCGAGAGTTCAAATACTCAAAATGGAACAAGTGCAGATAGTCGTTGATACATGTATAAACGTGTGCTAGTGATGTATGAGTGCTTAAATTTTCATCGTCTCTTTAATGGCATACTATTATAAACATGAGATTAAACTTATGATCGATGCATGTCTAACATTTAAAGCATCACACAATAAAGTTCAATATTTAGTACCATAATCTTCTTTATTATTTAGGTACATAATAAGAACAACATGAAATGCAAAAGGGTAAAAGATCGAAATACAAACTTATTAGGAATAGAGTTTTGATCTAGATGTGCACGTGTGAGAGAGAAGAAACAATCGAGTATGGATGTTACGCGGTTGTTAATTAATGGGGTACACTACTCACCTTTTTTCCTCTCTCTCTATATATATTTCTTTCCCTTAATCATTTTAGTGGTTGGTGCATGGCCTAACACAAATATATTTGGTCATACAATTCTTGGAGGTTTGTGGAGATTGTGTTACTTTGGCGAATATTCTAAATATCCCAATAATAAAATGGTAATTTATTACTATGTATTAAGTTAAAAGTTGGATGATTTGTATACCATCACATTTTCATCTATATGAAAATAAATTGACTACTTTTGACAATTATTGTTAATTGGAACGTACTAGCAATGTACAAAGTAATTAACGACGTTAGGATGATTTTTTTTTTTTTTTTGTTTAATTGTGCATAGATAAAAATGATGGTCTACATACAACCCACTAATTTATACATGAAAATGACGCATTTGACGTATAGAGTTTGGATATGGAATAATGGTGTGGCCGTATATGCGTGCTTCAAATCAGATCACACATGTGTAATCTCATTGTTTCTATTATATTTTTACACTAAAGTTTGTATGGATAAAAAAGGTGAAGCAAGGATATTGTGGGTATACTTGTGAATATGTGTTCTCTTCCAAACCTCTTATTCTTCATTAAACGTCTTAATAATGATTTTGATAATTCAAACCCGCCGTTCAAACGTCCTTTTAATTAATTCAATTGACTAATGTATATGCCCATACAAGCATTGTGATTTTTTATTTAAATAGATATAAAAAATTTTCTAAAACCAATTAACCAAATGAGTCACATGTTACCTAGTCTTGGTTCATATTCGTACAACAAATATTGTTATATGACTTATATGCGTTCGTGCATACACACATGCATACACATATATCGATATATGTACAACAATATAATGTATGTAAGCTTATAAAAAGAGGGGAGACCAAATATTGACAATGAGTGTAAAAAACACCAATAATTACCAAGTAAAAGGAAAACCAACATTATTAATCATATCATACTTTTTTTTTACACTATTAATCACTTGCTTCATTTTTAAATAACTCACCTAAACAAGTCAAATATTTGACTTCAATTCCTTAAAACTTCCCCTCTAATATTGTGAAGCTAGACCACTGCAGCTTATGGTGGACCATGGAGTAGGGGATCATCAATGTTTAAATTCATTCCCATATATATTTGCATTTGTACTTATTATATATTTGGTGTTATAGCATTTGTGTGGAGGCTTGTGATAAGGTGTAAACCAAACATGAAGGGAACCGTTAGATACTTAGCTGGGATTGCAGGCCAAAGTGGTTATGGATCGAAGTCGACTGCTGATCAGGTTACACAAGATTGTTCTTCACTTCCTCCGAATCTCACTGCCATTGTCACCGGTATGTTTTTTCTCATGTCGAAAACCGTATTTATTTGGTGAAACGTTTTTGATGCGCGTAAATTTTGAATCATGCAATATAAAGACCCTTCAGAGTTTATCACACACGAGACTCGCCTGGGCTCTTATCGAGACTACGTCTCTTACATGTCCCATCGAACTATGAGCTAGAAGCCTTTTGACTTTCGTTTGGTTAATTACTCAATCTCATAAGTACTATATTCGTAATTGATTACTCTATATTTCGGCATACTTATTCGTATAGAAGTTCCAAATTTCTATCTTGAAATTGATGTAAGAACAAGTAGAAATATATAAATATTTTTTCATCAAGCTCCACATATTATTGGGTTTGAGGGAATCATGAGGAAGGAGAGGAGCCACTAATAGGATATATATATGCATGATATCATGGTAATGACATACTAAGCATGCTACAATTCATACATTTATATAATCTATATATAATTTTTTTGTTTCAAGATATATAGTATGTGTTTAATAACTTTTAGTAACGTTTTTGAGAAAGAATTGTCATAAGAATTAAGGGTGGAATGACTACCTTTCGACGTGAAAGTCGATGTGGTTCACATTATGATTCTCCATGTTGGTTATACACCGTCCGGTTTCTCTCATGGTTCACAATATGATTCATTCTCCACATTGGTAATTTGGTATTACGCCTGCCGGTTCCACTCGTAGTGCCCTAAAATATTTAAGTTGATTCAAAATTAAAATTTTAAATATTGAAATTAAGAGAAATAGAAAAAGACATAGTAATGAAGTAGGACCCTTTGTCATGTTGAGAAAGAAATGGTTTTGTCCTTCATGAATACCTTTTCTCTCATTGGTTTTACAATTTCACTGCTTTCCATCAATCCCCATGACAAAATCACAATCATGTTCTTCCTTTTTAATATTAACAGATTTGATATATTTACTGTTTCAAGTTACCTGTTTTGGATATATTAATTTATTTTTACTGAGTTAAATTTCACAAATCCAGCCATGTAGTAAAATACTCTTTACTAGATTTATGAGTCGTACAATAAAGATGTTCTAGTCAAACTGTTTAGAAAATGTCAAATATATGTACTGATTAATGTAAAATTGATGAACCGCTACTCGTTTCATATTCTAAAGGGGCTACGTCCGGGATTGGGGAAGAAACGGCACGAGTGTTGGCAAAGAGAGGGGTGAGGATTGTGATTCCGGCAAGAGATCTAAAAAAGGCGGCTCAAGTGAAAGATAATATACAAAAGAAGCACCCGAAAGCCGATATCATAGTTTTGGAGATTGATCTAAGTTCATTTGCCTCTATCAGGAAATTTTGTACAGAGTTTTGGTCACTAAACGTACCTCTTAATATTCTCATGTAAGGTTTAACCATATTTTTTAGTGTGGTTGGTTTATTTTACTTCTAATATTTGAATTTGATTATGTTACTAAAGGTGAAATTATTCTTTTGTAGAAATAATGCAGGAAAATTTTCCCAAAAGTTGGAGTTCTCAGAGGACAAATTTGAGATGACTTTTGCTACAAATTACCTGGGTAAATTAAGCTCTTGAATAGATTCATACCCTTAATACAATCTATAGATCTTCTCTATTATTGTATACACTTTCTTTTTTACATTATATCATATCGAAGTTATAACGTCACATGTGACCTACGTCTATCACATGTGAATTATATCTAAACGGATCATATAACGTCTCAATATTGCTGGATGGAAAGAAAAAAGATGAAAACTAAAAATTTGTCTGTTAATTCACATATTCTTAAATTTGTTCACGTGTAAACAGTCCAGATGTTCATATGCCAACGATTATATCACACATGAATTTACAAATTTTCAGTTTTCACTCGATACCATCAATATTCACATCTGATTGAGTTTGTTCACACGTAAATAAATAGATTCAATTTGTAGTCATGTGATTATCGACCGGCCTTTTTGATACTTTAGACCTTTCATTCATTGTTTAACAGTAAAAACTATGATTATATATATTTCATTAGTTTGAAAAAGCAACAGAGAAAGTAACTTGAGCAAAATAGAGGTAAGAAGCCAGGGTCAACTAATGTCATGTCAATTTGCACTATGAATAGTTGATGCACTTCTACTGGTGGTGCATGTACCACCATTTTATAAAAATAAAATATAAAATCCAAAAAAGTTTTATATATAAAAAAAATTAAGTGATTCTGATTATTATTATTATTATTATTTTAATAATGTTTAGTTGTTTGGTTATGAACAGGACATTTTCTATTAACAGAGCTACTGTTGGAGAAAATGATAGAAACTGCAAGACAAACAGGAGTTCAAGGAAGAATAGTGAATGTTTCTTCTGTAATTCACAGCTGGGTAAAAAAAGATCATTTCAGATTTAATCAAATGCTGCAACCAAAACAGTATGTATATATCTACTTGGACTAATTATAATCTGTAAATACCTGTTGATCAATGCACACTAATTAATTAATGTTTGTCGTAATATAGTTATAATGCGACGCAAGCATACGCCCAATCGAAGTTGGCCAACATAATGCATGCGAATGAACTCGCAAAACAAATGAAGGTATATGCATGTTAGTATTGAATATGAGATGCTGTAATTTAATTTGTATTTTTCAATATGCTAAGTTAAAAAGTTGATGCTTTTCTAATTTCGGTTGTTGGTTTTGTTGGATTAAAACTATAGGAAATTAACGCGAATGTAACTATTAACACGGTACATCCAGGGATTGTGAAAACCGGAATCATCAGGGATCATAAAGGCATCATCACAGGTATGCATCTATAAGTACAAATAAACAGTTCACGAAAACGATTGATACACCTAATATATGGACCTAAAGATTGGCCTACTAATGAAAATAAGCCAAAGTTGTTTCACTCAACTCATAAATATCAATCCACTAAAATAAGTTCTTTTTTTGTTTTGTTTTCAGATTCTATGTTCTTTATAGCTTCCAAGCTGTTAAAATCGACATCACAAGGTGCATCAACCACATGTTATGTTGCTCTAAGCTCGAAAACAGAAGGGGTGACAGGGAGATACTTTGCAGACTGTAATGAGAGTCGTTGTTCTTCGCTTGCAAATGATGATTCTGAAGCACACAAGTTATGGAAACAAACTCGAGCACTAATCCATAAACGATTACGGGTCCAACCAAGATCATGAAAAGTTCATAATATATTTCACATATAACTCGATACAAGTATAGAGCTTATTGTATATGTGTAGGTATAAATGTATATGTTCATGTTGTATTCCAACACGGCATTTGCCAAGAGTAAAGATCGATAAAAGTACCATAAGAAGTTGCTCCGTTTGTTACTTCCGTGCAAGCTAACTTTAATTGGCATATCATATATGAAGATGATGACATGTAATGTGTATCTATAATATATGCACATAGACTTAAAAAGACCATAGCTAGCAAGTATAAGCACGCAATGATAACAACGCCGCTACTGAGTCTTATAATGTTGTCTCATTTCTGTTGTTCCCTCATAACTTTTGTAAGATTGAATCATCTTTTGTGTCATGTCAAAATATTTTGTACAATTATGTGCATTTCACGTTGTGTCTCATATGTAACACATTTTAGGATATATATTAGTCTAAAGAATCAGTGTGGCTCGAGAGAAAAAGAAAGTTTGTTACGAAGATAGGAAGTTAATGAGCAGGTGCATCATAGTTTAAAGCCAAGTTGCATCATAGTTAAAAGTCAGGTGCATTATGGTTAAAACTCAAGTGTGTCATAATAATATATTTTTCGGCCACCGAAATCCAGCAGCGACGGTGGCTACCAGAATCAGCACCGGAAGGTGGACGGTGTCTTGTGGTCAGCCATCATTGTAGTTAAAAGTAAGGTTAATCATAGATTCATAGTTATAGCTTATAAGTATGGTGCATCATAGTTACCTTTTATTATCTTACAAACTAAAACATCTTTTGTATTGGATACCAATTCCCTAAAAATTATTATGTATAGTTTGGTATATACTATAAACCATATGTTTTAGACTTACAGTTCTATAGTTTAAGTAATAGAATATTTTCATTATTACATACGGAGTATTTGATAATCTTCACCCCAATGAAAAATAAAAATGTGGTTCTCTCGACCTCTTTGTATGTCCACTAATACGGCCCAACTCTAAGCCCAGCAATCTATTTATATCGCGTAAGTTAGCCCAATTAAATATAATGGGCCGGTCATGTACTATAGCTTCTTGTAAAATACATATAGTATCGTTTGAAGTTTGAACGAACTAACTTAATAATTGTTTCTTTCTCGTAACAACATAAATGTCATAATCTTTTCGATTTTTATTTTTGGGAAAATATATAATCGTTAGAAATTTTCGTTATGTATGTATTAAAAACCAAATATGTGCAAGATAACGACACATTAATACGACAAAATTACATCGCGTTTGATTAGGACAACACTATGTAAGAATGTATATAGGCACCCAAACAAAATTAGTTTTTTAATGATACAAAGTGACTTTACCTTGAACTTTATTATCAAAAGTAAGAATATTTATTATTTTTTAAGCAACACTGTCAAAACTTTGGTTATGGGTTGTTAATTGTAGTTGCTGCGTCATGAAAATAAATAAATAAATAAATAATAATCCGTAATAATTAATTAGTAAATATAAAATTAATTATAATGTCTAAATTATATAATTAAACACACTAACAAATTGAAATGCATAACTTGAAGATGTTGAAAGCAACATGCCTACTTTGATGTAAACAAGATTAAAATAAAACATGTCTTTAGTGCCGAAAGATCAAAAGTTAACCATGAAACAAGGAAAGAACATTCAATTAAAAACGACCAACATATATTTATATTTATCATTACAAATAAAACATTTAATGAAAGAAAAGCACAATCACAAAATAACAGTGAGATAAACAAATTGTAAATGTGATTGGTTTATCTAACATTCCGAATAAATTTGTGGAAATATTTTTGCCAAATTTTCTCTTTGTAAAACCGTTTTACTTGTAAAATTTATTGAATGTAAGTGTAAATTGTAATGAGTGGCTTACGAACGAATAATGATATATCACCTATAATTTTTGTTCCATTAAATAAACCTACTTACAATAAGATTACGATATTTAATAAATTCAAGAGATTACAAAAATAATAGAGTTGACAGATGACACCGTCATAATCAAGTATCCAACAATATATTGATATAATTTAATAAGTAATATGAAGAAAACCTAAATGGATAGGTAATTTCACTATGCATAAGAAAATAAATAGCTAAAAATCAATAATTCAAAAATTAAACATAAGGTGGATATAGTTTTTGCAACAAATCCACACTATGAAATGAAAATGTAGAAGCTAACAATTTTGAATTTATTTATATTTCCAAAAATCTGTTTAAAAATGTGTTATTGTTGAAAACTATGTATGCTTTTTTGTGCATTTATACAAAATAGTGATTAAATTACAATTTCCAAACAATTAATCACACTCATTGTAAACATTTTGATTACACTAAAAAAGAGAGAGCACTAATACTTTGAAAAGTTTGGCCAACCTGTTCATATGGTTTGACCGAGACTAGATTTTTTATTTTCTAAATTAATATATAAGTGCTAAGTTTCCAATCAAATTATCAATCTTCTTTCTAATTAATTTATTGTCTTTATAATTTGACTCAATAATTACCCAAAAGAAAGCAATTAAGCTTCCTATGCAAATCCATGAATGCATGGCAATAACTAGTATAATACTACGTAATAACTATTTATTCAAGCAAAATAAAGTAATAAAGTTGTATTATAATCAACATCTTCTTTTCATCATACCATGAAATGAAATGGTTGGAGGATAATTTAGGAGTACCTAACCCCTATAAATTATATTAATGGTACATGTTGACCCTACTTGTAAAGAGCATCAACGTCTGGTACATCACTTGTCCACAAATTACCCATATGTGTTGAGATATGGATTCGAACTCCTGACATGTCGCTCACATGTGTTACTTGAATATTTGTGGTGGCGTTACCACTTGAACTATGCCCAATTGGTTTGTTTGATAATACTATACATCCTTCGTCCTAATATATTTGTTATGGTTTGACTTTTTGAAGTTTTTAATTTCCAACTTTGACTTTAAAATATTTTTGTTCGTGTTAAAAATACTCGATTCAAAATATACAAATGGATTGGGGTTGAAATGTATTTTCATTTGTATAATTTTCATTAAGTATTATATAATACAAATCAAAATATTTAAGGTCAAAGTTAAGAAACAAAGACTTCAAGAAGTCAAAAGAGGACAATTGTTTTTTGGACGGAGGGAGTACTACTATCTATAACAATGTTTTAAAATCGGACCGGGATTTTGGAGATTTTTGGCCGGTTGAAAACCAATTTTAGGCTAAGTTTGACCAGTCAATGAATCGGCGATTTTTTCGGTTTTGACCGGTTCAACCCAGAACCGGACCGGTTAGACCGGAATTTTGATTTTTAAAAAAAAATGTTTTGGTTGGTTTTAGCCTGGTTTAGTCGGTCTGGTCCGACCAGAACCAGACCCCTCTTGGTCCGATTCAGAGTCCTTATTGAAAAACATTGATCTATAATGCAAATACTTTAAGGAAAATTATAAGAAGTTAAACTCAACATTTTCTTATTTACTCAGTTCAATTTTCAATTTATGTACATTTACCAATTTAACATAATTTTACTTGTTATTAAGAATATCATAAATCTCGAACTATATATACAATAAAACTGACGTTATCATCATCACGGATTCACAGCTAATCATATACGACTATCATTGAATTACTAAATAAGTATACTTCACCGTATAGTGATATAAAATAATTATTTGCCGGAATTTTACGATAGACTAGATGGTGAAGCTATATGCTACTACTCCTATTATGCATAAAATAGTATATAAAGTATATTGAATTATTTATGTATCATGTGACACCCTCTAGTCTAATCTCGTGCTTAGATTCCTCTAAATGGGAATACTTGTAAGATAATTTAAGCAAAATAATTAAACTAGCCATACTCCATAACATGGATGATGAAGTATAGCAAAATCCAAATCATATTCTCCACATACCTCTTGTCACGCGACATCACGTGATCCCACTTCTCCTTTTTTCTTCTATTTTTTAATCAAGTATTTTTAACAATATGAACACGTATTTGAAAAGAAAAAATAAATCGAATCTTCAGCTAATTATAATAATAACCCTATTAATTACGTACTATAGATCTTAAGTAGTGATTTCTTAAATGAAAAAATTAAAATACTTTCAACTACTTCAACAGCTACAATATAAGATTTTAATTGTTTTGTGCAAGAGTCCATCAGAAAAAAATTATATAAATTGTTTCCACTAAACCTTTCTTATTTTATTTCTAATCATTTGTAATTTAGACGTCCCGTCTCATATTAAAAAGTAATGAAAAATTTATGCGGGAGGGTGAGTGCATTTTGAGTGGAAAGAGAGCAGATAATCTTAGCCTTTGATTTATGTAAATAGCGGCCCAAATTCTTGCATATTAGACATATTGTATTTTGCCGTAAAATGCAGTGTTGCAAACATGAGTTGTTGATCACATAAATCAATGGCTAAGATCTCGTGTCGATCCTGGTCCTCAAATACGATCACTACTCTAATCACACACCAATTATATCATTAAATGTATTTCAGTAATTTGTGACAAAAGTACGTTAGTTGAGGAAAAGCTAGTCTTTTGAACCCTTTTAATTTTCCTAAAGTATAAAAGCATCCGAAGAAAAAGAATAATAGCATACATATACTCTTTCTTAATTTTTTACAAAGTAAAACCAAAAATACAAGTACTATATCTGCTATCTTTTTTTAAAAAAGTACTACTACGTATTAATTAACATCAGGTAATAATATTATTAATATTTTAATTAGTGAAAGATTAAAAGATTTATTGTTACAGAATTTTAAAGGGGATTGTAAGTAGCTTTTGTCTGATTACATGAACTTTCAAGTGGATTTAGCAGATCTGGTCGCATAAAAATTAGGAGGTATTGTAAAGGCAGTGTTTTTAACTGCCTGTAGATGTAGATCTAGATCCAATGCGGCAGGTTTTGCAATGCCTGCTAACTTAATTAGCTACATCTTCAATTAACCATACATACTTTAATTATATATATATTATATAATATAAGTGGCAAATTAGGCAAATTAATGGGTCGGGTCGGGTCACGAGTCTAGATGAGTTTGGGTCTAAATGGGTTCGGGTTTAGATGGGTCATTTAGAAGGATGAGTCTAAACGGGTCCGGATCAAATGGGTATCGGGTCGGGTTGACCCATCGGGTTTTGACAAACTTTTTTTTTACATTTGAGTGAAAAATGAAAAAGATGAAATGAGGTGGGGAAAAAAATTACTTGCTAGACCCGTTGGTTAATTGTTATACAATTGAAGGTTATATTGAAAAACTCATTTCGACCCATCTAAAAAATAGGGAGGAGACCCAACAAACTCATCCCCTCCTAAATATTAACCAAATTGATCCATAATTAATCAATGAGTTTAAAATTGTCAACTCTAATATACATTAATGTAATGTAATGTAATTTGGTAAGTACATAGCTCAATACAAGTATAGTTCACTTATTGTGGTTTTTAAGTCTTTATTACTTTAGTTATGTGCTTTTTAATTAGGCATTCTACACGATGGTCGGATCAGATGAGATAATTTTAAACGTTTTATAAATGCGTGTGCATGAGATCATATGTCGCCTCTTGCTAGACTAAGATGTTTTATTCATCTCTCATTGAAAGTCGATGTTGTTTGTGTGTATCATGCTAACTCGGAAGCCGTCTTAACTTAAACTGAATTAATAAATAAATGAACAGTCTCCAAATTAGAAAAAATATCGAGTGTGTTGTTCAAGGTTGATGTTTTAAAAAACCAATAAAACCAACGTCCCTACTTTTTGAGACAATCATATATGGTGATATAACTTACTGTTAAAACCTATGATATTTGTACAATAAAGTAAAAAAACATCGAACACAATTTGTGTTACAATTTTATTTTATTTTTTAGAAAGGAAATACTCACATACCACACATATATAAATTAATCCATGGATGTAGTACATTTTATTCAAATCCCAAAACTTAATACAATTGAAATCCCAAAACTTAATACAATTGAAAGATAATCTCGATATCGATAGGTCAACAACCTTTTGTTAATAGTTTTACTAATACCACATTAGTGGCTATAAAATCTAAGTCAAGAGAATTAAATTATCCGTAAATAACAACTTATAATTTTAATTATTTTTTGATACGTTCATAATTTTCTACCAACGACCATAGACTATTCTAATACTAAATCATTTGAATGGATCTAAAGAAGATGTAAATCCATATATGATTCCAAATCAATAATTTGATCATTCTGAAATCAAAATTAAATAAATAGATTCCAAATCTTTTGTTTGATTTGAAAATAGCCACGGGGTATCGTCATTTCTATATCCTCATGCATTTTTTTATTTAAATCCTATTTAATATTTTTAAACTATTATTAAAACAAAGGGGATTTAAAAACCTCGATTTCCTTAGGCGTTTTAAACCCGATCCAAAATATTCTAACATAAGATTACTTAATTTATTGAATTGGTTAACTCAAGATGATTGTAATATTACATTACATGAAATTCAGTTTGTAAGATATATGCAAATAAAAATAAAGAAATACTTTGGCCAATAATAAAGAATTTGATTTCCACAACTAAAAATGAGTTTTCTTTCCTATTATTCTAGTTATAGCTAATAAATATCCTGTAATTTTTTTAGACTTATATTCTCTTATAATAAAATTAGTTAGTTTCCTTATCACAACTTCAGGTTATTCAACTAGTTATAACTCATGAGTAGAGTTCAAATGAGTACACCTATTTTAAGTGAGAATGATGAAATCAATCTGAGCCAATAATTTTATCAAATCAAAGGTCCATATTAATACCTCATTTTTTAATTAAAAAAATCAAAATAAATTAGATTTTGGGCGGAGGGGTATAATGGTAAATACACAATTTAATTAATTATAGCCTTTTTTCCAATTTTGTTCAAAAAAAAAACCCCACAGAACTCTCCCTCTCGTTCCTTTAGTTTTCTCTGAAGATTCAAAAACCCTAACCCTAGATATTTAATTCTTGTTCGTCAAATCAACGGATCATCTTTGTTTGAGACTAAAATCTTCGTTTTTTCTTCTACTTGCTTCTATAAAACTTTCTATCGGCGCCATTTCTACCAAAGAGTCGTTTTTGAGAACTCCTAGTTATCAACGTCGTCCAAAATTGAAATAGAACGTATTTTCTGTAACCGTAGTAACATGTAAATGGATCTTCGTCATGAAATACCGACTGGAATAAACTCTTCAAGTCTGATTGAAGCTCGACCTATCAGAGCCGTACCATTTCGTAAGTTTTTTTCGATTTTTTATTTTTTTATGTTTTCTACGTTTTATATGTTAATATTTGTGTTTTAAGCTGCCTTTTGATCTTGTATTGGATGATATATGTGTAAATCTAATTGGTTTGAAATTAGGGTTTTGGTAACACATGTGTTAGCTTTGTTTATACTGATTCTAGTGTCTGCAAGAAGTTTTAGATATGTTATGGTTTTTACACAAGTGATGCTCCTATTTTGTTTGTATATTTAGTGTTTTAGTTTGGTGTATTGAATGTGTAAATGTGATTAGTTTGAATTTAGGGTTTTTGGTGACACAAGTGTAAGCTTTGATTATACTGATTGTAGTGTCTGCAAATGGTTTTAGATATGTTATGGTTTTGTATTTACACAAGTGATGCTCCTGCTCTGTTTTGTATTTTAGTGTTTCTGTTTGGTGTATTTGAATGTGTGTATTTGATTGGATTGAATTTAAGGTTTTGGTAATATTAGTGTTAGTTATTTGAATGTTATGGTTGATCAGTTTTCTTGTTCACACAGCGATGATGATATAAAGAACATGATCAAGAATGCGATCAGGAACCACAAAAGCAGGTTGTAGGACCCTGATCAAGAAGCCGTAGAAGACGTTGAATACGATTCCACAGGGATTATTTTTAGAAACTATATGTTCCGATGATGTAATCAAGTACATTAGTTCATGATTGTGTTGGTCATGTTAATTTTTTTGGAATTGGGTGTATTCGCTACGATGCACTCTAGTACATTTGTTCATAACATTATCAATTATGTTTTTTTGGTAAATCAGGTGTATTCGATACTATGCACTTGAGAACATTTATTTATAGTAGTACACTTTATGTTTTTTTTTTGCTAAATTGTTTGCATGTTTTGCTTTTCTCGTTATACCATTTTTTTTACTGTTGCTTCTGTATGTTAGCTACTGCTAACACTTGTGTTACACATAACACTAACACTTGTGTTACATAATACTAACACTTGTATTACCTGTCTCTAACACATGTGTTACATGCCACTAACACTTGTGTTACCTGCCGTTAACACATGTGTTAATCAACACTAACAGTTAGTTGTGTTGCCTACCAGTAACACTTGTTATTGGTAGCACTAACACTTGTGTTAACTGCCACTAACATATGTGTTACGTACCGCTAACACTTGTGTTACATAACACTAATAGTTGTGTTATCTATCACTAACACGTCTATTAGATAACACTAACACTTATGTTACCTGCCACTAACACATGTATTACCTGTTGCTAACACATGTGTTACCTGCCTCTAACACATGTGTTACCTACCTCTAACACATGTGTTACCTACCGCTAACACATGTGTTACCTGCCGATAACACTTGTTATAGTTATTGTGACACCCGACGATTTAGGGTTACTGATTAACCCTCTAGAAACCCTAATTACGTGTGTTTAGTTTAGTATTAGGCTAAATACTTGTAATTA